>VZRL01004344.1:0-118287 GCA_013397895.1 Origma solitaria | reverse complement strand
GGCCCGGGCGGGGCCGCGGGCAGGGCGCTGCCTCACGGCCGTGCCGAGCGCGGGCTAATGCCGGCTTACACACGGGAATCCCCCGGAGCTTCGCCAGGGACGGCGTCATGCAGCCTCACACGCAGACGGCGTTTGTAAAGGGAACCCAGAAGTCGGAGGACAAGCCGCTGGTCTGATGTTGAGGGAGTTAGGAAAACTCAGCGCCAAGGGCCTCAAGGTGATTCCACACAAACGGAATCTTTGGGTAGGAAAATATGAGCCGCGTTATAAAATAAAATGAACCAGTTGACACCAGTAGGTCCTAGTAGGTCGGCAGCAAAATGAGGAAAACAGGTGAAGGAGCGATCTTACCTAACAGCAGCAGAACTGGCTGATTTTGACAGGTCAGCATTCACCCAGGGACAAGATTAGAGAATTCAGGCACACAAGAAAAATAAGCTAGTCTCAAGTCAAAAGCCAATTTTTAAGCATAGTTAACTAATTCTGCTTGAATATATACAAAAAGCATTTCTTACACAGTTGTATAGCTAAATCAATAATATAATGAAAAATGGTCCATCAATAGCAGCAGTATCTATCAACCCTGGGATAAATGCCCAGAAGCACTCTTCTCTCTGGAGGAGTAATGTCTCTTTATGCGAGTCCCTGATAAATGTCTTTCTTCTTAAAATATTCTGCCTTTGGCTTGGCATTCAGTTTTGATGGATGCCTGGGCTTCACCTTGGTATTTATTTAGCAGCAGGAGACTGTTACACCATGAAAACATTCTATTCCTTCGACATTATCTTTTAATTAACATTTCTTTTGTTCTGGCCCTTTATGTGCTCACCTCAGTACTCCTTCAGCATATCTACCTTTTCTTCCTTGTTCCTGACTACTTAATACTTGGGACTTTAATTAGAATTTGAGTGTTTGGTTAACGAGCTAGAAACACAACATGTTCTTATTTAATTTTCATTTATATTAACTATTAGTTAAATTAAAAATCAACTGCCACGCTAGTTTCCATGTTTCTTGGACGTCATAAATGGTTTTTTGTATGCACAAAGGGAATGAAAACCATTAACAGGCCTGGCACAGGTTGCCCAGAGAAGTTCTGCCTGCCCCACCCCTGGAAGTGTCCAAGGCCAGGCTGAACAGGGCTTGGAGCAACCTGGTCTAATGGAAGGTGTCCCTGCCCATGGCTGGAAGGAGATGAGCTTTAAGGTCCCTCCCAGTCCAAACCATTCTGGCTTTCTGTGATTCTGGGATTAATCATTCACACCTGAAGTATGACACCCACGCTTCTCCAAGAGGAAAGTTTACTTCATCATTCCTTTTTTCACCACCAAGTATCGAATGGAAATGTCTACTCCTGTGTTCTGTATAGTTGTGACATTTCATTGCTTTCATTTTCCTCCTCTGACACCACCAGCTGGATTCTCATCTGCTGGCTCATTCTCAACAGCCTCCCCAATAATCCCTTTTCCTTTTTGCATCAGTGGTAGAGACATGCTCCCTTGGAAGTCCTCTGAGAAGTGCTCCCATGGAATCATAGAATCATGAGGGTTAGGAAACACCTCTGAGATCATCAAAAGAACATAGAACAAACAGAAACTAGTTACAGACCACACAGCCTTCCTACACTTCTTGGAATCCTTCAAAACTAGGCCCCAAATACACCATAAAAGTGAGAACAGATGAACTACAGCCTAACTTGTGCAGTGTACTGCAACTGATGGCTCTGTTTTCCCAACACAAAGGAAATGTTTTCTGCTTGGACCACTGTGCTTCTGTGGAGACAAATGCAACTTGGATGGTTTTCACAATACTGCAGCTAAGGCTGGGTGCTGTGCTAAGGGATTTTATTAATTGCTGCACACCTGAAAGCACAGGCATAGTGTTGTTCTAATAAATATCCAGCAACTATTAACTCTCAAGGTCTGGCCTGTTTAATGTGCTCTTTGTCATCCAGGAGATCATTCATCTCATGTTGACAATCATGAAAAGGACTGCCTGCCTTCCAGAGAAATGGTTTCTTATAATGGTACTCCAGTTCAAAATTGGTTCTGATCATGGCCCTGTCCTCCCCAGAAACTCTTTTCAGGCTATTTATGTGATTGGTCTCCTTAAAGTTCAGGGATCCACTTGTGCAGATCCACGTGAAGATGGCTCCCAGAGCCTGAATTGCTGGCAAAACCAACTTTCAGCCAATATTAAACTGAGTCTGACTCCCGTCCCCTATGGAAGGGACTGGCTGGTCAGGACTGCCAGGAATTGTGCCAGTCAAGTACCTGTTCAAGTAATTTCTTCTTTAGTAGAATGAGGGAATTTGGCAAAACCCCTTCATCAACTTCTCAGCTTCTCAGCCTCTGTTACAACAAAAAATGACTTCTTAGTTTCATAGAATCATATAATTACGGAATTGTTAAGGATGGAAAAGTCCTGTGAGATGATCAAGACAAATCGTTAATCCAGCACCACCACCATGTTCACCAGGAAACTATGTCCTCAAGTGCCACATCCACACAAGTTTTGCAACACTTCCAGGGGTGGGGACTCCACACTGCCCTGGGTAGCTGATTCCAGTGTCTGTCAACTCTTTCCACGAAGAAATTCTTCCTAATATCCATCCTAAACTTCCTTTGCACAACTTGAGGCCATTCGTCTCATCCTGCCCCTAGTTCTGGGAGCAGAGCCCGACCATCCCCAACCTGCCCCCCAGAGCTGCCCCCTCCTGTCAGGAGTTGTACAGAGCCAGAAGGTCGCCCCTGAGCCTGCTTTTCTCCAGGGTGAGCTCCCCCTGCTCCTCAGCTGCTCCTGGTGCTCCAGACACTTCCCCAGCTCTCTTCCCTTCCCTGGACGTGCTCCAGGTCCTCAAGGTCTTTCTTGCCCTGAGGGCTCACTGCAAGAAGCTCTGAAGTTCTGTGATGATGAAATTACTTAAACATGATGAATGGTGAAACAGGATTTTCCCTATCAAGAAAACAGTGAAATTATGGACAAAAATCAGTGGTAACAAATTCATGACACAAAGAAAGTTGGGACTGTGGATCACTGACATAACCTCTGGGTTACCTCCCTACAGATGAAGCAGTGTGATGCCAAATTAAGACCTGATGCAACTTACAGCATTACTTCCTTCAAAATTTCCACTTACTGCCTGGAGCTGGAATACTGCAGGAGTTGGGATAACCCCAGTAGATCTGATTGGGCCTGACATGTGCAGCTCTCCTCCTCCACTGCATGAAGGCAGCTTAGCTACCTCCGAAGTCTCACTCCTCTCTTGTCACGACAGCCTGTCCTCTGTAGAGGAAAAAAACAGTGTGTGAATCAGCTCATTTTGTTTCAGCTGTGAGATGCCAAATACACATCATTAAAGGGCAAGGCATCTTCAAGACTGACATAAAAGCCATGTCACAAATAGTTTGCCTTCAGACCTCTTTGAGTTGAGGCTTTTGAAACAGGTAACATCAAGAAATCTGTCAATAAAATCAGGAGTGAAACCCTTGTAAAGAAACAAATAGAAAAGGAATTTTTTTATTTACATTGGGACTTTTCCTATTAAAAAATTGAATAGTAACTCATTACATTAATTTCTACAGTAATATAATTGGTGTTTTTCAAACGGGAAATAATATTTTGAGAGCCTGTGCTACTTTAATCTCTTTGATCCTGGGGGCTTTGATCTACCATGGGATGACATGACAGAGATCAGGCATTTCCTTTGGTGATGTGTTGAAAATGTGAAATTACTGATTCCTGTAATCCAGCAGAGCAGAAAAAGGCCTGTGCTTTTTATAGCTCAGAAACTGATACAGCTTTCTTCCCTTGCTTGAAGCCACTGAAAATGTAAGGCCTGAATATTCCTTACAGATAAGATTATTTCCCTTACAGTGTTATCTTCACTCTAATTAGCCTAAGGCTTTCTCCCTCTCTGAATAACACCTCACTGAAATCCTCACTTTTTAACAATTTGGCATGATCCACACACCACTGCTCTGTGCCTTCGGTGTCATGCAATTCTCAAGATGAGCGATGTGGGCTATTGCAACAGAATTCTGATGATACAAACCCCAGCAAGGGTTTCTCCAAAACAGTCTTTAAATATCCATTTCAGATTCACTGGAGGGACTCAGCTCAGTGCCTTGAGCTGATGGCCAGTGGAGGAAGCCATGAGATTTGATGTACTCTCATACACTGCAAGTCAGTACCAAACTTGAAAAAATTGTGTTTAATACAGTAAGGTGCTTTCTGAAGGAAAAAAGTTTTCAAACAAGTGATTAATTTGCAGGTCTCTTCAGAGATGCAGTCTGCTACTCTCTTGTTGAACACGAGCACGGGGTGGGGGGAACACGATTAACTTAATTAATAACACATTCTCTGCTACATCAGATTAATCTCCAAATTAATTTGTAACCATTCTCCCAGAGCATATTTATAAATGTAGGTATGGTATATAATTTTTGCAATTTCATTGCCAACTACAGACACTACCTGAAGTCTAGTACTGTTATCTATCAAAATAAACAGGAATGGAATGTGCAATGTGCATAACATGTACAGTTTTCAGTCCTAAGAATAACCAGATACACAGAAACTATTTTTATCTAATAATCAGCATGGTCAGCTGAGAACATTTAATTGATATCTGACCTGTTCTGATTTTTAAGTGCTTAGATAATCTGAGTGATATTTAGTCTGTTTATAATATGCAAGTGGTGAAGTACAACACACATTTCTGCCCCACCTTTTCCAAATACATTCAAAAGAAACACGTTCAGATGCCTGGTACTCAGCTGGTGGGGAAAGTGTAATAAACACTGGCAAAATGGTTAAAAGTACATTACTGTACTACTTAGACTACCAGGAAAAGGTTATATCTCAGATTTCAGGATATTTTATGTTTCTGATGGCCTCCTGCACCTTTCCCATTACCAAGGTAACAACTGCTACGTGGATATTGGAACTTAAAGTGGGGCTGGGGAAGGAAATGCAGTTTTACATTCTTGAGGTATCACAGAATCCCAGACTGGTTTGGGTTGGAAGGGACATTAAAGATCATCTCATTCCAACCCCCTGCCATGGACAGGGATGTCACTCACTAGATCAGGTTGGTCAGGGTCTCATCCACCCTGGTCTTGATCACTTATTACCAAGAGCATGGACTTTCTGCTACTAAAAGCACAGTCATCATTTGTGATGACTTGAACACTTCTGCTGTCCCAAGAGAAACCCGGGGTGCAGGAAATGAGGTGTGGCTTGTGGGAAGAATCATGATGACACGAAACATACTCAAGACACTTCCAAATCCATTTTTGCTTTTCAGTATTTTCTTCTCTCTGTGCTAGTTTTAGATTAATAAATTGCAGTGTAACAATGCCTCCAGAGATCTCCTGGAGGAACTTCAATCTCAGTGTTGACCTGAGCACAGTTGAGAAAAGCAAGGGAACCACAGCAATGTGAACCATTTCTAAAGAACCTGGATTTATTCCAAGCTTTGGAGGTTTCCTAAGCTCAGAACTATTCAGAAACTCCTTCAGAGTCAAAGCGCTTCAGCTGAAATTCCTCACTGGCGCCTCTAAGGTGTTCACAGGTTCAGATAGGGATTCCTTGTGATAGCCAGATGGGACATTTTATTTGTTCTCAACTATCATGGCACAATTTAGATGCAAATTATCAGACAGCTGGCACTCAAAGTGTATTAGGCATTACGAATGAATATGAATGTTTTGAGTTGTTTGTTTTAGCAAACAGGGAGCTGGTACAATCCAGCACCTTATGGCTGACATCCCTAAACCAATGTTTCCTTTGCTGAATGGCAGTGATGTGATGATGATGATAAGACACCACAGTAAAATGGAGCTGAATAAGGCCACACAGCTTCCCAAATTATAATCCTACACTACACTGAGCCAAACTGTGGATATGGAAGGGAAGAATTGAACTATTACATGAAGCATTTCAAAAGAGAAGCTCTATACCTGGGGGATGTTAGGGATATTCAGTGTTTATTCTTCAAGACTGAAGAACAATCCTCAAGTCATGGTGATCAAATTCCCTAAGGAACTTCTCAATGGTATTTTTAAATCCATTTTTAGTCACTTTAAGCAACATTTAGAAAAATGCAACATTATTACTACTGATCCAGAACTGGATGTACTACTCACAGAAATTAGAGGGAAGAGATGAGATTCTAGCAGTGCTTGCTCTGCTTTGTGCCCAGGAAACTCTTCAGGAAGCCAGGGATTTATGAAGTGAAGGTAAGTCCCAGCAGCAAGAAAAGAAAGTGCCAGAGAAGAGCCTGCATTGGCTCTGAGTAGCTACAGCAGGACTCTGGGGTGTTCTGGTGCATGGCTAGAGGAGCCATCAGAATCCACCCACAATCTGGTAGTGACACATATTGCTGCATCACACTCCCACATGTGATTTGTGTTTATTTTCCGGAGAACAAGATAACATTTCTTAGTTGTATTGCAATAGAAATTCCTACTGGTGAAGAAACATGAGACAGATATAGGAATATATTTATATATAAAAATAGTAGAGGTGATATGGAACAAAGATACACTCAGTGCACCATGATGCAATCAAGAAATACTTGTTTTTTAGGAAGTCTGACACCCAGGCATCATTTATAAATGTCAAACAAAGATGACCCCTTCTGTTTTCCTCACCATCTTCCATATGACTAATAAATGCAAACAAAACAAAAGAAAAACATGTTTTTCAGGTATCTCAGGAAAAGTCCTCTTAATGCGTAAGGAGCAGCTCATTTGTTGTTTTTCTTCCATAGGCAGTTTTTTTGACAGAGGTTCTGATCACACAGCACCACAGTACTAAACCTCTCTTTCTCAGGCTAATAGGCTGCTCATCAGCTGAAGGATGCCAACGACCAGCAATTAGCACCCTTCTCATTTAGGAACCCTGATTACACCAATTCTTGTGTTAGTGCTGCATTAAGGATAGTTTATACCATCATGATTCGGGGTGTGAGGTGATTTAAAGCAGCAGCAGGGAAGCAGAGACTTTTCTTACTTCTCTCAGTGCCAGAAAAATCACCAAAATAACAGGTAAAAGCAATTCATCTCCCTGCCTGCTCACCTGCTGACTATCCCAGGCTTCCATTTCTGCTTCCCACTCAGCCTTTCATTCTAATCAGTAAAACTCAGGAGAGTATTTTTTGCTCTCTCCAGTTTAATTATTATTTTTTTCTCACGAGGATTAATGTCAAAGTGAGTTAAGTTCTGCTGTGACAGCGTGGTATTTTCTACTGCACCATTTAGAATTACTCACCTCTATAAAATCCACAATGTAATGCCCCAGCCTGCTCCGTGGGTTTAGGGGAAGGTTGTTTTATTCACTCTCTCCTGATGGGTTAGGGGAATAGGTGCAGGTCTATGGAGCTTAATATCCAGCTGGCTTCAAACCATGACAGTGATACATCCAGGGAAGGGGTAATTATTAACAAAAATAAAAATATATTAAAAATAAATAAAGATAGAGGGGGTGGCTGAAATATAAAAAGTATAGACTGAAAATATGAAAGCAAATTTAGATGCTTTGCATTTCAAAAGACGGAAAGTGCCTTTTTGTATGGCAGTATCTGTCGTATGACAGACCTGGTTAGTTTTTATAGTGACAGAGAGGCAAAAGCAGATGGTCAATTAAATTCCTTGCAGTCACTAACTGAAAGAGTTTATGGGGTTTATTGTCTGTGGGTAAAAGTCATACATTTCTCTGGGACATGAACCAGGTCTGAGAGTGGCACTGTAGCAACTCTGCATAAGCACTCAGAGACAGCGCCTGTAACTGTCAGTATAGATGGAAATGAGAGTTTCTACAGATCTGTTCTGAAGTTCAATGAGGAAGGGAACTGTTTTTCTTGCTTTCTGAGGCACCATGTGACCAAGAGTTTCTTCATCAAAGTCATGGCCAAGTTTCAGTTCCTTCAGTGTCTTCTGTCACTGGCTGAATTTGAGGTGCATCATTGTTGCTGCTTTTGATGAGCACATCCGGTGTTGTGATTTCTTGTGCTCTTTTCTGATGTCTCTTCAAGTGACCAGACAAGTGCTTCGCTGTGATGCCATCACTGATTTCATTCATAGCATCCAAACGGTGTTCACTGATAAGGACAGCAGAACAGAACAGCATTTCACTCTGAAAAGGACAGTAGAACAGAAGAGCATAGCCCTGGAGAAATAGATAAAGGTGTAACTCAGGCAAACAGAGTCATGCAAAATGCAAGCAGGGTGCCAGCTCAGCTCTGCAAGGCTGAAGCTTGACTCTGCAGAAGAGACCAAGCAGAAGTTATGCAAAACAATAACACTGCGCTTACTCAAAAGTGGGGGTCAAGGAACAGCCACCTAAAAGTGACATTGACGACAGACCCCAAAGAACCATACAGGAACTTCCAAAAAGGGGTGTGACTGTGTAAAATAAAGTAATGCATATGCATCAAATAAGCAGGGAGAGCTAATGAATATGGAATCACAGTGTGTGATAAAAACTCTTTACTTAATGCTTGGGGCACTTGATTAGAGGAGGAATCCTCCAAGTGACCACTGCTGCAATAAACACTGCCTGCTTTCTAATACTCAAACTGTGCTAGAAATTTTCTATCTGATTGATTTCAGTATCACCACAATGAGAGAGCTCTATCTTGAGGATTCACCACTGCAGCTCAAAATCCAGGCTTTGTATTCTGAAGAGATTTACTAATAGGAGATTAAACTTACACTGTAAGTTCTAATTGTCTAATATGTGCACTGGCTTTATTTGTGACACAGTTGACTGTTTGAAGCCAAGCAGAGTCACTCTGCCAGTTTGGGGCAGTCCATGGGTCAACCACTGTCCCACCTCTAAATGCATGTCCCATGTAAATTGTTTGGGTGTATTTTAAGGCAGACCTTTGATTTCTGTGCAGCAGTAGCAGAAATCCTGCTCACACAACCCAACAAACCTGGAGGTCCTCCACACGACTGGGGGTTGTGAGCATGGAGCCATTGGGGCAGGATGAATGCCGTCAAGGCATGGGGGGAAAATGAGGTGAATTTTAGGGTCCTTCCATCCCATACCTTTTGTGATTCTCTGATACTAAATCAGAATTGAAAACAAGTTTACCTTCTATACCAGATTTTTGGAAATTCAGGCCCTGCTGAAGAAACATCCTTTAATCTGGAGAAGGCTTCTCTCATCTTCATTCTGTTTGCAGTGGAGGCTTCTTTCCTTTGTGTGCTGACAATCCCCAGTATGTCCATTTTACCCTGAACAACAAATACTGCCAGTGCTTCAATGTCTCTCTCTAATCATTAAAGTAAGCCCTAGGCCTGCTGTGAGTCTCTGAGGCAGAACTATAGAAGGACAATCTCTGCCCATCTCATGCTCCTTGGTCAAGTGGCCAGATTTCTCTCCTGGTTCCTGTCCCCGATCACAGTAACCAGAAGGATGCTCACCTGTGGAAGTGGATATAGAGTGCTGAGGAGAATGGGATTAGTTAGAACTGCACGTTCCCTCATGTTTTCCCTGTGACCTGATGGAGGGGTCAGTGATTCCACCTCATTGATCCCAGGTGAATTAATTGCTTTGAAGATTAAAACTAAAACCTTGAAAATCTTTTTGTTGGGTGTTTGCAGAGCAAGTACCAAATGAGGAGTCAGAACTGACTTTTGACAAGCTGGAGCTTGACTCTTCCATGTGATGCGTCCTTGCAGCATAAGCAGCAGTCAAACCATTTCCTTCATAACAGACCCCATCTCTTGATCAGTCAATTTGAAGTTTAATCTTTTCTGCTTGGTGTTTGGTTGGCATGCTGGAATTACCTAAGCAGGCTGGTTTCTCTCTTTCCAGATGCCAGTTTATGTCATGGGCATCACCAGCAGTCAGACTCCTTTCTCCTTTGGCAGTGCCATGCCGGGGCTAACGTTCCACTGGTCTGTCACCAAGAGGGACACTCTGGATGTCAGGACAAGGCACAGTGAGGTGAAGAGTGTGTGTGTGTAGTGCATGCGTGTGCAGCTTGGGAAAAGGAAACGGCCACATCAGGGCAAGGCAGAGAATATTGTTGCCTCCACTGCCCCAAAATCCAGGATCAGTTGTCAGCACCGGCTGTGGCCTTTCCTCTGTGCCAATGTCCAGGCTTGCCATGAGTCCAACTTTACTCTCTTTCTCCTGTCCAAGGCTGCTTTTCAGCTTCCTGCAAACTACAACTTTGCAGTGGATGTTCATGGCAGAGTAAAGGGAAGAACAGGCCTGAAAGTTGTAGTGAAGGTCCTTGACCCTGCAGCCAACCAGTTCTACAACATGGCAAGTGAACTGTCTGATGAAATCCAAATTCAGGTGAGATTATTTTCTTCACTGTTCATGTTTAAATATCTTTTTCAGAACTGGATTGAAGTCTGTATTTGAAGTTAGGAATTTGAAATGCAGAGGAGTAGCTCCAGATTTAGTTTATCTTTGAGTCTTTACAATTGTTTGTGTACTATTCCTCATTTGGGCTCATTCAGTTCATGGGGGCAGGGAGCTTTGGGGACATAAATTTTTCTGAGCATGTTTCCACCAATGTAGAGGCAATTTTTAAAAAATTCATTGAGATTTGGGGGGGTTGTATTTAATGCCGGATTTTGCCCTGTTCCCTTGTGCTTGTTCCTGAGTGTTTGCTCCCCTGAGAGGGGAGAAGGGCTGCCGGCAATGTGTCCATTCCAAGGTCAGGGCTTATGTGAGTTGAAATGTCTTTCTGAGTTTCTCAGGTGAGCCAGCAGTGCCAGCTCAGATCCAAAGCTAGTGCTCTTCCCATCCAGCAGGATTTGGAGGATCCTTAGCAGGAGCAGCATTTGCTGTGTGCCAGCACCAGCAGGTTCATCACGTCATGCTGGCACTTGGCAAAAGGTCTGTGTTTCAGAACATAAAGTGAACCCCCCCAGGGAGAGGCAATGCCCTGGGGCTCCTCGCAGCCCTGGCTTTGCTGTCCCTGAGCCCCCGGCCCGGAGGGCTCCGCGGCAGATCCGTGTTGCTGGAAGTGCCCGTGCTGGGCCCTGCGGGATCTGCTCCGGGCAGAGGCTTCCCCTCGGCAGCTGCCCTCCTTGGGCACAGAACGCATCGCAAGCAGTGTTTGTTTCCCTCGGCACCGAAGCAAGCCCTGGCCATGAGGCGCGGGCTCGGCACAGCCGCTCCTGCTGCCCAGGGCGGCAGCTCGGGGGCTCGGGGCTGGGCGCGGAGCTCTTCCTCAGAGCTGCGCTGCTCGGCCTCGGCTCATGGAACGCTCACTGCTGCCGCTTCTAACCGAGTGCAGGCGTTATCTTTGATGTGCTTGTGCACAAGTGTGTGTTCTGTCACGGAACAGTTTGTGTGTTGCAAAACAGCAGTGTTTGGGAAAGCTCTCTGTGACCAGAAGCCTGAAACACTATTCCTCACTGTGACTGAATTTGAACGTAATTTTCTATGGGGTCACTGGCTAAATTTGTGGTGCATCTTGCCTTGTTGTTGCTCTTGATGAGCATATCCAGTGTTGTGATTTTATGTGCTCTTTCTGATGTCTCTTCAAGTGACTGGACAAGTGCATCATTGTGATGCTGTAGTTGGTAAAATTTATGGCATCTAAATTGTGTCCACAATGAGAGAGCTCTATCTTGAGGATTCACCACTGGAGCACATAATTCAGGCTTTGTATTTTTAAGAGAAGAGGGTTACAAATTGGAGGTTAAATATATATTGATAGTTCTAATTATCTGATACATGCATTGGCTTTATTTGCAACACAGTTGGATTGTTTAAAACCTAGTGTATTCGGTCTATCAGTTTGGGGCAGGCCATGGGGTCACTGTCATTTTGGGGCACAACCTTGGGTCACTCTGCCAGTTTGGAGCAGGCCATGCAGTCACTCCACCATTCTGGGGCAGATGATGTGGTCCCTCTTATTTCCAGGCAGGCAATGGGTCACTCCACTCTTTTCGGGGAGGCCATGGGTCTGTCCACCGTTTTGGTGTAGGCCATGCTGTCACTTTCCCGTTTTGGAGCAGGTCATGGGTTGGCCACCACCTTTTCACTGTGGAGCAGAGTCTAAGGCTCAAGGGGTTGGGGTGTGGAGCAGTGGCCATCCCACATACACAGAGCTCACCATGTTCTGCCCCACCACTTCCCACCAGGTTGTTTTGGGGCAGTCAGTCGTTCCTCCGGCCTCCTACATGTACATCCTTGGGTTATATGGCTACTGTGAGAGAGACAAAATCTCCCTTTTGGAACTTGTCATAGCCCCAAGAGTTTGCAACTTTACATCTATGTAAAAATTGTTCTAGCTCAGTATGGTGAACCAAAATATGCAATCTCGTTTACTTTTTTTGGACTCTGCCCATTTGAGAGTACTATCAACCTTGTCTCTGAAAGTGAGCATAATTAGGACCAAAGCTCTTCATCAAATTGCTCACTAATAATGTTCTGTTTAGGGGATGCTTGAGGTTGGCACTCTGTGGTTGCCATTTCACAACTGCTCATATGTAAGATTAATGAAAGTAAAATTTAAGTGTATGAATGTCAGACATCCTTGAGTGTGCCCTAAACCAGGGCACTTTGAATGAGCTGTTGTGAACTGTGCATCTCTGGCTCTGTTATGGTTAAACCATCTTCTCTTTTGTACAGTCATTGTGTTTATTGTGATGTCTTCCACAAACTGTGATTCCAATTTATAATCTTAGTATTTTTTCCTCCACTGTTGAGGAAAAAATACTAAGGGGAAAGCTTGAATGGTCTTACTTTCCTCGCTGAGTTTTAAAAAGAGCACAGGCTACATTGTCCAATGGTGCATTTAGTAGTATTAACATATTGCTTCTAGAACTATGACTACTACAACTTTCCTGGCTTGCAGAAATGTTGAGGTCTGTTCATTAGTGGGGGCTCTTGGATGGGTGAATGTGAGAGAAAAAGAAGTTAATTATTCTTCAACAGACCATGGTTTGAATTAACATGCAGTAGATAATGTTTTAGGGCACACTATTGAATAATGAGGAGAAAACAAACTGTCTCTATGTTTTCTAACAGCCTGTCTTCTGGCAAGCTATTACTGGTTTATTTGAATATTTGCATGACTGAACAGTGGCATTTGGTGAAAAAGAAAACCTATATAGTGTTTTGTTTTGTTCTTTTTTCTTCTGAATGGATTTATAAGGAGATAAAATCCAGTATTTCCCTCTCCACAGTGCCAAATTAATCCAAATTGGAAGCCACCTTCACATAATCCCATCTGAACACTTGCAGTATGCTTCATTTGTTTAAATTGCCAAGACAACTAAGCCTTTGGGGAGGCACCTTCCTCACAGTTTCAAATGTGTTTCAGCTGAAGGCCAGAGGCACAACATCAGTCATCACAGATTACTTTTATTCCACTGTAAACGCTCCATTCATTTGGTGTGATGCCAGTGTCCTCCGGAGAGTTCCATAAAACCTCACTGCCTGCTTTGGACTCGAGGTGACCTAACAGATACCTGAAGTTACAGATCGTTAGAAACAAACTCCCTAGCAAATACCTTGCTCCAGAAATGGAGGATTGTGAGTTACCCTGGCTGGGTTTGAAAGAAGCTGCAGGTAACATTTACAGAGATTGATGCTGTCTCCTGGCAGTGCAATATGCTTTAGGTTTCACTGTCCTTCCTCTTTCCCACTTCTTCTAGTGTTTGGACAGAGCTGACTGCCTGCCAGTGATGCAGGGAAGGATAGGGACTGTTTGGCCCTGGCAGCACACACACTGATTTGACCTCTCCAGATTATGTTCTGCCTTCCTGGTGCCTGAGTAGTCTACCCTTTTGGTTAATTATTAGACAATCACATTTGCCTCCTCTCTCCATAAACCAGGACACAAGCTATAGGAGGGAGAAAGGGAAAGAGGAAAAGGGGTGAAGGACAATTGCATGTAAACACAAAACTTTGGGAACCTCCTTGTTTTTCAGTATCAGATATATAAGCTGTTGGTTTATTAATCAAAAAGTAAAGCCTTATACTTTACAAAAGCCTTACACTTTTCAGCATGTTGCAAAAGTATATCTGTTTATTTCAACTGCATTACTGGATTGGGTTTTCAGGGTCTGGTTTTGGTAGGGGGGGGGCTTCTGTGAGAAGCTGCCAGAAGCTTCCACCATGGCCAGCAAATCCAATCCCTGATGGCTCCAAAGATGGGTGTGCTGCTGGCCAAGCCTGTGGCCCAGTTAGAAATGGTGGTAATGCCTCTGGGAGAACAGATTGAAGAAGAAAGAAAGGAAAGGTTATGGTGCAGTTGTAATTGCAGCCAGAGAAGAGCAGAGTGAGAACGAGTGAGAGGAGGGGGAGGGAAGGTGCTCCAGGCACGGGAACTGAGATTCCTCTGCAGCCCATGGTGAGGCACCTGTGCCCCTGCAGCCATGGAGTGCCATGGGGGTGCAGAGATCCACCCACAGCCCTGGAGGAGCCCCATGATGAAGCAGGGCGGTGCCTGAGAGGAGGCTGTGACCCCGTGGGGGACCCGTGGAGAGAGATGCCCTGTCCCCAGGCTGGAGCAGCCTGTCCTTAAAGGACTGGCCCCATGGAAAAGTGACCCACGCTGCAGCAGTTTGGGGAGGACTGTTGCCTGTGGGATGGACTCACATTGCAGCAGGTCGCAGGGAGTTGTTGCTTGTGAGATGGACACGTTGGAGAAGTCCTGGAGAACTGGCGGGACCCCAGGGTGCAGTAGGGGAATGACTCCTGTCCCTGAGCACTGGGAGAAGCCACGGGGAAAGAACTGACTACGGCCCCCATTCCCTGTCTCCTTGTGCCGCTGGGGGAGGAGGCGGAGCTGGGAAGGAGGGAAGTGTGTGTAGGGGGGAGGTATCTTTAAGGAGTTATTTTACTTCTCATTATCCTGTTCTGATTTTGCTGGCAAGAAATTTATTTCATATCTCTAATGTGAGCCTGTTTTGCCTGTGACAGTATTTGGCGAGGGATCTCTCCTGGTCCTTATCTCAGCCCATGAACCTTCATTGCATTTTCTCTGGCCTATCTGGCTGTGGAGGGGAGTGAGAGAGTGGCTTTGGTGGGTGCCTGGAGTCCAGCCAGGGTCACCCACTAAAACTACTGGGCCAAGTCTGTAATACCTACGTGTAATGCTGTAAATGTAATTAGCATTGTTCATTCATTATTGATGTAGGCTGCTGCACTGGGGATCTCCTCTGGTATCAGGCAGAAGCAACACAGATGAAGAGTAAATGATAAACTGCAGCAAGATACAAGCACATGATGTATGCAAGTACATAACTGGATACAATCAATAACCAGATATGAATTCAGGCCACCACCTAACAAGTCCTGTCTGCAGGGCAGGTAAGCTCTGCTTTGGAAATGATGTCCTGTCCCATTGCCTCCAATGTGTTAACAGACAGACTTTAAAAAACCAAACAAACCACTTTTCATTTAAGTAGAAAAAAATTAAAAAGCATCTGTATTCTGCTTGTTGATATATTACAGTCCCCTCTGACAGAAAAGTAGATTTATCTGCTCAAAAGATACTTTGCTCAGCCTTCTAAAGCATTCAAGATTTTTTTTTTAAACTTTGGTCTCTACGCACAGGAACCCAGTGCCAGCAGAAATCCTGCCATGGAGGAGTCTATGGCAGGATTCAGGACAGTATTTCCAAAATGCCAACACTTTACTGTTTAAAATGCAAGCTGAGGCAAGCTGATGTGCACTACAGGCAATGCATCCACTTCAGGTACACTTATCTTACAAATCTGGATCACTTTACAGCACAAGACAGCATGCACTGCCCAAGGATAAGGACATGCATACATGTGCTGAGGGGCAGAGCACCTGTAATTAGAAAGATGCATTTTTAAAAGAATTTGGAAATTTAAAAATTTTAGATCCTTCCAGCTGTTTTTTGCATTGAAGGAGTATCTTATGCTCTACCAATTTATTTTAAAATTAAAATACATCCTTTACAAGAAGATGTAGGATTTTAAAAAAAGCATAGTTAAGTGACTGAGGTACTGCTTAACATTTGAATTCTGAAGCAAATATTGTTTCTTGCAAGTACTGTTCTTGAAAACACACACAGTCCTGCAGTATAGCTCATCTGTTTTGTTCATTGCATGAAGAAAATCAGGCATGAGCTGGAAGGAAAAACCCTTTATGGAGCTTTCAGCATAATTTTTAGTGGAATAGAATTATAGTCCCTAGAGCTAAGCAGGTGCAAGAATGGGTTATAGAATGCAGTTATAGAATGGGCTCTGAACTCACAAAAAAATAGCACATCTTATTGCAAAGCTATAGAATGGATAGTGTAGAGTGGGAGTTTTTTCTTTGTTTGCTTGTTTGTTTAATTTGGGGTTTAAATTTTAAAAACAGGGCTATTCATTATTTATACAGAAAAATCTCATTTGTCTTCTGCTTTTCACCATGTGCTTTTCAATTTAGAAAGGGTCATTTGATTGTAATTAAACCAAATGTTAGTGAATAATTCAGTACCTTTTTTCTTCATCCCATCCTATTCATTAGTTAGAGCCAAAAGGCCCCAACTTTCAAATAGTAACAAATCTTTAGTCAATAATTAGTAATAATTAAAGACTCAAAGCTGTTACAGCAGCTAGCTAGGAACAAAGAAGATTCTGTTTGTGAAATGAGAACTAATAAGGAAAAAATTAATTTCTCATTAACTTAAATATTTCTAAAAATGTGAGCTTTCATACAGTTTACTCCTGGGAATCTCTTTGTAATTTCATTTGATAAACACAGAGCTAAAATTGGCATCCTTGTAATTAATTTACATTATTACATAAAAATATGAGGAGAATAATTCACAGAGAGAAACTTCATGCTGCAGAGTTCCTTTAAAGCTTTTTTCCTCTTTCTATGAATTATGTCAGATACCTAGTTACATAAATCAGAATGGCACTTTGGGGGCTCCTACAGTCTGAAGTGCTTAAAGGATTTACAGATTTTAAGTAGAACTCAGTGACTGTAAAATTAGCCAATATTGGACTGTATGGAGATCCTTCTGTTTTTATTCCTGTGTTTCACACAACTCCTCACAAACCTCTAACATGAAAAAAGTAAGAAAAAAATTAACATTCTAAAGTAAAATTAAACTAAAATGAGAAAAAAAAATTACAAATTGCAAGAAAACCTGTTGACAAGCACTGTTCTGTGGTTTTGGGTCTGGGTTACTACCAGAACTGTAAAGGACTGTTTGGCAATTCTACCAGAGGAAAAATTACAATTGCAATTTTCTGCTGGAGTCAAGTTCATCTGACAAGCACCTTTAGTCTCGTAGGATTCCTTTGCTTCCAGTGTAACTGACCCTGGCTCCAGCCACAGCCTGTGTGATGTGAATGAGCTTCTGAGCAGATCCTCCTGTCTCTTTATCCCCTCCCTAATCGTGCTATGCAGAGAACTCATCTGAGATAGGGAGAACTTACTCGAAAGGACCTGAAACCAACGAGAAAGGCAAATGGGGGAGAAAGGAGAATTCAAATATCTTCCAAGCATCCCAAGAGGAAACATTTCTAAATAACATAAAACCTGGTGAGGCCAAGCTGTTGGCTAGTGAGGAGAATTAAAATGGCAGTTGGATGTTGATGTGCTCAGGGAGATCACAAATGAATGAAAGCAGACTGCTGACATCTTACAGGGAGCAGCTCTTCTCTGGGGGAGTGGACTGAACAGTCACCCCAATGCCACTGGATGCACTGAGCTCAAGAAATGGAAAGCCAAGGCAAGCAAATGACCTTCACAGGTTCCGCACAAGCCAGCACGAGTTCTAACAATGGGCTTCCAGACTGCTGCCTCAGCTACAAAATACACTGGACAATTGATGTAGGAATTGTTGGAGACATGGTTCTCTCCTATGATAGATCTCAGGTGAAATGGAATTACCCTGGCTTATTGTAAAGTTCAAAGTAAAACAGGAATGGATGTTTTCCCTGTATTTTGGGTCTTTTCTAGGCTATTTCTTTTTGTATTCCACCACTTTATTTGGCTTTTGAGTACTGCTGGGCATTGAGAAGAGTCTATAATTGTGCTGGGTGTTCTTTTTCCCTTAGCAGTTAGTGAGAATTTAGAACAGGGCCCTGAGTACAAGCAGTTCAGATTTGCCATTCTCCCATGTTCTCCCCTGCATTTGTCAATGTCTGAGTTTCATCAACCATTATGCTGCCAATTTGTCTAGTTCTGTTCCCATGAAGTTCATCACAGCCTTTTCTTAGGAAGATAAATAATTTTGTCATCTGCAAATCCTGCTGACCTCATTTTTCTGTTCTACACCTCATTTCTGCCTTTCTGGATAATTAATGAGTGTATTAAATGCTAACTACAGTCCAGATCCTTGGGACATACTAATATTAACCTCCTACTGAATTGAAAACTGACAGCCTAATGAATTAAACTCTTTGCATGAGAACAAGTGTTGACAGTGAAAATCAGGATGACTTGTGATTTACTCCTAAGCTGAAGAAATAAACAAACCAAAATCCCACCCAAAACTTTGCAAGTACAAGTACTTGCAATTTCCACTGTATTTAATTATGGGTCTTGTGAAAAAACAGGTTCCATGAGGAAAAACCAAATCCAATTAAGAAAAGGAAATACCACTCTGTATTCCTGTTTTCCTTTGCTGTTTATGGAATCGTTGAACTATCAGACAGTACCTGAAGCATTTTCCCCCTTAGGAAATTTCTAAAAGTGCCTTGACTAGAACATCCTTGGAACATCAAAGCTTGTTTAGGTATTTGATCCAGAGGGGACAAGAGAAAGAATTTGTAGCTAATCAAGCTTGAAGTAAAAGATGAACAAAATGAACCAAACTGATGACTACTATGGCTATAATCATGTTGGCAGGACATGCTGCCTTGTCAAAGTCATTTAGATTTTTCTAGATATCAGAAAAATTCCCACATTTCTCTGACACTTTGGTGTAGTATCTGTAGTGGACATTTCTGAAAGCAAAGAATATATTTGGAACAAACATCACCAAGCCATATAAAGAAGGGCAGTTTCTTAGTGTTCTGCCAATGTTATAAAAACTAATACATTAAAACGTAGATGTGTTACAAAAATCAGCAGAATGTCTAGAGTTATTTCTCAGCATCTAAAAAATGTGTAATTTATACAGCAGCTGTAAATACTCTAATTAGTGTCTTTCAAGTACAAATCTTGTTGTTTGAACTTTGTACCAAAGAAGAGGTAGAAGAAAACAGAAATGCTAATGAATATTCACATGCTCTTGAAATGAACCTCCTTCATGCATGAACATTTTGAGAGATCAAATTTTCTTAGCACAAATCTTCACAGAAACTGCACAGGTGTAATAATGCATTTAATTTATACTTTATTAAACTAAGCCTGTATTAGTGAACTAATAGACCTTTCCGTAGGAAGCCATAAAATATCTTTGGGAAAGGTGCCTTGTTTTACTGAAGTTTTCAATGGGTTCTATCAGAGCAGATTCCATTACTCTGGTTAGAAGAGTTTACAAAATGCCTGAAAGCAGACAGAGGTTTCTAATGAGCAAATTCTGATAAAGTTTTTTAACAAATGGAGCATTCTGCATTTTAAGTCCCATTGGATGCTGTCTGCAACACTGGTTACACACATCCAATCATCTGGATCACCAACTTGAGAAACTCAAAGATAAATTAGAGGTCTGAAGCTAAGTGAAGGTCATTGTAACAGAACGGGTCTGTGCTTGCAGGGTTTTTCATTCAGTGGGACAGGAAGGTTCCCTGTGCTCACACCTGAACAAGACATTTCAGCACATGCAGGACGTTCATGGGCCCAGTCAGTGCCCTATGTCAGGACAGGCCTGGGCAGCCTCCACATGTCCCCAAACCACACTTCCAGACAGGACACAGGCACCTGGGAAACCAAAACATGGGAGACTGGGAAGGTGCTTGCTATGTTACACGAGGATATTACATGGTAAGAATGGAATTTCTAGCATAATCTCAGGTTTCTTTCATGGGTTTTGGTTGTATGTCTGCAAAATGGGGATAAAGAGCAGTGGTGCAAACACAGTAATGAAATCCTCCTGGAGAACATTGTACCTGTGGTGATGCAGTAGTAGAAGGTGCAGGGCTGAAGGGGCAAAAGGGAACACAGGGTGTTCATGAGGATGAGCCAGAGTCAACACAGAAACAACAACCAAACCAAGGAAGGAGATGTGTGTATGCAGAGATGGCCACAGGCAGCAACATCCACACCTTGCTTTCCCAAGCCTTGGAGTTTAGCTTGCTGTGACAGACTTTGCTACCCTGGGCACAGTTTTACTCAGACAAGCTGTGTCTGTGTTGCTGGGACCCTCATTTGCCAAGATTCTAAAGTTATTTTTAAAAGTCAAGAGACCTTTAAAATCTCTGTGCTGTGCCTCACTATCTGCAATGAATTGGTCTCAGTGACTTTGTATTTAACCTTTTTATTTGTTACAAATCTGCAGTTGCAAATTCAAAGACAACTTTTCTGCTTCATAAATTAATATAATCTTTCAATGTTGAATATTCCATTCCTCATGGTAACTTGATTGGTGGGTGGCCTGCCTGGAAAAGTGACCCTGAAAGGAATTTAGGAGACAAAATAGAAATCAGGTCACTTGAGTGCAATGTGTACATGATCTGTTACATTCTGTGGTGTATTGCAGCACCTCCTGCTTCTTCACTAACATTCTACTGCAGGGAGTGATGCCTCCTTTGAAGGACTCATTGTGCACGTAACAGAATTTGTGTTGGACTTCTTCAAGGTTGGCAGCAGGGGTTGAATATTTTGTACTTATGTATACATTAGAATAAAAAAAAGAATTTATTTTGAATGAAGACATGTAATTTTACAGTTGAAAGGCACACTTTCTAGTGCCAGTGTAGGTGGAGAAGCCTGAGAACCTTGTTGTGTAGGTACAGAACCCTCTGGATCACTGCCAGTGCTGGCATAAATGAGATCAGAAGACTTCTACATTAAGAGAATGGGAACATAGAAAAGATGATGGGATTTTATACGATGGCCCATGTTGGTGTTTAATGCATAAAAAATAGCAAACCAATTCAGAAGAGTGTTAGTGTTTCAAACAGACTCAGAATTATTGTGCTTGACTGCCCACTTAAGATTTGTGAGGTGTATATAGCATAATCAGCAACCAAGTAACCTTGAAAAAACCAAATTCACTCTTGTTAGTACTATTAACTAAGTCATTAAACATATTCACATGCCTACTCATAAATTGTATTCATTATTTTCAAGATTTAATACTACTGTGTTCTCCTAAATCTCCCTGATGTATTTAAAGCAGAAACAAAGGCTGGGATTTTTGTTTGTTATTTGTCTCATCCTGTGAATTCTCCTCACTCCTGCATTCATTGAGTTGTTGGGTGAATAGCTCATTAATGTGATTTCTATCTGTGTCTAAAGGCACAAGGCAGAAGCACTGTTATGTAACAGCTTGAAAAGACACCTATAAATAACCTCCTTTAATAACCATAAATTTACATTAGAAAGGTAGATAAACTCTGAAGTGAAAACCGTTTATTTTTATCTGATGCTGCTATTTCATAATCTCAATGTTATCAGACTCATCCTGAATAATTTAGTGAGGTCTTGGGGTTTTATACCATCTGGGAAAGTCTTGCATATCGAATGGATTTATCCGATAGGAACAGGGATCTAAAGAGCTGCATTTCTCTTTGGGGACTCAGTCATACCTGGTACACATTGGAAAACTCCCAGCAGCATCCCTGGCAGATGACACCATGCAAAGAAAGGCAGGTTCGGCTCTTATTTTACCCATTTTCTAAACACAAGTGCTCTTGTCCCAGTAATCTGAAGGAACTCAACCTTGAGCAATTTAAAATATTCCTTCCTTGATACCATTAACTGCCTGCCTTAATTTTCGACATTTTCTGAATTTATGCCTTCCTTTGGCCTAACACCTTGGAAGAAAAATCTTGGCAGGCTTAACCAAAATGTTCCGTTTTATAGTTGCTGTCAATCAATCATTACCCCTGTAGAAAGCAGTAGTAAAGATAAGAGGATGTTCTCATACATATCTTCTGTACAAAGATACAGAAAGGCAATACAGGAAGTTGAATGTGATTACTGGTAGAGAAAGTGATAAAGAAATAACTGAAAAAAGACTGTTTATGTACTCTGTTACGTCTCCAATACCTATTGTGAAGTAATGCAGTGTAATGCCTCCTCTGACAGTTCAGTTTCTCTAGGCAGCAGGAGCCACTGAGCCAGAGGCAGAACCTCTCCCGTGTGCTCCTGGTGGCAGGATCAAGGCCACGTGGGACCGGCCTTGGAACAACCTGGGACAGGGAAGTGTCCCTGCCCATGGCAGGGGGTAGGATGGGATGGGCTTTAAGGTCCCTCCCAAGGCAAATCATTCTGGGATTCTCTAAGCCTTTTGCTGGCACTAAGGGACACAAATTGTAATGTTGTTCCTGTGATGTCTTTTAGGTACCTTTTCATATATTGGACTACTTCAACTGCTTCTTTGACTGAAGTTCCTTTGGTGGGGATACTGTACAAGGCTCTGCAGCTATGGGGGTGGAACCAGAAAGCAAATTAAGCAGGAAAAAAGCCCAGCAATGAAAGCCATTGAGCTGATCAGTCAGGAAATACATGTAAAGTACTTTGAGCTCGGCGAAGGGTGAGACAGATACAAGGGGAGCAGCAGCCTGACAGGGAGGAAGGAAGCTGACCATCTTTCCCAGTGATTTTTGCAGGATACTGTTTTGCTCTGCAGCATAAACACAGACAGCATCAGTCAAAAAAAGAGGCCCATCACCGTTATTCTCCTCTAAAGTTACTATTCCCAGACCACCTTCTTTGTCAAGTCTATTGACCTGCCCTTTTCATCTCCTCCTCGGTATGGTGTAGGCAACTCCCCATTCTCTTCCCAACCACAGCTTCATCCCTACAGGAACAGGCTTTTCTAGTGCTTGTCAGTCATTCTTCAGCCTTTAAATCAATTATTATTTTATTTGAGAGGTTCAAGAGTATGATAATGGAGAATATTTTTCATCATTCTACTGTGTGAGCCCTGATTCTTTCAGCTTAATGAAACTGTTCTTACAGGTAAATCGTACATAATGCATTCAGCTGCTGAAGCTTCACAGAGCTGGCCCTATACTGTTAATACACAAGTACAGAGATACCTGCCAGGGTTATGACTGGAGGTGGTTTGAGTCAGCCTCACCCAGGACACTTTAAAATAGCCCTCCACACATCATTGCCTTAGCATTTTGCTGAAGTTTCACCTTCTAAGTTGCATTTATTCGGAGGTGGTTTTTTGTTTGTTGGTTTTTTTTGAGGTGGTGGTGGTGGTGTTCTTTTGTTTTGTAGATGAGTGTTTTAAAATATTTTAAATTACTCAGGCATTTAAAAATAGGAAATGCCTGAAAATGAAGCCAGGTGCTTCTTGTCCAGATGGTCCTTCATCACTGTGCCATTCAAATACTTCCTTTTCTTGTACAAGGATTTAAAAGTATTTCACCACCAACAGATCACCTCATAATATATTGATACAGGTTTTTTCTAGCTTTATGAAAAATATATTTCCCCCAGAAATTGATAGATTTTAAAGGTTTGATCCGAGTATATGTCTCTTTGGTTCCTTGGCAGTGTTTTCAGATCTTCAGACCAACCAAGTGAGTTTGTAAAATACTTCAGTAATTCTCCCCCTTTTATTTTCATTTTTCAGTTGAAATTTTCAGCACCTGGTGTTTTGTTATTTACTGCCTGTATTTTGAGTGGCTCTTAGATCTCTTGAAATTCTTCCACAAAAGGCTCAGCTTCTTAGGGAATAACCATTTATTGTTTGCCTATCTCCCTCTTTAAGCAGCTCATTAAAGCACTCCCTCTATCACTCTGCAATTGCAGTCTTTATGACCAAGACACTTCCATTTGTGTTCTTTATCAGATTTACCGGTGTGTACATTGATATGTCTGTAAAACCATCTCATATTCCTGGTCTGTCTATGCTGTTCCAATTCTCCACCACACCAGGTAACCCTGAGTGGTGGTGTTTGTGCTGTCCTGTGGTGTGAGGAGGGATGTGCTGACCCTGTATGGATCTCATCACAACAGCGTGGAAAAGCAAAGCAGAGCAGAGCAGCAGCAATGCTATGTCAGCCCCTGATGTTTGTTAGGGACTCCTCACAGAGCACACACTGCACTGTCTGCCTCCCAGCTCACCCTCCTCTGCCCAAACTAAATGTTAACACAGTGCTGTGATGCATGACTTCCAATTTAAGTGAGCAGAAAATTCACTTTGTAATTTTACCAAATATTGGAAACTGCAGATTTGCTCATCAGTGTCTCCTGCCTTATTCTGCTCTTAAAACTACTCAGTATGCTCTGAAAGATGAGTTGGATGTTTACTCGCAGTACTTGACTGTCATGTTTCATCAAAAAGCTTTAAGGTCCTAACTGCACTTTGAAAATAACACAAGTCTGAGAAGTATTTGTTACCGGAAAATTATTGTTGGTCTCACATTGAATACTCATCACCACACACTGCTGATGAGAGAAAGGAAGTAAGTTCTGAGATGCACACCCTGCTTTTAAAGCTAGGAAGTACTGGGATGCAGACATTTCCTCACCTCATTCACAACACAGGATGCAAGGTACTCACTATTTGCCTCTTACCTACTCAGTTGTAGCTGTACTAACTGTAAATGCATTGTACTGTTTAGTCATGGGCTATTTTATCACATTGCTCCCTAATATCCCAGTCTTTACTGAACTTATCTTCCTAATATGCCTATGAGGAAAGGTTCCAGCTTGACTGAGAGAAAAAATGAAGAAAATAAACAAGCCTCAGTATTTTGGGGAGCAATTTAATGTGCAGGGACTTGATTTGCCATCACTTTTAACACCACACATCCTTCTAGTTTCAACTCCCACTGGCTTAAATTGCAGCTGCAAAGTTCAGCTCTTCTCTGAATCAGACCACACAATTTCAGGATGTGCAATCAGAAAATGAGTAATACACAGAGAGAAGCTGCAGGGAAAAGTGAACTGTCCAGCAGCACACATTCCTCTGGGATAGAAAGTGGAATAGCATTGCTGAGGCACTGATAAATAAGACACTTGCTGAATAAATAGTGCAAAAAGTGCTTCTAGGTAAAGAAAAAGTCCTGCTTAAGTTTACTTGCTTAGAATAGATGAGAACTGGTTAACTTCTGTAATATCACCTAAATTAGATCTGGATGAACTCTTAGGCGGTGTCCTTGGACAGCAGCTGATCTTCTGGCCAGGATTTAACTATCTTTACTCCAAGATGTTAGTCCTTTCTTGAAATCCATTTTCCTGATGCATATATGTACCATTCCTCTGTCGTAGGTAAGGACAGGCAGAGCCTGCACACAACAACCTCATTCATTAAATAAGTTCTGTATGAATTTCAGTGTGCAGGAATTTCACAGTGTGCAGGAGTTTCAGTTCACCAGGAATGGTGAAAATATCCTACCATTAAAACATCTGCTGACATGATAGATATGAACAAGAACAAATTAATATTGCCCTACCAGCCTAACTTTGGACTTACAAAGTATAATGGTCTGTTGAGAATAGTTTCAGCTGTGTTTAAAGTTTCTAAAAAGCAAATTGTAAAATACAGAGAAATGTCATCCTGCAGAATCATGTTTATCCCTACATCAATAAACAGTTTTAAGTCTTCAGCAAATACATCTGTAACAAATGGAACTGTATTTGAGTAAATAGTATTTACAGACAGGTACATCTGTACTACATAGTACCATCTACAAAGTCCAATCAACTACCAGAAGGTAAAATACACATTTTGCAATAAGATTTCAAAATACAAGGTTAAAAGTGGAGAGTTGTGATTCACAAAATTCTATTCCATGCTTTGAACACAGTTAAACAATTATGGGTCTATCAGTGACAGTTAAAACTTTTCTCCTTTTTTAACTTCTTCCTAATTGTCCTACTTCCCTTGTTCCACACACTTTTGAGCAATACACAGAAAAAGCCCACATCAGTCTGATGAAATGTGGCTCCTTACTGTGCACATCGGAGGAGTTCCAAGCGCCTCAGACCAAGGGTGCTTGTGGTATCCACCTGGTTTGCAGAGTTCACGTGCCACCAAAATTCTCATCTTAACATCTTCATCTTTTTCTGAACTTTGGCCTGACTACTAACTTCTTTTTTCTAGGACACAAAGAATACAGGAAAATAAGCCTTACTTGAAAGGCTCTGAAATTCCCAGAAAACTGGCATTTTTATAACCAAGGGCCACAAAGATGGTTAGAGGGCTGGAGAACCTTTCATACGAGGAAAGGCTGGGACAATTGGGATTGCTCAGCCTGGAGGAGCTTTGGGGTGACCTAATCGTGGCCTTCTAGTACCTTAAGGGGCTGACAAAAAAGATGGGGAGAGACTATTTACAAGAGCATGGGGTGACAGAACAAGGGGGGATGGCTTCAAACTGAAAGAGAGGTGTTTGAGATTATGTTAAGAAGAAATTCTTCTGTGTAAGGGTGGGGAGGCAATGGGACAGGTTCCCAGAGCAGCTGTGGCTGCACCATCCCTAGAAGTGTCCAAGGCCAGGCTGGACAGGGCTTAGAGCAACTGGGGATAGTGGAAGGTGTCCCTGCCCATGGCAGGGGGTGGGAGTGGGTGATCTAAGGTCCTTTCTAACCCAAACCATTCTGAGATGCTATGATAATAAATGAACTGTTGCTTAGCTTAGTTGTTAGCACCAGTGCACCCAGGGAACGTGAGCCCAGGTGGGCCCAGGTGGCCAGGAAGGCCAATGGCCCCTGGCTTGTTCCAGCACTGGGGTGGCAGCAGGACCAGGGCAGTGACTGTCCCCCTGTGCTGGGGTCTGGTGAAGCCACACTTCGAATCCGGTGTTCAGTTATGGTCCCCTCACGACAAGACAGACCTTGAGGTGCTGGAGCCTGTCCAGGGAAAGGTCTGGAGCACGAACCCTGTGAGGTACTGCGGTTACGGCCCAGAGAAAGGAGTTTTTCCGAAAACCACCACCTCGCTGTTGGCGCCAGCGGCGCTCCCCCNCCCCCTGGGCCGCCCTGCCCTGCCCGGCCCCGCGGCCCTCGGCGCGCAGCTCCCGCCGCTCTTTCGCGCCCCGCACGGGCCCGCCCGCGCGCAGCATGGCTCCCCCCGCTCCCCGGGCGCTGCCTCTCCTCCTCCTCCTGCACCTCGCCGCCTCCTTCAAGCTCAACACCCCCAAGGTGCTGCTCCCCTTCACCCGCGGCACCCGCGTCAACTTCACGCTAGAGGCCAGCGAGGGTTGCTACCGATGGTGAGTGCAGGTGCCGCCGCCCTTTGTCCGTTTCTTTCCCCCCGCCGGCACCTGCGGCGGCTCCTCGGCCCGCGGCGGGGCCTGAGGGCTCCCGAGGCAGCTGGGCCCTCCCTCACCGCTTTCACCTCGCTGCGGGTGGGTTTGGGCGGCCCAGCCGTGCGGGAGCAGACATGGAGATAATCCCTGAGGGGAAAGGTTATTTATTTTGTGCAGTGGGGGTTAAACCCGCTGGAGAGGGGTAGTGTCTGCAGGCCGGGCCCTGAGGTGAAGGTCCCTGCTTGTGAAGGAAGCTTCCCGCCATGGCTCCGTGCCCAACATGTGCCTTACACCCCGTGTGCACCCACCCATACATCCCACACATGTCCACCTGCTTCTCCCTATACCCCAGCCACCCCCACCTGCTTCTCTCTGTACCACACACACACACATCCCACCTGCTTTTCCACTGACCGTGCCCACTTTGCCTCCGCACACACCCGATGTGCCCACCCTGCTGCCCCACACACCCACAGTGCCATCCCACACACACATCGCCACAGTCCCACATGTGTGGGGACAGCAGCCAGAATTCGTGCTTGTGCTGCTGGTGGGGAAGTGCCCCTTCTCTTGCTGTAGTCAGTAATGAAGGTCCTGGCAGGTTTGAGCTCAGAGTGTGGACATAGAGGCGTCCTAGCTAAGTCGGGAGCCTCTCACTGCTGCTGTAAGTGTAGGTAACAGCACCCGTAATACAACACCTGGGGACAGCGAAGTCGAGTTTGAAAAGTGAAAGCTTTCCCGGTTTTCTCAGTGTTGAGCACGTGGGATGTACTCCAGGAACTCCTGGCTGGGAGCCCCCCCTTCCTGCCTCTCACAGGGGGGAGGACTGGGTAGTGCTGAGCACAGGGGCTGAGAGCAAATCCCACAGCGTCTGCAAATTTAGAAAGCTCACAGTAGCCTTCATGTTAAACAAATGTTGCCAACGCCTTGTCTGTTCTGTAGGGCTCCACGATGGTAACTTAATCAGTAATGAGCAGGAGGTACCCACCTGAAAAAGAAGTGGCAGTCGAGATATGTTTAGGGTGATACTTCCATGTGTGCCAGATGGATGTGTGTAGCAGTTTTCAGTTGTTTTGTGTCTGGCTGTTACTGAAATATGTCTTACAGGGCTATATTTTCATTCTCTGTCAGATTATTTGCTTGGTGGTTGTACGTTTCTCATTTCTGGGTTGGGTACAGTCCCTTGGTCTGTGACAATTTACATATTTGAGGATGCTTATGCAGGAGAGCAGTAATTAATTTTATCCAGAAATCGACTAAACAAAGGTTACTTGATGAGCTGCTTGTGGTCATGTAATTCAATTTCTAATGGATCATTTTAGTGAAAATCTCACTAAAAGTGGGTTTTTACTCTTTCCTTACTCTAACCTTTGAAAGCTACTGAGTCTTTAAAAGGATTTGGTTTGTGGGGTAAAGTACATTGCGTAAGCTAAAACCCAAAACTCATCAAAGCACTAGTAAAATCTGGAAGTGTAAACTCTGTCCTGTTCTGCCAGTGAGCTGTGTGGTGATGCTGGGCTGGCTGCAGCCATTCCTGCATGTGCCAGGTGCTCTCCAGCTGTCAGAAGTATGGAAACCTTTGCTAATCTCACTGAAATCTGCAGATGAAAAGATGTAAGATTGCACTCTAGAGAGATGTCAGATTTGATCCACATTTGCATCTCTAATGGAGGTGATTTTTGTGCACTTCAGAGCATGTTCTGTTAGTGCCGTTTTCCAGCAATGACTCATCTCCCTCATGCAGACAGGCTTCAATATCCTTTTCCATCCTCTCCCTCTTCCCTTCAGAGATGAATTTTGGTTGAGAATTAAGGCAACTATACCTAATTCACCTTCTGTGAGGGGTCATTTTCTGTGGCAGGATTGTTAAGGAGCATTTATTCACTTCTGCTTTGCAAGGCCTGGCAGGATGTGGGTGGTAAAACTCACCGTGTGCTTAGCAAACCTTCCGGAGGAAGCAAGAGCTGTGTGTGTGTGACTGAGCAGAAGCAGCAATTGCATCTGGGGCTCTCTCCTTCTGCATCCCTGCAGGCCTTGAACTGTGGGGGATTAGAAGGAAGTGCACCTGGAGGAGCAGCTCCACAGCCACGTGCTGGCAGATGTCCTGTGCATTCCCATTAGAGCTGTCAGAAGGAGCTACTACTGGAGAGGGACTGTTGAACTGAACAAATTAGGAAGTACCAAATGCAATGGCTTGAGAAGGAGTTACTGTTCCTCACATTTGCAAAATGTTGGATGTGCTTGCGTGCATGAAAGCAGGGATTTGAATGGAAGTGGTCAGGTTCAGGCCCTTTGTGTCTGGAGAGGGGACTGAGGGTGTGTAATACGGGAGATGGTGAGGTTAGAGGTAGCCTATGAGAGCTGTTTTGGTTGTACAGCAGCATCTGATACCAAATGACACCTTTTGAAGGCCTGCATTACTCATCTCAAAAATTCACAATTCGTACACAAGTGTCCAATTTCCTGAAGAATCAGTCTAGCATGCTGTGATCTTACTTCTTTCCAGTTTTCCTTTGAACCTTCAAGTTTACCACTGAAAGCAGGAGATTTTCAAAGTGGTTGTTGTGGTGTCTGAGAATTCCAGTGATTCAGAGGGGAAAGGTCAAGTTCTACCATCATCCCATCAGATTGGGAGCAGTGATAAAGTTATAAGCATGGTTCTAAAGTATTTTCTGATTTTCAAGATGCTCGTGCCTTCTGGAGTTTGGGTTGCCTTTATGTTAAATTTTTTCTTTGGGAAAAGCTTTGTTTTTGAAGCATACGGTGTTTTCATCTGTAAATATTGTATGGTATCTTCAGGGATAAAACACAGTCTGTGCAGATATATTTAGCATTTATATTGCATTTGTATTTATCTCTTAATTACCTCAATCCAGAAATTACACCTGAAAGAATGAAAGCAATCAAGAAAGCAGAATTCTCTCCTTGAAACCTGCCTTACCATAATAACATTTTGAGGAGGAGGAAGGGAACACACAGACACAAAAGACCTATTTTCCCCCGAGGTATGCAGTATGGATGGGTATTTGTAGCAGCAATTATCTGCAGTGTACAAATATGTTTACATACTTTATTTAATACAGTGTAGAATTGAGATTCATGGTAAGAGCTGGTGGAAATGGAGTTTATTGCCACCTTAAATAGAAGGTTCGTGTGTGCTACAGAAGCCCTCACTGAGGAGGTTGTATCCATGGGAGAGTAGCTGGTGCTGGTAGAGGGAGGGATCCAGTGGTGTTGGAGCTATGGGATGCACAGGTACTTCCAGAGAGCCCAAATCCACTGCACGATGCTGCTGTCACAGTATTTGGCTGGCAAAGCTCATTTTCTAGCTCCTTATCTTGTCGTGCTTTTGTTGTAAATTGATCTTACTGCTCCATGGGATATGTGGTGGCTTATGTGTTTTTTAAAAATGTGTATCAGTAGTGTTGTTCATTGAGATCTGTTGCTTTGCTGTAAGACCAACAGTCTCATCTCTGGTAGTCTGGGAATTGTGTTTTTTCCTGTTTTACCACAGGTCTAAAAAGTCCTGTCTGACTCTCCCTGAAAAATGTTTCGTGTGAGATACTGTTAACTTCCATATTATGAAGTGATATCTTAAATAATGTTTGTTATCCCCTTCTTTGGTTCTCACCTGCTCTGCATTTCCCTCTTGCAAGGGGCTGCAGTCAGCAGCAGGATGTCCTCCCTCTCCCTGACCTAGTGTGGCTGTGCTTTCCCAGCAGGGCTTCCAGCTCTTCTAAGTGCCAGAACGAGCTCAGAATTGGGCTGAGAATTCCTTGCTGGTAAAGTGAGAGGGGCAGTGCAGCTGTGGCTCAGGTGTGTGTTACCTGAGCATGTTGGCTCAGAACCAGAGTGGGGGTGCAAGTCTGCAGCAGAGCTGTGCTGCCAGAGCCCAGGAGGCACAAAAAAAAATGTGTCTTAGCTGATGCGTCAACATCTGTGCAGGTCTACTTTTTTTCAATCTGAGCATCACTTACCTGGAAAGGCAGACAGAAGAATAGGGACTTGTTGATTCTGTGCAGCTCCCCATTGCTGAACACCCATGAAATAAATGTTTTAAGACTTTTTTGCTTTTTGGGTGCAGATCTTACCTTAGTAATTAAAGCTTTATGGGTTGTCTACATGTGAGAAGTTTTAAGAGGAGTTAGTTTGAAATAATGCAAAATGTGACATTTGTGTTTGACAGTAAAATACAATTTTCTAGTTTTATTTTCTTATTTGCAATCAGCCTAAACTAATTTTAGAATAACTTGTGTAGACCAACCTTTATTTTTTGCATTATCTTAGTTGGAAGGTGCCTATCACTGGTGTGCATGCTGTTTTCCTTCATACACATAGAAAAGGGGTGAAAAGAAACACTTGGGGTAAAATGATTCTGGGCATTGGTTGCTTTGACAAAATGTCCAAGTTACAGCTGGGCATCTGTGTTGAATTTTGGGAACAATCAGCACTGGTTTAACTCTGCTTCCTTTGAAGTTAAGTGGGCATGCCAGATGATCACCAGTGTAAAATCCTGGGAGCAAAGGCTCCATCCTTGGCTCACTCTGTGCTGTGTGATGTTTCCATTTGCTTTTAAAGCAGAACTGGATGGAAGAATTTTTTTGCTTTTTGTTTTTCCAATATGATAAGAAACATCATAAGAGAAGATAGAGTGAAGAACAGAGACATAATCTGCTGTTAAAAATTAAGTGTTGAGGGAACCTCTGCCAGGCTCCCTCTCTGTGTTTTCTTTGGTATGGGTTCAGCTCCCATATCCTTGATTCTCTGGGAATCTGTTTTTTATCATACTACATTTGCCCAAATGCTCTTTTGGCTCTTACGTCTCTCTTCATTTTGTTTTAGTCCCAAAAGTGACTCTATAAGGTCTCTGGTGTATTGGTCAGTCTAGTCTTCTCAAACCCTTGGAAATTTTACTACCCAGTTTCCCTCTGTCTACATATCTGCCCAAATGCCTGATAAAATTCTGAAGGATCAGATCAACTGATAGTCATGGTGAAGCTCCCTAACGGTGGATTTTTCCTGACTCAGTCAGTTGAGTTTCGTTTGAAGAGCTGGCAGAACAGTATAAAGCACTGGAGCAATTAGAATCAGAGAATTGCTAGGGAGAGAAACACTAATAGGTGCCTGATCTTTGAACCAACTGATAAATAAATTAAGTATTATCTAGTGAGGTATTGACGTGTGGTATTACAGAACAGTCTATTAAAGAATGCAAGCCTGGATTTGGGTAGATCTGTAGATACAGTCTTGGCACATAGCTCTGTGTCTGGGGCTGTTGGAGGGGGGATGGAAATCATGAATGAAACAGAAATCAGCAAGAGGACTAGCAGCCTCTTGGCAAGTGCCATTCATTCCTCAGCAAGTAGGATTTTATTCTGAGGGAAATAAGTATTGGGGACTTTTGTGAGCTTTTTTCTCCTTACCTCCTCACTCTTTTTTCAAGTGCTTCCTCCCTGCCTTGCTGTTTCTGACAGGCGCTGGCATGAGAACCAGAGCTAGTGGCAGAAATGCTTCCCATTGCTTCTCAGGATCTAATTTTGCCCTCTGACAAGCCCAGCTCTCAATGTCACACACTGACATCTGCTGAAGAGCTGCTGTAAGATTGGCAGAGGATATAAATTGCAGTTTTTGTCATTTAAAGCTGAAGTTTCTTTTTCTTGCCCATCTAGGACCCAGCAGTGATCCCAGAGCAGTGCCTCAGTAATTCCCAGCCTGGTTGGTTAATGCCTTTGCCTCTCTCTCTGTGCTTGCCCCTGCATCCAGGCAGCTCTAAACAGAATGTGCTCTTGATACTGCTGAATGATAGAGGGGTTATCAAATACTTCATATGTTCTGCTGTAAAAAACTCTAGTCATGCAGATTGTTTTTAAACATAGGAAACCAAAGCTCAGAAAGCCCCACTTGAATAAAATTTGTATTAAAACAAGACATTCAACTGATCCTCTACCTCTTAAACTACTGCTAGAAGCCAAATAGTGTCTCATCTCAGGTTGTCTACTGCAGTGACAGCTAAGAGTTAAGTGGCTTTCAGCTGTTAAAACTTGAAAGTTCCTTTAAAATTGTGGAGTGTATGTAAGTTTACAGTTAAAATTTAATTTTTGGTGATCTTTGTTCCCTTTTTCTAGTCTGAAAAGTATCCTGTAATTAGATTCAGTTTTACAACACTGCTATTAGTGCAAACTGCAGTGGTTTTGTGTTACAGTTCATAGCCAGATATTAAAAGAACAAATACAAACCACAGTGAAACCCCTGTTGTGTTGTAAACACAATCAATTCCAGACTGCAAGAATACAAAACCCTCAAATTAATTACAAAAAAATCCAATGGCAGAGAATATTAAGCAGTGAAAAGAGCTAAATAAAAGTCAATTTCATAACTATAATACTTACTTTAAAATACCTGCATACATACTAAGTCAAATCCACATGCTCAGCTTCAAAAGCCAACCAGCCAAGTACGGGAAAAGCCTTACTGGTTGTGAATGCTAATGTTCTTTAATGAAACTTGCTAAATCTTGGAAAGCAGTTTCATGGTTGCCTGAGAACAACAGAAAAACAGGAAAATAACTAATTACTCACTTTTAATCTCTGTAGAGTGAAGTTAAGTGTGCTACTAATACAGAAAGTATTAGTACAGAAAGTATTAATACAGAAAATATTATTTTAGAAACAGTATAAACCCTACTAATAAAAATATGCACATATTTGTGTACATTGTTTAGGTATGTAGAATAGATAAACAATTTTCAGGTTTAAGCTTCTAATTGGTGTTTAAATTGCCCATTGCATACTGCTGTGGGCTGTTTTTTCCTTCATCAGATAAAATACTTTGAAATTCTGGGTCAGCAGTTGGTACTGTTGTTTCAAAATCCTCTAAAACTACTCCTTATGTAAGCAAAATACTGTTGGGAGCTTAAGGTTAGAAACGGGATTTGCAATTTTATTGCAGTGGCTACAAGCAGAGGTCTGTGCTCACCTGGGCTGCAGCTGTTAACTCTCAGATAACTGAATGTGGTGTGATGTGTTGTTTTTTGAGTAGATACAATTTTAGTTAAGGAGAAATTTCGTTTTTCACTGGTGTGGATTTGTTGGTTGTGCCAGTAAGAGGAGGTAGAACCTGCGTCTGGAGATCTAGGCTTGTGTGACATTGCTGTTTGTTGGGAGCTCCCATCCTGCACCTTGCTGGGTTAGAGAATTATTCCCATACATCACAGGTGGGCATTTTGTACATCCTCCAGAAAAAAAGTCTAAACCAATCCAGCTTCCCCATCTTTACTAGGAGGGGATCTAGTGCCCGGCTTAGGTTGCATTTACCAGATAGTGCAGTGTTTTCATCAGAGCTGCTCTCATCATCCGGAGAAGCAATCCCCGCGCAGCTTTGTCACCCATCAGTGCTTGCTTTCATTGTTTTAATCCTTCAAAGGGCCCTTGTGAGCGAGCCGTGACCCCGGATCGCCGAGCACACAGCGGGGGCTATTTTGGGCGCTGGATTCCCGAGCAGCTCCCGGGGCTGGCGCTGCCTCTCACCCTGCCCGGCTCCGGCTGTGTGAGCACGGCTGCGGAGGAGCCGCAGGACCCGCTCCTGCAGCACGGCCGGGCACAGGGCTGATGGTCTGCAGCTCTTAGCGGGGGCCGCTGGAATATTCACTGGCTCTGCGTTCAGCCATCGGGAGTATACTGCTGCTAGCTCAAATTTCATTTCAAGTGGTTTGCTTTATAATAACTCTTCAGCTTTTTGGTTTTGTTGTTTTATCTTGACGCTTTTGGCGCGTGGGCAGGGGGAGCTGGACTCCACTCCGTAATGCCCTGGCCCGCTCCATGGGTTTAGGGGAATGTGGTTTGATTCACTCTGGGCGCTGAGCGGGAGAAACAGCAAAATTCTCAGGAGGGTCGAGTTAAACTTTTACTTGCAAACTTCAAAACATTAAGGTAGAATAAGATACTTGGCAAATTTTAAAACAACATCCAGACAAAGTAAGGCACTTGACAAACTTTAATTTATCCAGGCACCACAAGGTACTTAACAAGGCATTAACTGGAATTTTTTAGTGTGGCTTACAACGTAAGAACAAAAACTTAAGGAAGAGTAAGATATGTAGTGACCCCCCTGCAATCCAGCGTGGTCTCAGCTCCATGTCAGCCCCGGGCAGGGGGGCGGCCCCTCGCACACGTGTCACTGTCCTTTTCCCTGCTCTGCTCGCCGGGGCCTCCCCAGGCAAGGCTGTGCTTTACTGTGCCCCGGGCCCACGCAGTCGCACGGTGCCGTTTCGGGGCACCCCGCCTGCCCTGGGTCACTCCGACGTGTCGGGTCTCCCCCACCGTGTGGGTGTGGAGCGGAGGCTAAGGCTCAGGGGGTTGGGGGCTGGAGCAGTGACCGTCCCACCTACGCAGAGCTCGCCCTGCCCTCCCCTCTTCTCTTCCCACCTGGCTCAGTCATTCCGGCAGTGTCCTGCACGCATCCATGGTGAGCTTCCCACAAGCCCATTCTGGAGAACTTGTGTGCAGAAAAGGCGTGCAAGTCAGAGCAGGAAGTGACAGACTCATCAATTTTAGGTCAAAATTCAGTCTAGGCTTACATTGCACCAAACTTGATTATGCAACTTTGCATGTTTTACACAGTGTTAGATACTTCAGCTAACCAGACTAAATCTTTTTTGTCCTTAAATTTCATGATAAAAAAATGTTTCTTCTTGTTGCTCAGAGCCCCTGCTATAGGAAGTGTACCTAATTGTGATGTTCTGCCATTGGGGACAGGTTCCATTTTTGTCAAAACTGTGTTTCAAACTTGTTTTTGCTAGGAAAATTAATCCACAAACACCAGGGGTTTATGTCCAAAAAGGAGACAAAGGAATCCTGTAACTTTATTCGTGAATAAAGGGAGAGGTCATGGGCATTTCCCATGGGGTCTCTCAAATTGTTAGAGGACAAAGCCTCCTTTTTATCCTAATTTCCTGACTGCATTTCCCTCTCCCCATTGGCTGAGGTACTCAAGAGGTACAGACTCCCCGATTTGCCTATTACAGACCCACTTCTAATGTACATCCCCCCCCCCTTTTTTTGTTTTGTGTCTCTGTTCTTTTTCTCTAAGTCCAGGGATTTAGTGCAGCCTGGGTGAGTAACAGTCTGTGTCAATTAATGGAATTCCTATGGAATTTATGGTTCCTCCCATTTTTTCTTTCACCTATCAGTATCTGGCCTTATCTACCAGCAGGCTTCACAGCTTGTGTGTGAAGACATCTCCCTCTTGTTCTTTCATTTTGAAAATGCAGTTACAAGTGGTGAATGGAAGTTTCAGTAAAAGCATTTCACCTTAATTTCAGTATTCTGTATGTGTTTTCACTTGTTTCACACCTCAGAGCTAATCAGTAGTCAGGCCGAAGGCTTTGCAGCTCTGTTGAGTGGCTGGGTAGAGGGCTGGAGCGACTGAATGGCCTTCAGCAGTGACCTTGCTATGGTGAGAATGCTGTGCTTGTCTGTCCTGGCTCTAGCCTGGGCTTTCCCATTCCTCAGCCCACGCTCACCTTGGCTGGAGTTCTCGAGGAGCTGCTGCCTCCAGCTCTTCCCAAAGTCAACTCCTGACCATGCAGCATGTCCCAAGTGAATTGTTTGGGTGGCTTTGAAGGCAGAGCTTTGATTTGTGTGCTGACACAACCCAACCCTGCAGGTCGTCCACGCGGCCAGAGGTGGCGAGCATCGAGCCGCTGGGGCAGGACGGCTGCCGCTGCTCGCAGAAGGCTCTGGTCCAAGCACGCTCCTCGCAGCCCACGCGCCTCACCACCATCATCTCTGCCGAGGATACGCGTAAGTGTGGGCTTGGCTGAGCAAACCTCTGCTTCTCATGGGCATCCTGGTGTCCTCTGGAAACAAAGCAGAGATTTGGGAGTACGCAGACAAATTTCCGTTCCCGTGCACAGTCATTTTAGACTTTCCATGGGCATAGGTTTTAACTTCTGTTTGCCTCAGATAAGTGTTAATGATTTTAATCATGCATCCAGAAAAAAACGTAATTCTTTAAAAAAAACCCCATAAGTCCACAAATAGAGGGTGTGACTGAAATATAAAAAAGTATTTACTAAAAAATTACTAATTCAAATTCAGATGTTTTGCATTTGAAAAAGCTAGAAGTGGCTTTTCTGTCTGTCATACAATATACCTGATTAGTTTTTATAGTGACAGCAAAAGCAGATGGTCGATTAAATTCCTTGCAGTCACTAACTGAAAGAGTTTATGGGGTTTATTGTCTGTGGGTAAAAGTCATACATTTCTCTGGGACATGAACCAGGTCTGAGAGTGGCACTGTAGCAACTCTGCATAAGCACTCAGAGACAGCACCTGTAACTGTCAGTATAGATGGAAATGAGAGTTTCTACAGATCTGTTCTGAAGTTCAGTGAGGAAGGGAACTGTTTTTCTTGCTTTCTGAGGCACCATGTGACCAAGAGTTTCTTCATCAAAGTCATGACCAAGTTTCAGTTCCTTCAGTGTCTTCTGTCACTGGCTGAATTTGAGGTGCATCATTGTTGCTGCTTTTGATGAGCACATCCGGTGTTGTGATTTCTTGTGCTCTTTTCTGATGTCTCTTCAAGTGACTGGACAAGTGCTTCGCTGTGATGCCATCGTTGATTTAATTCATGGCATTCAAGTAGTGTCCACAACGAGAGAGCTCTATCTTGAGGATTCACCACTGGAGCTCAAAATTCATGCTTTGGATTCAGAAGGTAAGAGATTTGCTTGTAGAAGCTTAAATATATAGTGGAAGTTCTAACTGTCAGATATATGCACTGGTTTTATTTGTGACAGAGTTGATTGTTTGAAATCAAGTGGAGAATTTTAAAGGAGTTCTCTGGATTATACATTGTGATGTTGTCCTTTTTTATTTTTTTCTTTTGAGCTGAGATAGTCTAAAGAATTTTGCAAAAGGACATTTTTTGTGAGACCAGTCAGGTATCACCAACAGCAAGTTCAGAGGTGATGTTGGAGACTAAGCACCTATTTGTTAATTACTGGACAAACATTCACTTTTGAGAGGCACTGTTTAGGCACTTAAGAGTCAGCGCCTTTGGACTGAATGCATCATTGTTTAATAGGAGCAGAAAACTTCTGCTTTTTGTACTGTCTGTTGCATCAGAAAAAGAACCATGATCTTCTAAGAATTCCATGCTTTCGACAACCAAGTTTTGTGCATTGTGTGTGAACCAAGCAAGGAATTTTTAGGACACTTACTGAAAGGAAATAATGTCAAGCAGCTATAAAAGGTTAATGGTTTTAGTACTCACTAAGCCCATCCTAGCTGTGTTTGTCAACTATGAATGCCAGGTGATATATAACATATGGTGATATGTTAATAATGAAAAGTAAATTTGTTTTTATCCTATGTGTGATGCTGCATTCTTGTCTTGGTGTTTGTGCGAACTCAAGGGTGCTCCGTGGGCAGTTTGCCTTGGAAGCCACCCAGGCCAGAGTGAACAGGAGCAGTGGTTCAAAACCCAAAGGAGAGTCTCATTGGTGTGAATGAAACAAGGTGTTGGTTAGAGGCTCTAAACTTCCTAATCTGTTTTTAGGGGCTCAGGATACATTCAAAAGCTTTGAAAATTAGTTCCTTTTGACCCAAATAGCCTTGGGATCCATCTTCGGGAGACCTTTGGACACGCTGGACTCTCAGTGGACTTTCTGGGCACACTTAAAAAGACAATATATTCAACAGCAGTGGCAAGTTTATTGAAGAATATAATTGTTCAGGAAAAACAAGACACTTGAATAAGGCACTTCTGAATGCCTTTTTTGATATTTGGAAGGTGAAAAAGTCAATGTAATTATCCAGCTCAGTGAATATTGGCAGAAAATGTGCTTAGATTTGCTGCAAACTTGCACCAAGAACAGGTGTCAAGGCTGTTCTGCAGCCTGTGTGAGAGCAAGAGTGGGTGCTGGGGATGAGCCTTTTGTGTATCTATGACACAGCTTGTCCCCTGCTGTGTAAAGTTATTAATTGGGCCCTAGGGGTGTACCAAGGAGCATTTGTTTAGGGCTCATGACAATTATGGCATTTTATATTGCAGATTATTGCAACTAGAATGGGTCAGACCATTCATTAATATTGATGATTCTACTCCTTTGTGTTTTGATATATCTTCAGAAATAGTTGCTTTCCTTATTTTTTTAATGTATATGTACACACTTACATATATTCCACTTATTTTTTCTTAAGCTGTATTTTTTATCAGTGACATTAATACAGATTGGTTTTCTACATGTTTTTAATAATCCACTCCAAATACAAACTTGATCCTCAAATGCTACTTTTCAAAGATTACTAATGCAAGAGACAAAGATGATCATGGAACACTTTGCCCAAATTATGTATAGAATGTAGAGGGGAGAAAAGTCATATTGTTTTATCTGCTGAACTTCTGCTCAGTTAATTTTATTATGACTTAACTAGAGGTAAGTTAAATGAAAGACTTAAAAACGTGCATTTGCATTTCTTTGGCTAAGAGTGTAAAGGTAAAACATACTTCATTAGGCTTAAATGCATGTTAAATCATTGGGTCTCAATTTTACTTAAAATGCCTTGTGTGTTTGGAGTTTGTGTGTACGATCCTGTCTGGGATTTGGAACTATCTGGATCAAGCTATATAGAAATGGGAGAAATAACATAGGCTGTGCATTGTGTTGACTTGCTTAAAACATTTTTGTGGCTTAAAAATGTCATCACCTTTAAGCATAAGAATTCAATAATAGTTTTGCATGGATTCTTTATTAATACGGGTTTGAATGTCAAAGGGAGTAATGCAAGTTAAAATGTATCTTAAGATGCTAGGATTTCTGTTCCGTATGTTTTCGTGCCAGTGGACACTGCGATTCAGGGCAGGGCTCATCTTAAAGACTGAAAGATCCTTCAGATTAGCAGCTCATTACACCTTAGTGAAATCATGGCAAATCTTTGTTTTCAGCCTGTTCATTACTTTCTGTTCCTTTTAAAAATTTATACTTTTTCATGTTCTCATGGTTCAGAGTTTATAGAAAGGAAGAGTAATTTGAGTAAATATCTACTGCTGTTATGGAAAAATCATGGTTGTGCTCAAACCCAAAATGATGTGTTTGCAGTTCATTGGTGCTCTGAACTCAAGTCACACAAATGAGATCTCAGATCTGCACGTTTCAAAATGAAAGGTTTAGCGGAGTTTGTCTTGCTTGTCTATCCAAGAAATAGTAAGGTGTTTGTGGTCAAAAGGGAAAGGAGGTGGTGGGTGCAGAGGTCATCTTGGGGGCTGACAAGTTTAGGAAAAGTGGGGACAGATGCCCCCATCCCATGGACTCTGTTGTAAACACTGTGGAATGAAAAGACAGAAAAATGAGCTAGATGGTGGTTTTTGACTAAATACCAATGGCTCTTCTTGTAGGGGTAAGAAAGAGAGACTTCCTAGGGAAATAAGTCATGGTTCCATGAAGACACTGTGCTTGTTCCCTATTACTGTTTTAATCTGGTTGTTTGATTTGCAGGAAACACTTTCAGCACCTTGGCAGGGTTGGTGTTTGACTGGACAGTAGTGAAGGACCCAGAGGCCAATGGCTTCTCAGACTCCCACAATGCACTACGGTAAAGTCATTTCATTGGGTCTCTAAAGTGTCATGTCTGTGCAGTTGGATGTGTCAAAACATTTCCCCACATCTAGGCAGTTCACTGAACTGATGCCTGAGCTAATAATGCTTTAAGGGTCAGTTGTTTCAGATTGGGCTTTTTTAAGTGTCTGCCTACTCAACAGCCTGGGCACTTTCATCTCAGTCTAATTTAACTGATAGTGTTAATGAGCAGCTCTGGTAGCTCTAATGCAATAATTAGAAATAAATAGATGCAGTTGTTGATCTTGCTGAAACATCTCATGCGAAAGGAGCATTTATCAGTAAGATTGGTATCTCAGGATTTCAACAGGGTTTTGTTTTTAGCTTTTTTTGTGAGGAAAAAAAGTCCCCTTCCATTTCAGAAAGGAGCTCTCTGAACTTGAAGACTTTTAGGTGTCAGTGGACACTTAGTTCTGGGGTTGAAATAGTTTTAAAGTAGCTAACCTTTAAATTTGCATGGGACAAGTGCTTGTCTGTGAGCCAGATCCAGCTTGTAGGGCCAGGTGAAATAATTGAATTAAAGATATTCAATATATTGTATTTCAGACACAGCAGTGAGTGGAAAGCACTTGCTTAAAACATAAGTCCTGGGTTCATAATCTGTATTGACTCACAGACTTAAGTTAACTGGAGTTTAGAAGTGCTGTGTTTTGTGGAAAATTCTGTCCAAAGGTCTTGGAAGTTCTTTTCAACTCATTCATGTGATCATTTTTCGGCATTTCTGGATAATAAGGAAATATTGCCTCCATTTAATGGTGGTGGGGTTCATGTCCAAAAGTCAGAAAGCTCACCTGTGGCAGGGATAAAATTCAGACTCTTATGATTATTTAAGTTTATTTTCATTCTTATATTTGACGCCAGACCATCTTTGGCCTGTGTTTTGATGATGGTATTTTTCCAATTTTGATTTATTACGCATCTGCCCTATGTAGTTTTACAGTAGTGACTTCATTGTTCTGTTCCCCAGTGGCTTTAGACAGAAATTTGAGTTTCCACCCTTACCAAGATAACGAGAATTGAAGGCTCCTTATCAGTGGCTTAATGGGATACTTTCCAATTTGGACTCCAAGAGTTCCATCTTTGCCCTGTCACCATTTGGTGTCAGCACACCAGGATCCTGTTATTTAGCAGCAATGTGTTAGTATTCATTGTATTTTATGTCATGGTGAATCTTGACTTTGCTCAGCATGAATGTTGGTAGAAAAAATGTGTCCCTGATGTAAATGAATTTGACCAGTCTGCAAACACAGAAAACATGGGTTTTTCTCACAAAACAGTTTACAGACACTTGTTGAGTACAACTTCAGCCAAAAATTCCTGTACATGAAATCAGTTCAAACTCATGCAGCAGAGGCTTATGTTTGTCCAGAAAAGAGGTTCTGTAGATAAATGGAGAGGCATAAAATAATCTAGGAAATGATACCTGCCTGTAAAGGACCTAGCTTTGTTCATATGATGATTCCTTGTGAGGAAACCAGTTCTTCTGCAGAGCAGAAAGGTTAACAGCCAACTTCCATCCTCAAACCTAGATTCCAAACACATTGCAAGTAGAGTGCGGGGAGCAAACAAGACTTTGCTGCCGGATAATCACAAACTCTGATTTTGCAGCCTTAGAGAAACAAGACCCCAGCATTAGGTGGGGAAATCCTGTTAAGCCCATAATGCACCTGAAGCTGCAGGTACGAGTGAGAGACAGAATGAATGGCATATCCATCCAGTGGTAGGGATATGCAATTTCTAATCCATATGGAGCTTTTTCTTTCAGTGTAAGTATTTGCTGATGTGATTTTAACCAAACTAATATTGATATATGCTCTACTGTTAGCACAACTGTGATAAAATAAAAATGGTCTAATGGTAGTACAGCTTTGGAAAATAAATTATAAATTGTCATAAATATGTTAATATCCATAGCTGTTCTCCATATGGATTTACTGATTCTGCTGTGAAAGTGCGCATGAAGCCAAGCAGGTGATGTGCATACAGAAGGTGGCACCCTGTAAAACATGCTCCTCTTTCCATTTCCTGTCATTTACCCATTCATGGCAAATTCCTTTCCTCTCTATTGTCACATCTCATTGAAATTTCTAACAGTTACTACAAATGTTGTGCTTGTAGATTATTTTCATAGTCATTTATTAAATGCATCCTGGCTTTTTGAGGGAGGAGTCAAAGTTACTTTCCAGGTTTGTTGGGCTGTTGCTTTCATAAACATAAGCTTTGAGTCTTGCACATCAGTTGTTCTACAGTATAGAGAATTTTTGCAGTCTCGCCTACTGTACAAACTGGAGGGGTCATTGTAGACAACATGTGCAGTCTTCTGATAGCTCACAAGGAGGCTTCAAACAAACTTTTATCTGTCACAGAAATTAGCTGCAGAATGAGTAAAATTTGGATATCTGGGCCCAGGCAAACATCTTAAATTGGCTTAAAAATGGAAGTGGCTGGGAATAGATGCTGGTGGTGTTTCTCTGTGGGTTTGCAAAGGTTAGTTAACAATTTTCTGTGCACTTTTTCATTCACCTTTCAGTATACTCAAGTTCTTAGAATCCACTTACATCCCACCTTCCTATATATTGGAGATGGAAAAAGTTGCCAAGCAAGGAGATACCATTCTGGTGTCTGGAATGAAAACAGGGAGTTCTAAATTAAAAGCAAGACTACTGGAAAGCATCTATAAGGTAAGAAACTTGAATTCATCCTTATTTTTTAAATATTTAATCTTACAGCCTGGTGTTTCAGGAGTGCTGTGTGTTTGCATTGTTGGTGTCGGTGCTGCACCTCTCTCATACTCTGTAGCTCACACCGCAGGAGATGACAGCTTGGGAGGGCTGGAGTTTGGTGCAGTGACCCAGGCCAGGACAGAGCATGTGCCAGAGATAATTTCTAAACCTCTGACAGAAGGCCCTGTGGCAGGGGAATGCACTCCCTGTGCTTTTGTACAATTTAATGTTTCCCGTTTTTCATACTGTACATACAACTAGAATCATTGCATTGGCCCTTCAGACCTTTTGAAAAAGAACCAACTAGAACAGTTCTTTTTTTCAATATATAAATATCTAGAACAAGGTTTGCTCTGTTGGAAATATTTTTATTTCATGTTGTGCTTGAAATGAGTGTCATATGAATACTATCTTCGATTCAGTCCTACCTCATGAGGTTGTGGTTTCCAAGGAAGGGCTTTGAGATTGGAATGTCAGAGCTGCCAGAGTGTTCAGCTCCAGTGCTGAGTGGTTTTCCTAGCTGCTGTGGAGATCTGGGATGGTTCTGCCTTTGTAACTTGGGCTCACTGAGATTGACATTTCACTCTGCAAACAGAGTTGTTTTTTCCCTTAACAGAATTTACAAACACCTGTGAGAGTTTTTGTTATATTTTATTTATCTTTGTGCTGGTATCAGCTTGATACTGCACCTTAAAAACCTCCCTCAATAAAATGGGGGTTTTCTGAAGTTCATCTCATCTCTGCAGTCTGGTTTTGCAGATTTGTGTTTATTGTGTTTTATACTGTGTGTTTCTGCTTAAAGCAGAATGGCCTTGGGGTATCTGAACCTTGGCTGTAAAAGGTGTTCCACTAAAATAGCAGCTGCATGTATGTAACACTGGTGAGGCCACAGGTAGTAGTGCACATTAAGAAGTGTATTTTTGTTACAAAATCTAGTTTAGTTCTGCCTAATTGTACTGAATACATGTACATACTCTACATTGTATATATATATGACTTTTTCTTTTTTGAATGCTTGTAGCTTTGTTAGTTTTCTGGTTTAATATTTATATTTCTCAATTAGTTTTGAGAGGATACTGTGAGAGAAATTGAAATAATACTGTTATTTTTGCAATTTTTTGTGGTTAGTAGTTCTTTCAATCTTTCACTGCTGCCAGAGTGCACATTTTCAGTGAACATCCCTCAGACAACTGTAAGAGAATTTATACAATTACCTGTTGTATTCCTGATTTAATAGACCAGTGAGTTGGATGCAGATTCCTCAGTGAAGTTATAATGGAGGTGCTTTCTGGAGGTGCCATCTTTTACACTGGGTGGGGAAGGTGGATTTCTGAATGTCTGAATGATCATTGAGCATCTGTCCTCAAGTTTTTCTGTATTCTCCAAAATGATCTTCATGCAGAGATGATTTTTTTCCTCTTTCTTGAAAATCTCTGTGCCATTCACTGTCCCTTGCATTGCCCCGTTGTGACAAAATTTGAGATGAAAATAAATAGCCGATAGCAGCAAGTAGTGTGTTTCACTTATAGATTCTGAGTTCCTGCTGCATGGTCTGTTTCAAACAAATGAGCTGCTTTAAACATGGTTACTTTTCCTTTTCTTTCCTGCTCTATAAACAGGATGTACACCCTGCAGAAGTCAGATTGCTTATTTTGGAAAACATCCTTTTAGATCCAGTATATGACATTTATCTTCTGGTAGGAACATCAATTCATTACAGAGTTCAGAAACTGAGGCAAGGGAAGATCACAGGTTTGTTCTGTTCTCTTTTATTTTTATTTTTTAATGCTTTGTGTGAATTTTTAACTGCTGAGAAATTTTAAATTGTGTTTAAACTACTTTGTTAATATTTAATACTGTTTTCCTAAGGCATACAATGATACAGCTGTTTAGTTCTTTCAGTTTAAAAAAATTGTGACTGTTCAGAATATACTCTTGCAGTTTTGTCAAGGATGTAAAGAGAAGGGTAACTTAAAATAGGAGCTAAAACTGTCATTTTAGATGTTCACAGTCACTAAGGAATTGACTGACTTTCTTACTTAAATTTAGATTCATAACTTTCCTAACAGAAAATGTTTTATTGGCAAGTGGATTTGCTCCACAAAGTGAAGCCTTTATAAATGTGGGTTAGCTGGCTTTATGCCCATTTAAAAGTGCAGTGCCTTGGGTTTTCTCTCATTTTTTCCTGTTTTCCCTTTCGTCTTTTTTTTTTCTTTTGAAGCTGGAAATCAGTTGGATGTTTAGTCTAAATAGTGAGATTATATTAGCTCAGAATTGGAGTTCCAAACACATTAAAGTTTGCCAAGAAGCTAATTTTTTGTGTGTGCGTTGATACAATGACAGAAGTGCTATTTTTACAAGACATTAAAAATACTGATTTAATATGTGCATCAATAAAAAATAATCAGCAATAATTAGCAGCAGTCAAACATGGCCACACCTGCTTTTATTGTTTCATATATTGTCTTGTTTCACCTGCAGAAATAGCTATGCCATCAGATCAGTACGAGCTGCAGCTCCAGAACAACATCCTTCATCCCAAGGGAGATCCCTCCCGGCCAGTTGCCAAGCTGGACCAGGCAACATCCACTGTAACTGCATTGCAGCAGGGGCAGACCAACCTCGTCCTGCTGCACAAGAGTATCCTTCCTAGGGGATGCTTTTCCAGGCACGACTTGGTGGCAGGAGATGAGCTTTCCACCCTTTGCAACACAAAAAGTTATTCTTATTTGTACAGAGAGTTTGGAAATCAGGAGCACTGGTGGAGCCATGGAAAGCAGCACTGCTGTGAATTCAGTCTCAGCAGAGCTGTCTGATGCCTTGGAAGATTTCAACAAATTAGGTTGGCAAAAGATCACTTAAACCATGTATGTTCCCCTCAGTCACTGCAGAAATGTGATGGGGTTTCATTTAATTTTTATATTTCAATCATTATATTCTCCAGTGAAATCTTTCCGAAGTGCTCACTGTCTTGCAGTGAAATGGGGATGTTTATTTGCAGTGTACTATTAGCTTTAAAATAGCCAAGGAGTCCTAGGAAAATGCTGATCTTCACTTGACTTGTACTAAACTTGTGTGTTCCTTTACTGAGACCTCAGGTATCCGCATGCAGGGGGTGTCCAGGCTGCCCAACAGCACTGTCTATGTGGTACCTCCTGCATATTTGGGTTGGTATTGCTGCAGTCTTCCCGATTGCTTAATGCAGTTTCTTGCCTTCTTTCTGTGCTTTTCATGGTGTATAGCCACGCTTCCGTTTCTTGTGTTAGTTTTCACAGAAAAGTAATTTTATTCATAAAAGTAGCTCAATGTAAAATAGGTTTTATGTATTTTCTTTTATCTCTCTAGTCAGCAATTTAAAATAATGAATGTTCGTCTGCAGAACGTGGGCACCAGCAGCAAAATGCTTTTCTCCATTACATAAAGAGTCAGTTGGTTTGTGTTGTTCAATATTTCCTGTTTTGCAGGATTTACAGTTCATCCAGGTGACAGATGGGTCCTGGAAACGGGCAGACTTTATGAAATTACAATTGACGTGTATGATAAATCAAGCAATAAGGTGTATTTATCTGATGTAAGTTGAAATGTTTATATACTTTTCAGTGACTGTCTCCTAAATCCTGACTTGCTTTGAAATTATTTGAGTGGTTTCTTATTTACATTGAGACGGGACAGTGAAAAGCATGTTGTTTCTTGCCTTTTCTTTTTTTCCATTTGTTTTCTTGTTATTACTTTTTGAAAATAAAGCACTCTGGGTGATTCATGGGAAATTATTGAAGTCTTAAGTGCTGTAGGAAAAAACGGAAGGAGTTGGACAATGCCCTTCAGGTTGGATGAGGCTTGGAGCAATGTTAATCACCCACTCCCACCCCCTGCCATGGGCAGGGACACCTTCCACACCTTCCCAGGCTGCTCCAAGCCCTGTCCAGCCTGGCCTGGGACACTGCCAAGGATCCAGGGGCAGCCACAGCTTCTCTGGGAGTGTGTGCCAGGGCCTCCCCACCCTCACAGGGAAGAGCTTCTTCCTAAGCTCTATATAATAGGTACCAAATGTACACAGTTCTTAAAAAACTATGAAGAAAATGAAGTAATTCATTTGCAGCAAGTAAAATTTTATTAAATTACTGCTTTTCAGAATATTGGAGATATGGGAATGTTAATTTATTTGCTCATAATTGCTTTTTGGGATACAGATCTGAGTTTGAGCTAGAGCTCAGCAGAGTGCTGTTGAGGCAGTATATTTATGTGCTCTTTTGTGTTTAAGAAGGACAAAATTAAGAAATTTGTGTAAAATATTTAGTGGTATAAATATTGACACTATCATGTTAAACAACATGTTGCTGATAATTAAAAAAATAAAACTTTCTGTGGAGTTAATGCTGTGTCTAAAGGTAAAATCTTGAAAGACAAACTTTTTATAGGGAAAATTCTAATCAGTTTCAGCAACGTATGTTTGTCTTGTTATTAAATAGTTGTTTACTCATTGATTTGTTGTTTTATGTTTATGGCTCTCTGTCCAGTATTAATGTCAGTTACCTTGGGCAACTTCTATTTCATGTTCTGCTTTTAGAACATCAGAATTACTACAGAGCTATCCAAAGAATACTTTGAGGTGCTGCAGTCATCTCTGAATGGATCCTATCACTATGTGAAGACAGTAAAGGCGGGTCAGACCACGATTGATGCTGCACTGACATCAGTAGTTGATCAGGTGTGTCTTTGTGAAAACTCTTCTCCTTCGCTGGTAGGCCTAAAGTAGTTGAGCTGTGCCGCAGTGACTTCATAGCAAAAGGAAACCTAAGAATTACATGGGTCTGAGCTGTCTTTGTTTGAACAGATTAAGAACCAAATTCTAAAATCCTTTCTTCATGAAAACTGTCAATTGAGTCAACAGAGGATTTGCTTAAATAAAGACTGGGGGATTTTGCTGCCGAGCATGTGGCAAACTCCTGTTAAGGCAGTGGTGCACAGCACTTATTTCTTTTCTCGTGGCAGATCCTTGTGCTGGGCAGGGGCCTCTCACAGGCTGAGGGAATTTTACACTTTATTGTGGTAGGATCATCACTCTCATACCCTGGCCTTGTTCTGCAGTCAGTTACATTGGGGAAGTTTGCTATCAATTGGTAAGTGACATTAAACGCTGGAATGACAATCTGCCAAATGTATCAGCCTGCACATCTCTCCAAATTAATATTCATTAACTTTCTGCTGGTTGGGCAGACTGCTGAATGTGTGGCTAACTAGGGCACGTGGTGTGGAAGTGAGTTGCTTTTGCTTGAAACTTCAACACTTCAATCCATTTGCTGTGAAATCATTTTAGTGATTCCTTCAGTAGGATTTAGTAGATCCTTGAATGTGATAAGCCATGGTCATTCTCTGTGTCAGAGAAATTCTCTTCAGTGGAAAGGGGTCCACTGAGAGCTGTGTCCCTTCAGAAGTGCAGTGGCAATGTGTTGTGCCAGAGGGTTATGGCAATGCAGTGATCTGTAAAGGCCTGTGTTTGGGGGGCTCAAGGAAAGGGTCTTTCAGGCTGGATTTTGTTCTCCTCTGCTGCAGAGTGGTATGAGCAAAGAGTAAATGCAGGTGTCAAGTCTCCAGATTGGCTCTCCAGATGAGGTCTCAAAAAAAGGGATAGTGAAAGAGTGTATTTCTTCTTGCTGTTTGTTTGCCTTTTAAATTAATGTAGGCTCCATGTCTCTATCTCCATAGCAATAGCCCTCGTTTAATACCTTGTAGCACACCTTGCTGCCAGGAGCTGACTGCTCACGAGTAACTCTGTTCATAAATGATCCTAAATAGTTTTCCTTCCTATCTGAGATGTTTTCAAGGACTTGTCTGTACATAAGGGCTAAGCATTAACTCTGGGAAGCACTGTGGTGCCATATATAACACTGTCCTCTTGCATTTTGCAGGATGGAGGTGTTCATACCTTACCAGTTCCAGTGCGAAACCAGCAGGATGTGGAAATCTACATTCCCATAGTTCTTTCACCCAGCATTTTGATGTTTCCTTGGCAGCCAAAAGCAGGAGTCTACCAGGACACCATCCAGGTATGCCGAAGAAGTATCCAGCTGCAGGGGGTATTGCGTAGGCAGGCACAGTGAGGCCTGAAACCACTGAGTTAGGGTTGGCTTTGGATACGTCAGGCACGGTGGCATCCAAAACGTAATTTGGAGGAACTTTGTAGGATGTTACTTACAGGAATTAATATGTAGTTTTAAAAAAGCACCAAGAAACAAAAAAGCATAGATATCCCACTGACTTTTACCTCCTGTCTTTCCTTCCCTTCCTTTCTCCCTCACGTGTGCACAATGTACCTATGGCTGGAGTGGTTTGGAATTCCCAGAAGCATCCTATATACAGAGCTCCACAGCAATCATTAGAGGCTGCCCTTTGCTGGCAGGGATTGGAAGTGTGAATAGGAATGTGAAGTGACTGCAAAAAGGTCCTGACAAGATTAATTAGCAGCACTCTGCCAGCCTTGGACATCAGTATTCTTCACTGGTCACACACCTCCTGCTTCTAATACAAAGCTGCAGGGAAGCAAAGGCCAAAGCTCATTTACGGAAGGGATGTTTTCCATATATTTCTTAGGTATGTCTTTTCCTCCCAAACTGTCAGTTATTCCATATGCTTCATGAAGCAAATAGTTTGTCTTCCAGTATTGAGTATCTCCAGTCTAGCTAAGGAAAAGAACGTTGTGCTTTCCCAGCCCAGACTCTTACCCAGGACAGTGATACCCAGACCCTGCACTCAGGTGTTGGATGCACAGCTCCTGCCTCTTCCTTTAAACATAATGTAGTGCTCCGTTTTGGATCTGTCATAAGTAAACCATATCCAAAGAGGCAGCAGGACACTTGGTGCCAGGCTCTTCTCCCAGGTGACAAGGGGCAGGATGAGAGGAAATGGCCTCACATTTGGATTAGATGTTAGAAAAAAATTCTTCACAGAAAGCCCTGGCACAGGCTACCCAAGGTAGTGATGGAGTCACCATCCCTGGAAGTGCTCAAGAAACATGGGGATGTGGCACTTGAGGACATGATTTAGTGGTGAACTTGTTGATCTCAGAGGTCTTTTCCAGCCTTACTGATTCAGTGATTCCACAAAGAGAGTCAGCCTCATAGGGATTAAACTGCATTCTCCACTGTAAATCTAAAGGCAACTCCATTGTGTTTAAGCACTGCACCTCCACTTGTCTGGGAATAGTTTGGTTTACTTCATGCTATTCCTGACGACACCAGCAGAGTGTGGTAAAAATTCTTGGTACAAATCTGCATTTTCAGTATTTCATCATAATTCTGCTGGAATTTTCCCAGTAAGGGAAAGTAAATATGGTTTTGTTTCCTACTCTTTCACAGTTCTATTAACCTCACCTTACCCTGCATATATAATGAAGTATCTCACTAGAGAACGTTCCTCATGATACTGCAATAATTGTGTCAGTATTCTTACTTCACTGTGATTTTTTTCAATAAAAACATTGAAAACTTTTTCTCCCAACATTTAAATTTTGCTGAAACCGAGACCTTTCTTCCTGTCTCTCCACTCCACTCTACCAGTGGTTGTTGTCAGCAGCACACACAGAGCTCAGCTGTTGTTTCTGCCTGTACCATCAGTGTTTGCCTCCCACTCCATAGCCTCAGTCAGGCTATTTCAAATGGGTGAATAGATTTTTTTCTGAAAATAAGTTGACAGGGATTTTTGGATCTAGCCAATTTCTGTTTATAGCTAAAGTAACTCCCTCCAGATGGTATCAGAATGCCTGGCAGGTTTTACTTTGTCAGCTGTCTGGTTTGTTGGGGGTTGCTTTGTTCATATTTGTGCTAATGAGATGGTTTCTGTTGCCTTCCTTCAGTCCATGCATGGGATGGGTGCAGTTCCATCTGTGTGAAGTTGAGCACGTGGAGGTTTCTGTGTTCTGAGGAGGGCATCACTCCACAGGTAGCAGAGTGTGGCGCTCCCCTGACAGGCTGTGGGTAGTGATCAGGTTGCAGGGGAAGCTGGTTCACCCTTCTCACCTCAGAGCAGACTGACTGCTAGGGAGAAAAAATGGAGTGAAATGGCTGGGGTTTATGGCAAGGAGATGTGACTTCATACAATTACCAAGAATTGGCTATTTCTGTTTTATGTCTCCTGCTCATCTCCCTGTTTTAACTAAAATACCTTCACAAATATGCTGAACTCTTGCATTCTTTTAGCTTTTCTCAGCACATCCCTTGCATCTCCTGTCACACACCACTACCTATTTATTCATTTGTCTGTGTCCTTCTGTAATCAGGTTGTGCACGTGCTCAAAGGAAGGAAGAAGGGAAATTACCCTCCTCTTTATTTTCTTTTTATTCTCTTTTCCTGGTAAAAATTACTAGCTAAGCTCCTGCATAATTTAGATTTGTTTGTTTTCCACACTGTTCTTCTAGACAAGATTTATCACTTCGTTAATTTTAAATTATGAAACAGGTTAAAGGAAATGCTGAGAAAGTTCAAGAAAAAAATTGCTCCAGTGTTCATCCTTGTTTTACTCTGATAGAACTTTTGATATTTATTTTGCAGTGTGAAAGTTATCTCATTTTTTAACTCACTTTAAAAATCTCAGTAAACCTTCCTGCACAGTATTTGTCCAAACAGGCACTTCCTACAGCTCACAGTACTGATGTTTAAAACCTATATATTTGCAGCATTGTAATGATTCTGGTTCTCCAGTAACTGGGACTGCATGTCCTGGAGGACAGTCCCGTGCTGGCAAATGTTCATGGCCCTTCACTTCATACAGTGGGAGCCTGCAGGAGATGCTGTCCTGGTCTGGGGCAGTTCTTGTACAGTGGGTGTGAAGATTTGTGTCTGTTGGTGGGGGCCATGGTTCTCACCCCTCTGTAGAAAAATTCCACTTTGTTAGGGAATGACTTGATTAAGAGAGCTTGACTGATGTGTTGCTGGAGCAGCAAGTTGGTTGAGTGGCTGCAGTAGACCTGCTGATTTTCAGTGTAAAAATAAAGTAATGCCAAGANTTTTCTTTTTTCCCCTCTTGCCTCATTCCTTCCCTGCATCCCATCTCATTTTCTCTCCCCTTCAAATCTCTTAACAATTCCTATTGGGAGGAACTGGTAGGTGCAGAGTGCCAGCTCTGAGACCCCAGAGCAGCACTCTGGCTGTGAGCAGCAGAGAATCAGTGGGAGTTTCAGGAATGTGATCATCCCTGTGCAGGCCTCCTGTGTGCTGGTCTGGGCAGCCACTGGCAGCTGGGAGTCTCCCATCAGGCTCCTGCAGCTGGGGGAGAGATTGGGGTTGGCAGCACTGGTGAGCACAGAGGAGATGTGCATGAAGGAAGCTGAAATTAAAATGAATGAAAGGTAGTAATCGTCTCACCTCTCTCTTACGTCACCTTGCTTATTTGAAAATTCTGAGGTGTTATTTTATTTGTATTTCCCATTCTCAGTGCATTCCTGGTTTTCATGCAAGGTATTCAAAGGCATGATCCAAAGGCAAGATACCCAAAGCTAAGAAATGTGAGAACCATATACTTGATTAAATGTTTGAAAGATTTTCCCTCCATATTCCAGGCTCAGGGTGGAAGTGGCAACTTCAGCTGGTCATCTTCTAACCAGGCAGTAGCCACAGTGACAGTCAAGGGAGTGATGACAACTGGAAGTGATGCTGGGGTCAGTGTTATTCAGGCAATTGATGTTCGGAATCCATTGCATTATGGAGAAATGAAGGTAAGAGATTTATTTTTCAATGATTGTTCTTGAATATGGTGTTTGGAAACAGTGAAGGAGCCGCGAATGCCGTGGACATTCCCCTTGCAAAATGTTCCCTGGTTTTCCTGCCTGTCCTGTGGCAGGTTAAGTGATTAGTTTCAGTTTGTGCTTTAGGGAGTCAAACTGTGCAGTGCATTAACTTTACTCTCATTTTTGCCTCTTCCTCATTTCCTTTGTAAGTCTTTTTCCTTACTGGAAGTTTTAAGAAGGAAGGTAATTGACTCCTGGCCTGGCCATCTAAGCAGACAAGGCAAACTAAAAATTCATTCTGCAGGGTGAGAGGTGGGTGTTCTCCCTTGGTATAAAAGGGTGACAGTTATTTTCAGGATATGCAAGGAAATTTCTGTCTGGAGAAATAACTGAAGTGAGCACAATGCTGCAGACTGACTCCAGATACCTAAGCTGGCCAAGAAAAAACAGTATTTTAGGAAAATTAGGAGCAAATGGCAATGAGAAAAAAGAGCTCCCAAGAGGAATTTTGTGGTCTCCCTGCAGACCATCCCCTGTTTTTAGGTTATGGTGATAAGTGTGTGGAGTGAAGCAAATCTGGGAACAGTACATATAATGGCCCCACAGGGAGGGGTGTGCTGAGGAGCGTGAAAAAGCTGCTTTGTTTAACACTGACAATCAACGCCATAAATACTCTTCTCCAGAATGTTACTGATTTGGAGGTACTTTATTCTGTCCTTTGGACACAAATAAATTAACTTTAATGAAACTGTCAGTGCATGCTCCCTCTGTCAGGCTGTTGAGAGCACTTAGATCTGTACTGTGATAGAGCAGAAATTCCAAGGAAATACTGCTGTGGGGTTTTTATTGGCTACTGTGAAGTAGCACTACTGCTGCCTTCACAAATGGAGGCATTTTAATTTCTGCTTGAACTCTCTGCCCTTTCCAAAAAGCAGCACATTGGAGTGGAAACCTGAAGGAGCAGAGGAAACCTGCTCCTGCCCTCAGAGAAACTGAGTGTGCTGAGCATGTGTGAGTGCAGGGCTCCAGAGGCTATGTTTGTGTGGCTGCATGGCCACAAACAAAATGGGTTTGTTACTGGGGCTGACAAACAACCTTCAGCTGCCCAAGGGTTCCCAGAGGTGGTGGGGAGTGTGGAAGTGGATTTCGGAAGCACATCTGGCAAGCCCTGGGGCAGTGCACTTTCCTTGGGCTGCTGAGGAGCAGGCTGGGTCCATCACACATCCATACCTCAGCCATAAAGGGCATCTCCTGCCAGGAAGTGTTCCCGCGTGCAGCACTGCTCGGGTTGGACTGCCCTCCTCTTGAACCTAAGTCCCTTTGGACAGAGGTATCTAAAACGTGTTTGGCCAATACTGCCAAGTCTGTCCCATAATGGAGACGGAGCTGTGGAAACAGAGATTTTTCCTATTTTATTTTTCTTCCTTTTTTCAGTGCTTTTAGTCTGTGAGTTTTGGGAAATATTTCTGACCAAATTTCACTTGTAACAGCTGCATCTACTAATCCTGGGTTTTGAGGGACAAGTTAGCTTGGGGTTTTGCTCAGATTTTTTGTGTCAGTTTTACAGAATGAATTTCAGAGGTACTAAACTTTATGCTCAAAATAACTACTGAAATTCTTAAAATAGTGACTTAAATTAAAATCTGTTCAGAATTTAGCTTACACACTTGCTCTGAAATAATTCTCTGAACAACCCAGGATGCTGCTTTTTAGCAGTGCAACAGTTACCAGCATGAGACACAGGAATGAAGATATTTTTCAGCTAAAACTTCTTATCCTCAAACATAAGTCAAAGCCTGAAGACAGAAAGAAACCTTCCATCCATGTGAGCTTTCAGAGCAGTGTATTGCACAATCTGAATAGGTTATTTTTGAATGCTTTTGTTCTTGTGTTAGGAGCTGCTTTCTTTGTGGAATAGCTCTTCAGAGTTCTGTTTACTGACCTCAGTGAACAAGATTTTAGTAGTAGTAGTTTTAAGAGTAGTTAATCCACACAGATTACAGCTTTAACTCTGTACCATATGGTTTGGTGTCTTGAAGCCAGTTGCGGAAGATTAAGTAGTTAAGATACTGGAAATAAAGGCTTTGATGATAGTGATTGTTATGAAATATGTGGTCTGTGGTGGATTCTTTAATGGAAAAAAGATCAGAATAAGAGACAATACAGTTAGGGTTTGTGTAGCAAAATACCAGCTACAGAACCACAGAATCATAGAAGGGTTTGGGTTGGTAGGGACTTTAAAAGCTCATCCAGTCCCATCCCCTGCCATGGGCAGGGACACCTTCCACTGTCCCACGCTGCTCCAGGCCCTGTCCAACCTGGCCTTGGGCACTGCCAGGGATCCAAGGGCAGCCACAGCTTCTCTGGGAACCTGTGCCAGGGCCTCCCCATCCTCTGTAATAGCATGGAAGATTTATTTCTGCCAGTGTTATTTGTGAAAGTAATCACATAAAGATTACTTGTTGAAGCAGAAGGTTGTTAGATTAGACAGTAGATATTTATTCACTTCTTTTAGATTTCTACAAATTACTGTGTGGAAATGTTAAGCCCTGGCCACCTATAAAACGTTTTGCCAACAGAAATGCAGGAAAGAAGGTAAAAAAGCCATTGAGAAAATATTTGGGTCATTAGTTCCTTTAATTTCTACATCCCTGCTGTTGTGAGTAATGGAGGCTGGGGAGCCTTGCTAACCTTGCAGAGTGTGTTAGCTCAAATATTTACCCTGTGAGAGTCAAGGTTGAGTGCTAAATCTGTCCCAGTTGGTGATGGTGCCTCCTGGAGATACCACACAACTTAGTCTGCACTTTGAAGTCTGCAAAGAAGAAGAGAGAATTACAGGAGTAGCAGTAAAAGGAAGGCTCACCAATCTGCTGTGGGCTTGGGCTGGCCTGGGAAAAGAGCACTGAAATACATCTGTCCTTGTTCCTTCCCTCCTTCAGGTGTATGTGAGTGAGCCCAGTGGCATGGAGTTCACACCCTCCCAGGTGGAAACGCACGTTGGGGAGATCCTGGAGCTGCCCCTGAGGATCATTGGCCTCACAAGTTTGGAGAGGGGCGAGCAGGTCCCGCTGAGCGACTGCTCACACCTGGAGCTCGTGGTGGAAGTGGAAAACCCCGGCGTGTTCAGCCCACTTGAAGGTGCTCTGATGCCCTCCCTGCGTAGAAAGTTAGATTAAGATGTTATCAAGTCTCACCTCTCCCTTAAATCACTGTTTCATTCCTCTGCACAGTATCCCCACAGAACTTCAGCGGGGAGGGCATCAGAGTGGTTTTATTGTGAGAATAGATTTACTTTTTTATGCAGAACTTCCTTTTGATATTTTTGATGTTTTGGGCAACTCTAAAAGCATTTTGCCATCATTATTGGATAATGTGTAGTCTCCCTTTTGTCTTTCTACTGATTCAGTATTTTGGACCTGCTTTTGTAACAAAGCTGATGGGTTTTCTGATGAGAGGGGTCCACATATGCTGTGTTTTGAGGTAGCATCAGAAGACTCACAAGAACATTGATTAATAACTGCTTTCCTCAGTGTCCTTCAGTACTTACAGTTCTGTACTGACACTGCTCATGGTTTGCTCACAAGGGATGAAAACAATGAGCTGTTTAACTTTGCTGAAGCTCCGTCATTGTTAAGCTAATTTCCTAAGAAATGCTTTTTGTCAGGTATGTGTATTTATTTTAAAGATCGACATTAATGTTGCTGGGCCAGCTGGACACTGAGCACTCTGCCTGTTCTTGTGACTACTGAATTCAGGATGTTACTCAGGTTGACTGCTAATTTTTTCCAGGTGACTCTTGTATGGAAGCTCTTTCCTGTGCTGCTGAGCCAGCAAAACCAGTGTGCAGAGTAGCATCTCTCTGCCTGAAAGGCAGCTGGTTTGCATGTCACTGTCGTGTGCTGCTCTAGTGTTTGTTTCAACAAAATTAAAAATAGACCCTTCTCAAACTTAGTGACCTTCCAGTAACACTCTAGCGTTCATGAAAATACCTTACCTTGAGCCAGAGAAACGATGTATTGCTGGCAGTTCAGGAGGTTTTGTGCAGGAAAGTTTGTCTAAGCAGTGTGACATTTTCTGTACTTAATTACAAGCCAGTTTCATCTTGTAACAGCGAGATGAAAATGTTTAGTAAGAGAGAGAAGCTATATTAGTTTCTACCAGAGTAAAGACTCATGTCCTGACTAGGACAGTGTGAAACTAAAGACTTTGAAAGACCCAGACACTTGGGCAAGTATTGGGTTTGATATGAAAGACATAGACAAAATAGTGAACATTTTTACCCATTTCATTAGAGAGCACATCTCTACTTACTTCTGGTGGAACTGTTTGTGTTGAGAAAAATCATCAGAATTCCAGAACAGTTTGGGTTGGAAAGACCTTAAAATCTATCCAGTTCCACACCCTGCCATAGGCAGGGGGGAACACCTGCCACTATCCCAGGGTGCTCCAAGCCCTGTCCAGCCTGGCCTTGGACACTTCGAGGGATCCAGGGGTGCCACAGCTTCTCTGGGCAGCCTGTGCCAGGGCCTCCCCACCCTCACAGCCAAGAGTTCTTTGCCAGTATCCCATCTAAACCTTCTCTCTTTCAGCTTTAAGCCATTCCCCCTTGTCTTGTCCTTTCACGCTCTTGTAAAAAATTCACTCCATCCTTCTTGTAGGCTCCCTTCAAAAGGCCACTTTGAATTTGATCAATGTGCCTGGGCATTTCTCTCCAAATAAATTTTTGTGTATTTTTAATTTATCTGACAGGAAGACTTAAGCCCACTGCTGATTTTTGTAGCGGAATCAGAGTGAAGGCCGAAGTGCAGGGATACACCAGGCTGGTTGTTGTGTACACCCACGGGCATGTGCACCTCAGTGCCACCATCACCATCGCTGCTCACCTCCCGCTGAAAGTGAGTCTGCTTCCTCTGTTCCTGGAGTGATCCACCACTTAAACACCTTTACATGACAGATAGCAGGTCATGTAAGGAATGGGTTTGAAAAACTGAGGTGGGGGCGTTATATTTCATTGTTGGCTGGCTCAGTGGAGAGAATAAGAAAGGAGCTGAGTACAAGGTCAATAGATGGCAATATAGAAGGGGCTGCTTTGTTACCTCATCTGCAGAGCTGAAGTCTGAATATTTGACCATAGCTTTTCCCCCAAATCTGGAAAAAATGCAAGTGCAAATCCTACAAATATTTAACTATAATGATTTTATGTTTTAAATACTTTTCTTTCAGATATCTTCAAATAATTGTGCTCAGCTATTTAGAATGCTGAGACATCCTAAGCAAAGTGTGTAAACTTGGTGTTCTGTTACACTGGCAGCAGAGAGAGAGCAGCGTAGTCCCTCTCGTTAGGAATTTTTCATGTCTATGGTATCATTCACATTTAATTGCAAAGCCCCTGGAGGTATTGTAAAGCTGTTAAATGATCCTGGGATATATAAGAGGCAGGTCATGGTGACAAGGAGGGTAGTTAAAAAAAATCTGTGCTCAGATATCTCAGTGAAGAACTTAACATTCTTTGAAGTGTATAGCAGTGATTTCTACACTCTTTTCCTTCTTTTCTGAAGAATGAAATATTTATGATGCCCAGAAAGGGAAAGCAGCTTTTTTCTGACAGACATGTATTGGAAGAAAATAAATTACAGCATTAAGAAGTGGGGGAAAGGTAAACAGTCCAAGGGCAAGCAGACATTTCGGACTAAATCTCGTCATTTTCTAATGGATTTTTAACTTTGTGTTAGAGGTACAACCAGGGAGTAAATGGGAGGAAAGAAGACCATTGATGCCAACCCTCGCCTTCTCTCTCTTCCTACCAAAACATACCAATGGAAAGAAGTGAACTATCCCTTACGTTAGCTGCTCTTCTTCCTTGATACACACCCAAGTAATACTGAGAAATACAAACTACAAATGGTTTTTGTGTACTAAATGTCAGGTTAATTGCTGTGGTGATGAACTGCACAGGCTGTCTCAGGGGTACACATCAGTGCAGAATTTGTTAGAGAGGTTTGAAGTAAAACTTGTGTAGGAGAATAATTACATACACACAGAGCAGTTCTGGAAAGAGCACTGTCAAGTGAAAGTAAAATTTGACGTTCTTTCACTCATTTAAAATACTTTCTTTAAAAGTGTAGCAGAATACTATCTCTCTGTGCTCAGAAGAATATATTAAGGGTCTCCCTTTTGCTGTAATTCTTATTGAAAGAGATGTGATTAGAATGCAGCTAAAATTTTCCTTTGGATCCATGGCTTCCTTTGAATGTGATCCAGCTGGACAGAATCCTTGTGGATTTTGGTGCAGCTCTGTTCTTCACTAAGTATGCTGACAAACCACTGTGTGGGAGAAATCACAGCCTAATCCAAGGAACCAATACAGCTGTTCCATTTAGGAGGAAGTTTATTTTGCAAAACACAGCCAAGCTGTGTGTAAATAGAATTATTACTTGGTGATTAATTAATTCATTAATTACAGGCTATCGACCCACCATTAGTCACTTTAGTGACTTTGGGTTCCTCTAAGGATATGTTGTTTGAAGGAGGACCTAGGCCATGGGTCCAAGAACCTTCCAAGTTCTTCAGGAACGTCGCTGCTGAGGATGCAGAAAGCATTGTCCTGTCCTTGCTTGAACCTCCCACACTTCGAAATAACAACCAGCACTGGGTTAGGGTGCTGTGCAGGAGCCTGGGAGAGCAGGTAAGTGCTAAAGGGATCTGTGTTGTCCTCTATAAGGCACTGAGAACTGGCTCCAGACAGATTTATGGGGCCATATACTTGTTATAGAGCAAGATGTTTTTATAATAAGCCAGTAAAGAACTTGGGTAAGTACTTTGTTTATGCATTGTGTTTCAGGTTTTAGAGTGAGCATTTCATAACATTATGTTAAAAAGTGGCTTATGATGGGTTTATTCCCAAGCTGTGGAAACCTTATGTTGTGGGATGTGTTGAACATCCTGATCAGTGTGGGTTCAGTTTGCATGAACAGGATCAGAGCAGTTACTGCAGCAGGCTGACTCCTCTGTCTGACCTGCTCCTCTTAACCACGTTACCTTCCAGTGTAATTCTGTTTATTCTAACAAATGGCAGCCACCGGAATTGACTGCTGTGCTCTTTGTGCAGCCTTGGTGAGTGTGGCCATGCTATTCTCCACCTGGTTTTGTTCTCTCCGACATGCAGAAGGGATTTATCCTGCTTTATTCATCCTCCCCAGTCCATGAAGCTTTTACCTTTGATTTAATGTTTTCCTCCTGGAATTCTGCAAGGCGTGAGCATTTTGGTGGAGCTCTCAAGTTCCACTAATTCTCTCCCTTGCAAAGTGGAGCTGTTCTGTAAGTGCAGGTTCAAAAGCAGCAGGCCTTGTTGATGTCCAGGACTGTGCCCAGCACATCACACCTGCATGGCTCTGCCCAGCACCTGTGCATGAGGGGATGAGGCAGGTAACCAGAGCTGCCTCAGCCTTCTCTGGCTTTATATCCAGAGAAGTCTTGTTTTGCTGAAGGCTAAGAAACGAATGTAAAATAAAAGATGAGATGTTTTTAAACACACTGAAGTGACTATAAATGTTGCCTTTGGGCTGTTCTATTCTCACTCTGCAAGAACACCTGCTGTTCCCTTTTTCAGTTACAAGAGATTTGTTGTTTGAATCAAGTTTGATAGTAATGAACATGAACACCTAGGAAGAGTTCCCAGGAATGGTACTTTCATGGTGATAAAGAACTGTTCTTGAAATATGCTCCCCCTTTCACATCTTCCTGTGTCTTAATAGTGCTGTGCATCCCCAAGAACTGTATTTTTGCTTTTCATTCTGATATCACAGTGTAACTGAGACCTGTGGAAATACAGCATGCCTGAACTCAACTCTTTCCTCATTTGCTGTTTTCAGGTTATTACTTTAACAGTTGGGAACAGCCCCACAGTCACCAACCCTTTCCCGGTGGTTGAACCTGCTGTGGTGAAGTTCATCTGTGCTGTCCCTTCCCGACTGACTTTGATTCCTGTTTATGGGAGCCCTCAGCTTGATCTCTCCTGCCCTTTGCTCCAACAGAACAAGCAAGTGGTAAGCCTGGGAAGTGACAGGAAAACAAAGTGTTCTTACAGCTGAAAAATCAATGTTTGGAGCTCCACGTCTGAGCTGCTGCAGGAGGAGCAGTAAGGAGCTGTGGCCACACTGGTGCCCTTGGGAGCTCCTGCACAGAGCAGGCTAGGGTGGGTCCTGCAGAATGTGGTAGGAGGTCAGGGGAGGGGATTCTGCCCCTCTGCTCTGCTCTGGTAAGATCCCAGCTCGGAGCACAGCATCCAGCTCTGGGGTCCCAGTGCAAGGAAGATGTGAACTGTTGGAGCAAGTCAGGAGGGAGGGACACAGCAGTGCTCTGAGGGATGGACTCCTTCTCTCTGGAGCCAGGCTGGGAGAGCTGAGGGGTTCACATCGGGAAGAGAAGGATACAGGGAGACCTCAGAACCCCTTCCATTGCCTAAAGGGGCTCCAGGAGAGCCGGAGAGGAACTCGGGACGAGAACCCGAAGTGACAGGACAAGGGGGAATGGCTTCCCACTGCCAGAGGGCAGGGATGGATAGGATATTGGGAAGAAGTTGCTCCCTGTGAGGGTGGTGAGGCCCTGGCACAGGTTCCCAGAGAAGCTGTGGCTATTCTGTCCCTGGAAGCATCCAAGGCCAGCCTGGATGGCGCTTGGAGCAAGCTGGGATAGTGGAAGGTGTCCTGCCATGGCAGGGGTGGAATTAGATGAGCTTCGAGGTCCCCTCCTTCTCAACCAATTCTGGGATTCTACAGTGACCATTCAGACAGGTTTATAAAGGGACCTACCAGAAAACAGGAATATACCTAAAAATGTTTGGATTGTGGCTTCTCACGTAAGTGTCACACTGAGGAAGTCATTCTGACTTGTGAGATAAAATTATTTTTTATTTAAAAAAGAGGAGAGAAATTTCAAGCAGCTGTTTCTGAAGAATGTGCTCTGTACCACTTCATTCTAATCTAACTATTCTCTTGAGTACATAGAGAAACGTTTTACCATCCATATATTATTGTGTGAGTGTGCATTTATGTGTGTCTTACCAGTAAAGGCACAAACTGTGGATCACATACGGTGAGTAGTGGTCACTGATATCAGAGGTGTCCAGCTGTGCACCCCTGAGTCACAGTAAATGGACAGTGTATATGTATAGATTATCAAGCATAAAGAACTTTTCCATTCTGTTTTTATTCCATATTTCCTCTCTATCCTAATGAGTGTTGTCACATGTTGGCTGCTGAGTAAACCACCACATTTTGTCATGTTAATATTCACAGGCAAATTTAAAAGTCATCCTCCTTTCCTAAAACTGCAGTGCCTGTTGAGTTGATGAATCATTGAAAATAGTTTCTATGTAATAACAAGAGGAGAAGGAAATTTTTGTGTATTGTTAGCCACTTCAGAGCTCACCTGCTTTCCTGGCTCCCTTATGAGTCAGTTAAACCTGCCTTGGTGCACTGCTGTTGCTAATGCACTTGACAAGAACAACACCAGAATTTTTAACTTCTGGCAAACAGCAGCATTTGTCATTTGTTTGAATTCTAGAAACAGTTTTGTTGAGCTGTGGTTCAATTTTGTTGTTGGTTTGAGGTTTTTTTGGGTTTTTTTTTTTTCTTCTTTGTTTTTTGGGGTTTTGTGTGGTTTTTTTTGTATGGGGTTTTTTGTTTGTTTGTTTTTGTTTGTTTGTCTGTTTGTTTTTTTAAGGTAATTCACTGGCTAAAAAAACCCCACCCTGCAGGAAAACCCCCTTAGACTTCTCAGATTCACAGAATGTTCCGAGTTGAAATTGCCCCACAAGAATCATCGAGTCCAGCTCTAAATGGCCCATACAGGGGTGGAACCCACATGGTGTTATCAGCACCATGCTCTGACTATCTGAGATAATCTCAGGGTTGTTGGAGTACAGCTTACTGACTTACACTGATACCTCATTTTAATGAACTTTCCTCATGTAATGATACTGTAACAAAATCTCATGGAACTCAGTATATAATTTCTTTTAATGATTAAAAGAATCCTCTAGTGTCTGTTCAGTTCAAAATAGTCCTTCTTTTTCAGGTTCCTGTTTCCAATTATCGTAATCCAGTACTGGATTTAGCTGCCTATGACCAGCAAGGCAGGAAATTTGATAACTTCAGCTCTCTTAGTGTGATGTGGGAATCAACAAAAAAGGCCATTGCTCATATTGAGCCGGATCTGCCAATGGAGATGACTCTGAAGGAGGAGGGGAATGGTCAGAAGAAAATGCATGGTATGAGTTGGTTTAAATGAGCATTTCATTGTTTGAAGGTCAGGGTTAAATCTGTTTGGTAATGTCTAAGCTTGATTAAAGAAATTACTGTAATCTGCAGTCATACTTTGGCTTTTATGTGCATTTCTTAGTGTGTGCTCTTAAGAAGGGGAGAGGAGAGAAAAGGAACCAAGTGCAGTGTCTTGAGAGAGAAAGTTCTTGTCTGGTGAGAATGATACTATAGGAACTAAGCGTATTTTTCATCTTTGTTGCATCCTAGGCTTACAAACTGTTGTAGTTGATCGTGAGTTTGGAACTGCTGCAATCTCTGCCACTGCCACTGGATACCAGCAGTACCACCTGAAGGCAGCCAGAGCAAAAATACCGGTAACAGCACTCGGGGGGTTGGTGCCATCTCCCTGTGATTAATGCCCGGTGTTCCTGGGATGGATTTATTCCCCCTGTGCATGGCACTGTACAAATATGGCTGCTCCATGGTGGAGTCTGGAGACAGGTTCATACAGCAGTGCTTTTACAGTGGTTCTTGGCATTTCCTGCTCTCCTCTGCACTACGTGCTGCTATCCATATCAAATATATCCAAGTCCTTGGGAGTTTTTTAGCCATGTGGGCAAGGGCATTGCAGAGAAGTCTTTCAGTTGGTTTTGTTTCAATTTAGGGGTTTTTAATGAATTGGTGGGTCTCTGCTGCTTGTCCTTCACTGAGGCAGCCATGTGCTTCGTGCAGCTGTCAGTGGGGAAAGCAAATGGATTCTTGCCACTGTGAAGCTGGGTGGGAAAGTTCTGCATGAGCAAAGCAAAGGCTGACTGATTCCTCATATGGACCATATGTTAGTCTGGGCTCTGACCAATACTCTCTTTATTTTTTTTCCTGAGAGACTTCTCCCATTGTACAATGCCAGCCATAAGCCCAGGCTCTCATTTTACAAGTCATTAGCCACTCTCTGAAATATTTAGTTTGCAGTTACTCAGCATAGGGAAGAAAAATGGCAAAAGGTAGTGATGATGAACAAAGAGGGCAGGTGTAAACAGATGGCAGTTTTCTATTTATGTCACTTTTAAAAACTGAATGCAGGGGCAGGTTTCAGCCTTTGGAATAACCTGATATGTGCAATAACTGCCTCTTAAAATATCCTGCTTCCTAAATGGAATTTGTGCTTAACTTTGTTAAGGAAGCTTTAAGTGGGTTTGGACTATACACAGTACCTTGAAAACAGAGTTGAGGCAAAGAGTGAAATATACAGTGAGAGTTTACAGTACTTAACTCAAAGCAGGCACCAGATGGGCACCAATAATGTGAAATACCCTGTGGGCCAGGTTCCTCTCAGCATGGCCCAGGTTTGGCATCTGCTTAGAAATTCTTTGAGATGATCTGTTTTGCCACATGGTTCTTGACTTCTCTGTGAGGTTTCCACTCTTTTCCTGTTGGGAGGCATGGTGTAGATGCATTTTCCCCTGGAGAATTTGACTACAGCTTAATCAGAATTACTACAGTAGAGACACCGTTACTTTGCTACTGGAGTTATTTGAGGTAGTTGGTTGTGTTTCTTCTTTTTTTTCTTTAAAAAAATTAAGTTGTAATATGGACACTTGAAGTTCTGCAATGATTTCGTAATTCACTGTGCTCTGCTTTGTTAGACCAATATTCAGTATTCTTTCTTACTTCTAAACTCTGCCTTGAATTCAGAAGTTTGCTGTATTTCAGAGTGGAGTTTTACATATGTGTAAAATGGCACTGGAGCTCTCTTAAGTTCTGTTCTCTGTGCTTAAGTTTGGGAGGACTCTCTGGTAGTTGTAGATGCCAGTTCTGCTACACTTTGTAGGTTCAGGTGTTGTTTCTTTAAATGAGGTAACTTGGCTGCTTTATTCTGCTTTCAAACCTGCCCATTCTCCTTTCTTGCAGCCAAAAACATAAACAAAAATCTAGTAGATGTGGTATTAAGATGTCTTGGTCATTGTTCCATGTTTAAGTGGAACGCCCTGTTATGTCATTAGGGAAAAATGGCATCCTTTCTACATCAAGGAAATAATTCTAATTAGGTGAAATGGGTACAGAATAGTAACTTCCTCTAAAAACCTTTTTCCTTTTCTCATCTAATGTTGTTATGAGTGAGTGATTAAACCTGCCTCTGGTCCAGTGTTCGTGTACTTACATTTAAGGAAGAGTTTCTCTTGGTGGCCTGCTAAGAAGAATCACGAAAAGATGAGTTAGAAGTAGAAGAAAACTTTGTGTGCTTGCCTTATCATTCTGTGTGAATTTAGGCCATGTCTCAGAGATAATACCCTGGCTGTGCTTGTCAAACACGATTCACTGATCCTGCAGTGTCTGGGCCCTTGTCCTCTGGCTTGGCCAGGGGTGCAGAACAGCCCATGCCCTGAGGGTGCCCTTCCCTGTGCAGAAGGACTGACTGAGCCATCTGGATCTTGTGGGCATCTGATAGAACCTCAGCTCTGCTCTGGCTCTTTGGCCACCTGCTTTAAACATCCTCCCTGAACGCACAGGAGACCTGCAGTTTTCTGTAAGTGCTGAAATTGTTCCTTGCAGTATGAAGTCATGCTCCCAGGGCCTGTCACCATTGAACTGATGCTCGTGGAAGATGTGAAAGTGAGCCCTACTGCAGTCTCCCTTTATGACCACCCTGAGGTGCAGGTAAGGAATTACTTTGCTACTTTCTAACTGCAGGGAGGAAAACATCACACATCATAGAAGATATGTAAGGAGAACAGTTTTACTGGAAAGATACAGTCTTAATTTTGGATGCTTCTCTGGTTTTGCAGGCAGAACTTCTCATCCAACAAGGTTCTGGATATTTTTTCATTAATACCAGTGTGCCAAATATTGTAAAAGTGACACATGAGGAGACTCAAGGCATTGCTTTGGTGAGTGCAGTATTATGTGATTTTATGCCATTTTGGTGACCTGGTTATTGTTCTGCAGCTTCAGCACTCCAGGTCATTTTCCAGCACATGTGGATAGAGAGGGAACAGCTGCATTTTGGATTTGTTTCCTGTCACAGTCATGCTTCAGGCAGGGGATCTTTGCACTGGCACTTTGAGGTATAGTTTCAGGTACAGGAAATTGTTTCATTACAGTTGTGATGCACATGTGTTCTCTATACAAGACCAGTACCAAGTACTTCACCCGTTACAACTTTGCAGTAAAACATTCCTGATTTCACAAATACAAAATGTAAAAAAACCTGACAGAATTATTCTGAAGTGTTACACATAAGATTAATTGTTTCCAAAGTAATACTGGAATATTTGCTGTCGGCCAGTACTTCTGAAAGCTTCAGATTCTTCTACCCTGTAGTGCTCTCCCAGGGTATTTTTTAATCACAGTATTGCATCCTGATTTTGTGAATGAATATCTATTAAACAGTTTATTTCTGATCTCCATATTAAGTTTCTAAGACACTTTTCCACTAGAAGATGCAACTAAAGTGCAGGTGTGCTTGACTTCATCAGGCCCAAGACATGAAATGGATTCTGCAGTGAACAACAATAATGTTCACATACGGTGAACAACTGTATGTTTGCATTGCTGCTTTCAGTAGGCAAGAATTGGAAATTAAACAAGTTGCTTTGAAGAGTAATTTTTATAACTTTATAATTTACAGATTTGTCTTGTAAGAAGCCATGCTGATAAAGTTGTGAAATAATGATAATTAAGGTGGAAATTAGAATATAAAAAGAATTTGAGAAACATTTTGATTGTCTCTAACTGTTGCAAGTGTGAGGTGGGAATATTTTTTCCAATTTGGCACAGAGGTGAGGAGAAAGTAGAAGAGATGAGGGGTTTTTTGCACATAGTACACTGTTTAAACTCTTAATAGTTTCTTAGTCAGGTCTCCCTGATGGGTTTAACTGATGATCATGAGATAAGTTCAGTGCTCTTGTCTGAAATTCCAGGAGTGGAGCAGTGGCAGTGACATAGGCTTTGTGAAGTGTAGAAAGAGATTTAACTGCCTGTCAGATTAAAGGAGAGAAAACTCCACCTTTAACACATTTTAAAAAAATGCAAACCCCCCCCCCCCACCACGCATTTTGCAGGTTTGTTACCCCTGTGTGCTGTGTTTGGGTTAAATTCCAGTACCACCCATGGATTTTTCCATAGAAGCAGCAGAATTGGCCTGGGAAATCAGCAGGCTCTGTCAGGCTGCTGCCATGACAGGTACCAGTGCAGCCAAGTTGACAGAGGATGAATTGGCAGTAAACTCTTCTGAGAAACTGAATTCAAGTTATCTGGAGCAGTGATTCCCAGACTCTTCACTGGGGCTGCCAAGGATAAATTCTCTACCTCTCGCTCTGGTTTTGACGCAGCAGCTTTTCTGGGCACGGGCGGTAGCAGGAGAGGAGTGAAGAGTGTTCACCAGTGCAATAACCCTGGCTATTGGGAGCCACTGGACACCTAAAGGGAGAGGAGAACAGCAGAGGTGGGGGAGACAGGAAGAGTTTTAGAAGTTGCAGTAGCCCTGCTCACCCTTTTCCCTCTCCATTTCCTTTCTCTGGTCTTCCAGCCCAGCTGAGCTCCATTCCAGCTCCCTTCCCTGGCCACTCCCCTGCTCTGCTGCCCATCCCCTGTATTAGCCACCCTCCCTGGGAACTGCTGCTGTTCTGGAAGCTGACCTTTATTAAAACTTCACATCCCTTTCTATTTTGAGGCAGAAGTAAGAGTGGTGCCCTCAAAGAACAAAATGTCAGCTCTTCCCACTGCTGTGCCTGCTGTTTCCCTTAGTGCTGCCGAGCAGTGCTGAGAGTTCACTGAATTCCTTTGCACTGGGGGGCCTGGCCATCTCCCCTTGTTCAGAGCTCAGAGCAGCCTGGTGAGGGCACAGAGCACACACCCAACTTCAGTGCTGTCCCTGGCCAAAGGGAGGAGGAGAGCAGCTGGGATTGTCCCCGAGGTCTGCGGCAAGGTCAGGAAATTGCAGGAGAACTGCAGAGCTGATGTGAGCGAGGTGTGGGTGCATGGCCTTGGGAAGGGGGACTTGGGGATATGGGTGCTTAGTTCTGAGGGCTTGTGTTTGTGAGCAGAGGTCTGTTTCTTAATTGTTTTATTCTTTTTATCTAGTAAGCAGTGTAACATTCTTTTTCTTCAAAACTAGTGGAATAATAGTTGTATTAAAGAAATACCTGATTTGTCAATCGTCCTCCTACTTGCCAGGCTCTACCACCAGGTTTTGGCTGCTCAGATGAAAAGCAGTTGTAGTAGAGTACGAATCTTGCAGGAAACAATACCAGTGCTTTATAGGCATAATCTTTGTCCTTGGTTATTTTTTTCCTTATCAGTTTGTTTTTCAGTCTACTAAGAAAAGTTTTGTTGCTCTAAATGATTTGTGTGGTTTTTTTCTCCTGACGGCAGGAGAATAACAGGATGCCAGACTGTTCCAGATGAAGAGCTGTTAATTCACTTGGTGCCTGGGGGCTCTTTGTACTAACTCAGTAGCATGACACTTTTTACATACGTTTTACAGCTTGATTTTTGGTGGAAGAATTCTCTGTGTCTAAGCTTGGAGATTTCTGCATCAAACTACTTCTGAACTGAAAGTGATACAGATTTTTTCCTGTGAACAACAGACAATGAAAATAAGTACTATAATGCAGTTTTCTTCTGGCATTGCAGGTGCAGCCTCTGCTTCCAGGATCAGTGACTGTAATGATTCATGACTTGTGTTTGGCTTTCCCTGCCCCAGCTGAAGCTGAAATTTATGTATCTGATATCCAGGAACTGTATGTGCGAGTTGTTGACAAGGTCAGTGCCTTTGATCCAGCATTAGGAGCTGATCCGACCTGCCCTGACTCCCTGTGCTGATCCTGAGCACAGAGATGAGACAAGATACTACAATAGAGAAAACACTGATCTCCCTGTGTCTCTGTTTCTCCCTCCCAAATGTATCCCTTTAGGTTATAAGTGTCTCAGAGTATCAGGTATCTGTTCCGTGTTCTGTGTGGCAGCAATCTCAACTTTTGCACTTACACAGCAGTGTTAATCCATAATTTATATGGACATGCTCATTTACATTTCCTCCTGTTTAACGTGCATGTGAGCAATTCTTTTAGGAGTAGGTTTTGCCCCAAGGTCATTTTCCATATGTCAGGTTTTAAAACTGAAAAAAAAAAAAAAAAAGTCCAGCTCATTCCACTTGCCAGCTTAGGTGCACCTTAAATAAAATAAGTGTTGATATTTCTGGATGTTTTAATTATGCCCTTGCCAGCTGAAGGACCTGAATTCATTCATTTCATTTGACACTAATTCTATCTGTCAGGGATTAATCTTTAAAATTAGTTCTAATCTAACCATGGGGCTCTATCTCCACTCACACTACCCTACTACAACTATAATACAAAATAAAATGAAAACGTTTTTGCTAATAAATAAGAGTGGTTTGAATGCCAAATGTCTGGATGTGTCTGTTTCAGGTGGAGATTGGAAAAACAGTTAAGGCTTATGTCAGAGTTCTGGATGACTCAAAAAAACCTTTTCTGGCAAAATACTTTCCTGTCATGGATCTCGGTCTAAGAGCAGCATCTCAGATTGTCTCACTTATGTAAGTTAATGGATTTTCAAAATTAATCTGTGAATAAGTAAAAATGAATAAAGGTATGAGGGTGGAGGCATGATAATATACAATGACTGAAATTTTATTTATTTTATTTTTGTGAAGTCTTAATTACTTGTTAAAAGGTAAAAAATTATTATTTGTGGGGGAAATTGCCTGAACTAACAGCCTGAATGTTTCTGGCCGATGAATGAGGCTGCATTCCTACAGTGTAATGGTTGATGAACCTTTGTGCATCTTGGAAGCAGTGACTTGGCAAATAATGTCAGGTGAAGGGTGCTGTGTGAAGGCACATCTGATGTTATCAAACTCATTCTGCCTGTCACTTGTTTCAATTTCATCTCAGGTACTTAATATTACAATCAAACACAGGTTGCAAAGAGCCATGGTGTGTAGGAATGTGATGGTTCCCTTAACTTTGCTCCAGACATAGTCACTTAGCCCTGTGGTAAAGCTGCTGTGCACTAAGTCCTTTGCATTTGTTATTTGTAATTGACTCGGTGAATGTCTCTATTTAATGTATTTCTTTGCTGCAGCCCCCTCAGGGAGGCTCTGGATGACCACACTGCTGCTTTCCTGGTGCGTGGGATGGCCATTGGGCAGACGAGTCTTATGGCAACTGTGGCTGACAGAAGAGGACAGAGAATCAACTCTGCTCCACAGCAGATTGAAGTAAATCATTTCAGATAAAATATATGCATAAACCAAGACTGTGCTACAGTGGAACAGCAATATATAAATTATAGTTACAGTATAGTAATCAATTTGCCAGAAAATTCATTCTGTCTAGAAGCTGACCTAATGCCAGTCTGTTTAGGATTTCAGTGTTGTTTAACTGCAGATGATGAGTTAAATTTCTGCATGCTCAATTTACTGTAATTAAGCAACTAAAGACTCAATTTTACACTTGTACTGTTTTGTGACATAATTTATCTGATTGAAGGATGCTGAACACAGATATTCATATGTCGGTTTTAGGTGTTTCCCCCATTTAGACTATTGCCAAGGAAAGTGACCCTAATTATTGGAGCCATGATTCAGGTGAGGCATCTTCTTACATATTTTCTTTATTTTGTAATTACTGTTGTAAAATGAATATTCATAACTGGATTTTCAGCAGTAGATCCTCAACTTGATTTAGCTGCATTCACACAGAATGGACTGACAGGATTTGTGGAGAGGGACTTGGGAGAAGGGCCTGGAGTGACAGGACAAGGGGGAATGGTTTCAGACCTGACACATGGCAGGGTTAGATGGGATATTGGGAAGGAATTGTTCCCTGGGAGGGTGGGCAGGCCCTGGCACAGGTGCCCAGAGAAGCTGTGGCTGCCCCTGGATCCCTGGCAGTGTCCAAGGCCAGGCTGGGCAGGGCTTGGAGCAGCCTGGGACAGTGGAAGGTGTCCCTGCCCCTGGAACAAGATGAGCTTTAAGGTCCCTTCTAACCTAACCCATTCTGTGTTTCTGTGGTGAATACTCCTCTGAGCAAGAATAGTGTCATTGTTGCTCCAGCTTCCGTTTTGCTGTATTGCTGGATCAAAGGATTTGTGGTTGTTTTTGTCAGTGGAGTGTCAGCTTTTCTGGTGTTAGAGATCAGCACAGCATGAATAAATCTGTCAGCTCCATGAAGTTAGGCATAGTGGGCTGGTTGTACAAACAAACACAGAACAGAGCTCTATACCAGGGTGGTGAGGAGAAAGGTAAAGTTTCTGAAACTTTCTCGAGTGGAGGTAGCATCAGCCTATGACACTCTCTGAGGCACTTCTGTGCTCAGCTCACACTTTTCCCAGGCTGACATCCTGCAAGGACCACTGTGCAGGAGGAATAATCCTGGAGCTGCCCTGGGAAGGTGCCGGCAGCACACTGAAGTCACTGGGGCTGAGCTGGGAGGGGTGTGCCCTGGAATATAAAACAGAAGAATTTTAATCTGAAGGGTTATTTAATTGTTGTGTGTGCCATTCTGACAGATCACTGCTGAAGGAGGCCCCCAGCCTCTATCCAACATAATTTTCTCCATCAACAACGAGCACATTGCATCAGTGAACACCTCTGGGCTGGTCAGAGGAGTGGCCATTGGCAGTGGGGTGGTGACAGGAGTGCTGCAGGCTGTTGACGCAGAGACAGAGAAACTCGTGGTGGTGTCCCAGGTAATGTTTATGGTACTGTTGGGGACAGAAAGGGGCTCTCTGACTCATGGCTTTGGCTCTGAAAGGGGGCAGACAGTCTTTCTGCATTAGCAGTGTTACCCTGTGCACCGCTCTGGTTTCCTGAAGATGAAAGCTCAGTGGTTTTCACTCCCTGGCCTGTGGACTTACACACGTGCTGGCACAGGTGGTACTTTGAACAGGGAGGTGAATCTTGCTCTGCCTTAAGCCAGAGTTTTACAGTTAACCAGGGAGGCTTTATGACCAGTCTGATACCTTCAGGATTGCTTAGTGCAACTAGAAAAGCCCATCTAAAGAAGGCTTTCTAGCACTTTCTTGCCTGCATTCCCTCTTAGGTCAGTAGGCTCCAGAAGGCAACTGTTGCCCAAAAAACCCACATTGTCTCTTAAGCTCCAGCAGTCTGTTTAGAATACAACCATCCCTTGTGGTCTGAAGCCATCTGTGAGGTGCAAGTAGTGAATCCCTGATATCCTATCAGAATCTGTGTCCTTAGATTGAGTGTGAGGGAGCTGAGCAGGCCTGCAAGGAAGCACAAGTCCCTGGGACTTGCATGAGACTCAGAGCAGCAGAACTTGGGCCAAATCTTATGACTTCTTCCTTTGAGGTCAAGGCAGCTCAGCTGCTGTGAACCACAAAGCTCTGCTGCTTGAAAGGTGTCAGTACAGGCCAAGAGGACACAAAGTAATTTTTTTTTTTTTTTAAAGAAATCTGTGCTTTTTAATGCATGGGCAGCAGTCTGCCCTAATGGTGTGACAGGAGGCAAAGTGAACTTGAAAGGTAAATCTGCTGCCCAGTGATGTCCGGGTCTGACCCTTCCTCCCCAGTATATTGCAGGAATAAAATCTATCAGGAATGTCTGGGTACATGAAGAGGAGATACCAGTGCCGCACATCATCCTTTTATTCTCAGTTGTCCCATTTGGTGCTCTACAGTCCTCCTTTCCTTCTAACACTCTCCATGTCTTTCTTCACCGCCTGGGTTTCTCCATCCCTCTTCTTCTGGGGACCCCTGTGATCTTGTCTGCTGCTGTCTCTGACCTCTCAGCTCCATCCTTTGTGTCATCAGTAATTTTGAGCAGAGATTTGTTCTTTCAGTTTGGGGGGCATTTTTAAATGCCTATCAATCAACAGTTACTGCTTTTGTTGTTTTTTACAATCCTACTGAATTTGTCCATCTGTATATTGTCTGACAAGTCATGCAAATTACACAGCAGTGGTTATTAGATAATGGCACAACAGTGGCTATAGAGCCTGAAAGTGAAATCTAGTCCCTGTTTGACAAGTGCTTACAGTGTCTTCCTTTCCTCCTTCCCAGGATGATGTGGAAGTTGAGGTGGTACAGCTGACAGCTGTCAGAATTCGTGCACCTATTACACGGATGAAAACTGGTACTCAGGTGAGTTGGTTTGGGATTGGCTTTTGTTACTTTTACGTGTTGAGCTGCAGGTTGTGACCATTCCTGTCAGACCATCTGGTGAACAGCAGTGCAGCTCTGGGTGGTGCCACTGCTGCTGGTGCAGGGATTGTGCTCTCAGTGGAGAAGCTTCCCTGGGAGGGTGGGGAGGCCTGGGTTGGACGGGGCTTGGAGCACCCTGGGATAGTGGAAGGTGTCCCTGCCCATGGCAGGGAGATGGAACAAGCTGAACTTTAAGGTCCCTTCACACTCAAACCATTCTGGGATTCTGTGATATTAAAACAGAATTGAAAACAAGTTTACCTTCTGCACCAGATTTCTGAAGATTCAGGCTCTGCTGAAGCAGCATCCTGTAATCTGGAGAAGGCTTCTCTAATCTTCATTCTGTTTGCAGTGGTGTGCTGACAATCTCCAGTATGCCCATTCTATCCAGAACAGATATTGCTTAAATTATCCTTTAATAAGCTTATTTTTCAAGAGTCTCTGTTACCCTATTAGTTACTCATTCCAAAATGAGTTTAATTCTCTGTGCTGTGGGCAGGTGTTTGGTTGGCATGCTGGAATTACCTAAGCAGGCTGGTTTCTCTCTTTCCAGATGCCAGTTTATGTCATGGGCATCACCAGCAGTCAGACTCCTTTCTCCTTTGGCAGTGCCATGCCGGGGCTAACGTTCCACTGGTCTGTCACCAAGAGGGACACTCTGGATGTCAGGACAAGGCACAGTGAGGTGAAGAGTGTGTGTGTGTAGTGCATGCGTGTGCAGCTTGGGAAAAGGAAACGGCCACATCAGGGCAAGGCAGAGAATATTGTTGCCTCCACTGCCCCAAAATCCAGGATCAGTTGTCAGCACCGGCTGTGGCCTTTCCTCTGTGCCAATGTCCAGGCTTGCCATGAGTCCAACTTTACTCTCTTTCTCCTGTCCAAGGCTGCTTTTCAGCTTCCTGCAAACTACAACTTTGCAGTGGATGTTCATGGCAGAGTAAAGGGAAGAACAGGCCTGAAAGTTGTAGTGAAGGTCCTTGACCCTGCAGCCAACCAGTTCTACAACATGGCAAGTGAACTGTCTGATGAAATCCAAATTCAGGTGAGATTATTTTCTTCACTGTTCATGTTTAAATATCTTTTTCGGAACTGGATTGAAGTCTGTATTTGAAGTTAGGAATTTGAAATGCAGAGGAGTAGCTCCAGATTTAGTTTATCTTTGAACCCTAACTCTTGTTTGTGTACTATTCATCATTTGGGCTCATTCAGTTCATGGGCTCAGGGGGCCAGGGGGAGTCTAAAGTAACTCAGGGGAATGTGGGGTTCCCAACATCATTTCCCTTGAGAAATCTTCCATTTTCATGCTGCTTCTTACTTTAGCCATAGTGCTGGAAATAAATGCTCTTCAGAATAATTTGTAGAAGATACTGTCTATCCCATTCTGAAATATTCATGTTCAGTTGTCTTTTTTTACCATAGGTATCATACAAGGGTAAAAAAGAAAGTTACAGTTCTATTTGCTTCTGTTTGTTTGTTTTGAAGATTAAATAAATAGAAGTAAAGCACTTTCTGCACACAACAGCAGGCTAAAATGCCTCTTACTTTCCAGGTGTTTGAAAAACTTCATCTAGTCACTCCAGAGGCAGAAGCAGAGCAGATCTTAATGTCACCAAATTCCTTTATTAAACTTCAGACCAACAGGTCAGTGCTCAGTTTCTGTACTGTGACTTGAGTCAACCCTTTATTCCAACCGTAGGGCAGTTCTGTTTGAAGGGAGTTGTTTCAGTCTTTTGGTATCACTGTATATCCATTTAATGCACAACATATCTGGTGGTTCATAGTACCTTATCTGTTCGCTCAGACTTTGTCAAATCTTGTTATTAGATTGTAGCTGTAAAATCCATTCAATATTGGGAACTTTCAGATCCTTATTTTAAAAGCTGCTGAGCCAGTTAAAGCAGTATCCTGCTGCCTGCTTCCAGTAGAGGTTTTGATGGGTGATTGAGGCTTTGTGGAATGTATTCTGTGTATTTCTTACACAGAGCTTATGGCTGGATTTTCAGGTTAAAATGTCATTTCCAAATGAGAAATTCTTTTTACATAATCTGTTTTCAAAGACTGACATTTTAGACTCATAACAGGCTTGAAATGTAGTTCTTCCAGCATAATAATGAGCAGATAGAGAGAGCAGGACACACACGGAGGACAAAGCTTTAGAGGCATTTACAGTTTAAGGGGAGGGAACTCTTAGTTTCATAGAATCACAGGATGGATGATCCACCCCTAAAGTCCATCCAGTCCCAGCCCCTGCCATGGGCAGGGACACCTTCCACTCTCCCAGGTTGCTCTAAGCCCTGTCCAGCCTGGCAATTGTCCAGTGACCTTGGCCATTCAGCATCTGCTTTTGAAACAGTTATACAGGAGCACTTTTGCTTGTAGCCGCTGGTGTTGTTCTGCCCTCTCTTCTGAGGAGTTTTTCTCATTAGTTAGTCATTAAGTTGATAGATACCAGTTTGTACATGTCTTTGTCCCAGTATCTTCGTTATGCAGTGCTGGAGCCCCTGTGTCTGAACTCCACCAAAACCTATTACACTGATGCCAACAAAAGGGCAACAGAAGTCCAGCCTTCATGTTTTTCTCCTAGGATAGGGTATTTCTGTCTTGTTCCACATGAAGGAGCTTGGGAGGGAAAAGAAAAATTTACAGATGTGTTAGAAGATGTGGTAAGTGGTACTTCAAAGCAGCCATTATCTCAGAATGCCCACTAATGGCAGTAACACTGTGTTAATATGTAAATACCATGGGAAGGGCTATTCCAAAAACTCACCTTGTCTACAAAACCACTTCCAGGAAGCTGAGGAGTTAGTACCAGCACTGGCCCTGGCAGACTGAGCTCCCTGAGTATTGTTTGCAGAAAATTATGGCAGAGGCTGCCTCGTGTTTTCTCTGCTGTAAATACCTGGAGTCACATTTACCTCAGTGCATGGAAACTAAATTTCAATACTTGCCTAAACCCCAGTGGGTCTTCCAAGGGAGCTTGAATCAGAACTTAACCTTTTTCTTAAACGAGAACACACCATTTGTGTTTTTTGCTGCAGACACATGGAAAAACCACAGTTTTAGTGTTTTAGATTCCCATTATGTATTGGTGTAAATGAAGTTTTACACATTTAAAGGGTTCCCTACTTTTTGTTTTTCTTCAGGGACCGAGTGGCTTCCCTGAGCTACCGTGTCCTGGATGGACCAGATAAAGTCCCTGTAGTGAAAATCGATGAGAGAGGTTTCCTTGTCTCTGGGTCTGTGATCGGATCATCAACGATTGAAGTGATTTCACAGGAGTTGTTCGGCATCAACCAGACGATCATAGCTGCTGTTAAGGTACTGTCAGCTCTCTTCCTTTCCAGTTTCCTCAAGTACATCTTCACTACTGCAGCTGGGATTGTTGGCTGCACTTCTTGAACTTCTCTTCTGAAAAATGAGTACTGTAGGAGTTAATAGTTCTGAGATTTGAAAAAGGTTCAGTCCACAAAACATAAATGGATAAACATTAAATACCAGCAAATTCTTAAATCTGGTACAATTTGCAAAGAAACCTTCTTGTGCATGTGCCTTAAAAATTTTTTTTTAAAAAATTGTCCTAGAAGTCTCTTAAGAGGCTGATAGTTACTAAAGTCTAAATACAGAAAAAAGGATTACAACTTCATAAGTATGCATTTTGCAGTTGGTGAAAAGGTACATATCATCTGGACTCACAAACAGAAATGCAACATCTGTTGTGAGGTACCTGAGTGATACCTAGATTTTCAAGATACCAGTGATGCAAATGCAGAGCGTCCCAGGATTTGATTTTCTCTGCTGTTGCGCAGCAGTTCAGCCTGTGCATTGAATGAGGGGCTCTGCATGACAGCCTCTCTTACCAGAGCAATAGTTCAGCTGCTGCTGCCTGTGTTTGTGAGCAGGCAAGGAGCATGTCCAAGGCTGCCCTGTTGACCTGAGCCACCCTGAAAAGTGAGTGCTTCAGGACATGGCAAATCAGTCACAAAACTCAGCAGTTTTTTTCAGCTAATGAAACATTTTTCTCTCCCAAAACTTCCTCTGTTAATTGAATCCTGTCATGGGAGGTCTGATATCCTACTGGGTGGGCACTTGGGACACCAGCGAATGTATGCCCATCAGCTCTGTTCAAAAAATCCTTGAGCCAAGAACTTCTGCATCTGGCAACATGAGCCTTGAGATAACCCACTGCTCACCTTCCTCCTACCCGTTTTTGCTGTCAGCATCTTTCCTCTGTCCCAGCTGAAGGAGAAAGATGTTCAGTTGAGTGCTTTAAGTTATTTCTAAGTTCAACTCCTGTAATCACGGTGAAGTGGCTTGGTGGATTTTTTTTAAATTTGAATTTTGGTATTTCCCGTAATGTTCAGCTTTGCCTGTAGGACAGGGGTAGGTCTGTCCTCCTGGGTGAGGAATGAAACAAGAAATGGGGGCCTAGTGTCACTAAAGCCACTCCTGCTGTGAGGTGGTGGCAGTGAATGTTCCAGCTCTTTCACAGATGACCTTGTTTCTTCCCTCTGCTGCTGGATCTGGCAGGTGAAAGATGTCTGATGAGTTTGGGGTGGCTCAAATGCCATTTAGTCAGCACACAGTGGGATTGAAGTCAAGTCCCCCTGTGTGAGTTTGTGCTGTGCACAGGATATGGCAGAATGATGATACGGAGCTCTTTGTGGTAGGACCCATCTCAGTTCAGCATCTTGTACAGCTCATTTGTTTTCCTGTACTTACTACAACTGTAGTGCCTTTATGGAAATTATATTTTTAACCTCATGAGGTAACACAGTGCCACTGGTTCATTTTATGGCTTAAGAGCTGAGAGAGCTTGAGAGGTTTTGCTGAAGGTCATGTCAAAAAACTTGTGACAGAGCTGGAGATGAGCTTGAATGTGTTGTGTCATTCTAAGGTAAAGCTCTCTCCTTCACACTGTCCTTCTTTCATAAGGTCTTGTGTTGTCTGTTTACAAGTGTGCACAATTAAGAACCAAACTGCTGCAGCAGCATCACTTAACACTTAGACCTTCAACTTGGCTCAAAGGAGGACTCTTACATAAGCCAGGGAGGATGGGGAGAGGAGTGACAGTGTGCATAGTGTGGGACCAAGCTCAGCACTTGTCTGGACCAGCTGCACTCAGTATTTTATTTTATTTTTTAAATTAAAAAAACACTTCAAAGCCTGAGATGCTTTAACAGTAAACGGCTGTTTTCATCAATATTAAATTTAGCAGTTGTCCCTTGTGGGACAGTTGCTGAGATTTTAAAGTAAAGCAAGGTTGATAATCTGTCAGGGAAATGGGGTTTTTGTTGGCTTGCAACCGCAGCTTGCTGGGCAGAGATCTGTATGCACGGAGATTTTAACTGATGATACCAGCCCGTGGAGCAGACAGTGGCATATACTGATATCCTAGGCGCCTTTTTTTTTTTGATTCACCAAAGATGTATTTTGCTTGAGGCCAAATTTGTCCTTTTCTCTTTATGTTCTGACATGTACATTTTCAGATTGCAGAGTTTTGCGTTTTAGCTGAGCCTCTTAGGTCAGAAAAAAAAGGGATTTTCCTGCAAGATAAGCTTGAGGGCTTCTTTTAAAATAGTTTTCTCAATATATTTGAGGGTTTTTGCTTCCTCTGTCCTTCCATTATTTATTTTCCAACAGCTGTAACAAAAAGAGCAGATACAGTTATTTTTGTTGCATAATTTTGCTCATTAACCTAGGTAAGTTAATCAAGAATAGTAATACACTATTTAAAAGCCAAAACAATTGGTTGTCAAGTCTTTGTCTTCTGAAAAACTTTCTTCATTGGAGTGTTACTGCAGAAAGGTGGGGGTGTGCATATATGGTTAATGGAGCAAACTCTCCGAAGCAATTTGGAGCAGTTCCCAACTTCTGCCTTGGCTGAGGAGAGGCACTGAGGGAACAAAGCACAGCCTGCTGACCCCTTAAGGTTTGTCAGCTGCCAGCTCTGCCTGGAACATCTTGGCTTTCTCACCTGGTTCAAGGGAGCTGGGCAACAGTGACCATTCCATACCCTTACCTCACATATGTTGTGAGTTACTCTTCTAATAACTGGGGAATGAATTGCACCTTTTATTTCAGGAGAGAGGTCATGGGGCCACTTGTTCTCTTGTATATCCTGGGAATCTTAAGTTTGAATTTTTAGGATGGTAATCTGTTCTCTGAAGTCTGTGTGTGATGTGTGTTTCTACATCATTATTGCTTGTTTCAGTTCCCAGGCTAAGAAAGCAGACAGAGCCAGGCTGTTCTCAGCCATGACAGGGCAAGGGGAACACACAGTTATGGAACACAGGAAATTCTGTCTGAACATAGAAACTTTTTCCTGGGGGGGCTGTTGAACACAGAGTGCAAGAGGCAGTGGAGTCTCCATCCAAGGAGGTGCCCAAGAGCTCCTGCACATGATCCTGGGCAAGTGGCTCTGATGACCCAGCCTGAGCAGGGGGCTGGACTAGCCAGTGTCCAGAGACCCCTTTCAAAATGTAGATACTGATAATAACTCCTCGTGTTGATCCTGGCATATGGCTAAATGCAAATGGTTCATTAAAGAAACACTGTATATTTGCATAATAAGAACCCTTCTATTTTTATAGATGGCATCATAAAAAGAAATTTAACTCTCCTTCTCACTGCTGATGTTTTTCCAGGTCTCCCCCATCTCCTACCTCAGGATCTCCATGAGGCCTGTTCTGCTCACCCAGAACAAAGAGGCACTGCTGGCGCTGCCCCTGGGTGTGACACTGACATTTACAGTCCATTTTCACGATAACTCTGGAGATACTTTCCACTCACATAATGTTGTGCTCAACTTTGCCACCAACAGGTGGGTATCAGTCACTGGTGGTAATGACAGAGAACAAAAAAAGGCCAAACACATGTAGAACAAAGATTGTTCCAAAGATATCAGGTGAAGATACAGTTTGGGCTGGGATTAGCAAAGCAAGGGTTTTGTCTCGTGGCCTTCAGAGGCAGTAGCAGGAAGAAGAGTTCCAGTTAGCAATCGATATTCCCTAGCCATGGAAAGCTGCCCAGATAAGCATGATCCCAGCGGGGCCTGCTGAAATTGTGCTCTGCTTTAAGTGACTCTGAATCATCTCCCTGCACACAGCAGTGGCCTGTAGAAAGAATTGATCCATCAGCATCTGCCTCTCCCAGTGCTGTGTTACACTGACTCACTGAAGGCTTATGTAAGGTGGGGAACATTCTGGATCAGAGGCTCTCTTCAGATGTGATTGTACAGCCTTCCCACAGCAGAGACAAGCCTCAAAAGGCCTTTGGTCTCTGCCTCACAGAGTAAGTGTTGTAAACCAGCCTCCTGTGGTCTTTAGTAAAATATCACTTGTGTTGGTACTGTAACATGGCTTGTTTTCTGCAGAGCACCTTGCACTTACAACACAAAAGTAAAAAGGGGATGAATCCAAGATTTTCTCTTCTCTTACCTCTATGAAGAAATGTCTGCAGTATGCAGACACCCCTGAGCTAACCAGGGCTGCTCCAGCAAAGAGCTCATTGTGGCCCTAGAGAGGCACTGCTGTTAGCTTGGGGTGCAGCACTGTGGGGTCCCAGCTGTGCTGCTGCCAGCACCTGCAATGTCCCTGCATGGTGACAGTCTCTGTGCTGGGTGCTTCATGTGTCACTGTGTTTGGGACTGCTGAATTTGGGTATATACCAGAACTCACAGTCCAGGGGGATTTGGCTTTGTAAAGCTACATCTGAGAAGTTGCATATTGGTGTTCAAATTTCTTGGCTTCTTAACTCCTTTGAGAAAAGGGAAAAGAGACAGATTATGTCATTCTGAAGCTCTACAATTCTTAAAAAGTAGTTCATTTACTTAATTACACCCTCAGCATTTCCTCAACATAGTGATGAACTGAGAACTGAAATTTGCCTCAGTGGCACCTAAATAGTTTTTGTAATTTCCTTACTTTGTTGGACTTCATTAGATGACTGTTGCTGAAAACAAGCAGTCAGCCATCTGAAAAGAGTTTGATAGCCCTCCTGTTGGAGAGATAACGACACAGGGAACTTGCCTTCACACAGCAGCACTTCTGTTTGCAGAGATGACTTTGTGCAGATCGCCAAGGGAGCCACCAACAACACCTTTGTGATCCGGACTGTGAACGTGGGGCTGACCCTGCTCAGAGTGTGGGATGCAGAGCACAGTGGCACTGCTGACTACATCCCCCTGCCAGTCCAACATGCCATCTTCCCAGAGCTCCCAGATGTGGTGGTGGGGGATGTCCTCTGCTTGAGGACCTCTCTGACAGCCCAGGAAGGTGAGTGGTCTCCAGCTGTGTGGGTTAGCAGCTATTCATGGGACACCAGTGTGACTCTGGCTCATTCTCAGCAAAACTAAATCCATAATTTATCGTGTTCGTTCAGAATCAAATGTTACTGTTCTTGTTAATGTTAAAAATAGGTTTGATCAACTCCTCTCATTTTAATTGTACCATGCAATATGTCTCTTGTATTCCTGAGTATCACACTTCAGATATTTCTGTTCCATTAGCTGGAAGGGCTTGTTTTTATGGAACTCCTGTGGAGTCAGGACTGCCTTCACTCACTGTGGTTGATTGTTGGTATTAATGGGCTTTTGTCAGAATAACTGCAGGACAGTTTGGTGTTGGGCTGCCAATGTTCCACCAAGAGCCCCTGGAGTGGGGTTTCTGTGCACCCCCTGTGCTGCCTGGGCAGTGGCACTCACAGACAGCAGAGTGGTTCCTGGGCAGTGGCACTCACAGACACCAGAGTGGTTCCTGGGCAGTGGCACTCACAGACACCAGAGTGGTACCTGGGCAGTGGCACTCACACCAGAGAGGGGGCTGGGCAGTGGGAGTCACAGACAGACACCAGAGGGGTACCTGGGCGCACACACTGACNGGCAGTGGCACTCACAGACACCAGAGTGGTTCCTGGGCAGTGGCACTCACAGACACCAGAGTGGTACCTGGGCAGTGGCACTCACACCAGAGTGGTGGCTGGGCAGTGGCACTCACAGACACCAGAGTGGTGCCTGGGCAGTGGCACACACAGACACCAAAGTGCCCAGGAAATGCTGCAGTTGGCAGCAGGGTGTTGAGCAGTGCCCCCATGGTGTCTTCCAGGCCTGCCGGGTGTGTGGAGCTCCTCCTCAAGTGCTCTTCTTCTTGTGGACTCCAAGACTGGTGTGGCCCTGGCAAGGGACTCTGGGGTGGTCACTGTCTACTATGAGATCCCTGGGTTACTGAAAACCTACAGAGAGGTGAGGCACTGTTCAGTTCCTGCTGAGGTTGGTTGGTTTTGGGTGAACCCTCACCAAACTGTCTTCTATGGGGGTTCTTTTGTTATAAATATTCAGAAGTGTTCTTTTAGAAAACCAAATGGTTGGAAAGTATTTGCTATGTGATCAAAACCATATTTTTTTTATCATCTGTGCTAAGGAGGAAAATGTAGCATAACAATTTTGATTTTTCACCTATACTGTTCTTGTATTGTACATTTTGATTTCTTTGTTGGCTAAGTTGTTTCCAGGTGCTAACCAATTTTTGAGTATGGCTGCTTTTATGAATGAAGTTTCACTGCAGGATGAGATGCCAGCAAGAACTTTCTCAAGTGTTGTGCCATGCATCACTGATCAGAAGTACTCCATTAAATTATTTTGTTTATCTGCAATGCAATTGTACTGTTGACACAATTCACTGCATCAGCCAGCATAAGCACTAGACATTCTTTTTAAATTAAATTTAGACATAGAGCTTTATGCATATTAACTTCTGGGGGTTGGGTAGGAAGACAAAATGTTTTTGCTAGCTTAAATTGCTTGGAAAGGCAGTTTCTAATATTAGAGAAATGTGGGCTTTCAAAGAAAAACATGACCTCGTGGAGTCTTTCAAAACCAATCCAGTCTGGTTTTGCCTTAATTTTTATATGTTTGAACAGTTTTTTGGTAAAAATATGCTTTATCCTTTTTTCAGATCTTGATTAATGCACCTCAGAGGACCACAGCAATGCATGTCAGTGGCATGCAAACAAGCTTACATGGAGTGGCAGCCTCAAAAGTCATAGTTTCAATTGGGGAAGCAAATAAAAATCTAAAAGGTATGAGAAAAAAATCTTTATGCTGATGGTTTATTGTGTGTTTCTGTGTTCATGATACAGCTTTGGTTTGTGTTACGGGGTTTTTGTTTGTTGTTTAAGGGTCTATGAAACAAGGGTAACAAGATCCCCAGGGACCTCCAGTGCCTTTCCAGAGTCCCTGGAGCTCTAGAAGAAACTTGGGCGGTGGGACAGAATTTGGAAGATGTTCTGGGGCACTATTAATATTTCACACCTAATAAATTCAGTAGATTTCAACAGCAGTACCATTTCTGATCATATAAAAAACAGTTAATGGGCAATCAGCTAATTGCTTATATGTTTAATTGCAGTTGCCTTCTTGGAGTTATATTTTCTTACTGAACACGTTTAAAGTAGTTACGTATTCCTTAAATCTTTTACAGAGCTTATCACCAATTAGAATCAATACAAAGATTAAGCATCATGTTGTGTCCTCTATTTGATAAGCTGTATTTTCTGTGATTATAGACTCTCTTAACTTCTAGCTTAACATTTAGCACTTGTTCAATAGTATATTATTTTGCCATATGTAAATTATTAGCCTACCAAAAAATCAGCTTGCCAGATACTAAAATATATATCGAAGCTCCCAGGATCATATAAGTTATTCAAGAGACATTTGAGCTGAAAATTCTCTCCAGCTTATTCTTTCATGTAAATAAATTATTCCTGTCAAGAAAACCCCACAACATATAAAATTTTCATTGCTGTCTCTTTGGGATTAGACCTGTGCAAGGACAGCTGTCTCTGATTTCCAACTATTTTAAGATCTTCATAACCTTGTGAAAATATTTCAGAAGGTGGTAGAAAAACCCAATGCTACAAGCCATGATTTTGCTTTTAATTAATTAAAATTAATGTTACAATTTTGTTTTGTAATTAATTAGAGATTAATTTTTTCCTTCCCCCTAGGGGAGTGTTTGCCTGCTCAGACTGAAGCCATTGCTGAGTTACAGCCCCAGTCCATTATCAGTTGCCATCTCGATTTCAACAGTGATGTTTTTGACTTCCCAGCACAGGATATTTTTGTAGCCGAACCTGGATTTGATGCAGTTTCAGGTAAGATGTGACAAGATGCCACACACTGCAGAAAAACACAACCTCTTTGATCCAGCAGATTTCACAGAATTCTCAGCATCATGGGTTGGGTTGGGTTGGAGGGACCTTAAAGCTCATTGAGTGCCACTCCTGCAATGGGCAGGGAGGGACACCTTCCACTGTCCCAGGCTGCTCCAAGTCCTGTCCAACCTGGCCTTGGACACTGCCAGGGATCCAGGGGCAACCACAGCTGCTCTGGGCACCTGTGCCAGGGCCTCACCACCCTCACAGGCAAGGATTACTTCTTAATATCCTTCATAAACCTTCTCTGTTTCCTTCTGAAGCCTCTGAGCTCTGCTGTGTAGGACCTCAGGCCTCAATCAGTTGTTAACACGAACACTTCTTGTTTCAGTGGGGTTTTCAGCCTGTGACAGAAACTTGTGTTGGTTTTTAGAGAGAGACAGAAGTCAGTGGCAGCCCATTTAATGTTTTTCAGAGCTTTTGTAGTAAGTCAGAGAAATACAGGAACACTCAGGTGACAAGTATTCAAAATGTGAAATGTATCCCCAAAACATCATGAACTGTGACTTAAAAGGAGGGGAAATTGCCAGGCACTGTGGAGGTGAAAATAAAATTGTGCAAGTCTACAAAATGTGTTAATGTTTTGGGAGTATAACCTGTTCTAAAACAGAACCAAACCACCATGGACTGTAGGTAAAGAACATTAATTATCTGTTCGATTCATCCCTGCACCCATTGTGTGAACCCCTACTCTACCCTGCATATGCCTCTGTTACTGCATTAAGGGAAGAAGATAAGGGGAAAACATGTACCTGGCAAGTTCTACTTGTTACTGATGCTTTTTATCTTCCATTCTTAGGGAAGTTTTTACTACCTTTACTGCTAATAACAGATTAATTAGTCCCATATGAGACTAGAAATATGGTGAATATATAACTTTTAAAGGAGCTTTTATAAATAAACTACACCTTCACAGACTTGATGATGGTAGCTGGCTAAAATTTAAACAGTAGTTGAAAAGAATATGAAATAGGATGTTAAATCTTGTTTTCAGTAAAGCCTGTCAGTATTTCAGTTCAAAGTGGAACTGAGTCTCACTGGTGTATTAAAAGAAAATGTGACTGGAAGTTAGCAGCTTAGTGTTTTTTTCATGATGTTCAGTTTGGGACAAGGAATAATTCTGTAGCTGTAGTGCTGGGATTGTGATGTTTGACCCAATAGACACACTGTCCCGATCATCTGTGCACTCCTCATCTTGCTGCTGATTGAATTTTGCCATCACTTTTAGTTTTTCTCTGAAGATGTCCCAGAAATCTCACTGTGCATGAGAAAAACCCTTAAAGGTGAGCAATTAACAGCCCAAGCTGTCTTGTTCTTGCAGGACACTACACGTGCTCCATCAGGATGCACAGCCTCACTGACAAGCAGCTGAAGCACCTGAGCAGGACCAAGGCCACCCTGAGGGTCACAGCCTCGGTGCGGGGCAGTGCCCTGGCTGGGGAGCAGCTGGGCACTGAGGTGCCCTTCAGTCACTGGTTCTATGCTGACCAGGCCGAGATGCTGCTCAGCAACCAGGACATGAGCTCTGTCCTGAAAATATTTGGTGCCAGTGAAATCCTGGATACCTTGGAGGTGAGTGCATTGCCAGGAAATATCTCAGCATGGCTGGAAGCATTTTGAACTGTCATATGCAGCTTTCTAATGCAAGGTACTCCGTGCCATCTTTACCATGTCAGGATTTGTTCCTGAGATGATTTAGAAATACTTGTCTTGGAATGTGTTCTTCCTCACTTTTCATTTTCCCCAGAGTTCCAGAATGGTTTGGGTTGGAAGGGACCCTAAAGCTCATCCTGTTCCAACGCCCTGCCATGGGCAGAGATGCCACTCACTGGGTCAGGTTGCTCAGGGGCCCATCCAAGCTGGCCCTGGGGTTTTGGGGTGTGTCAGGCTCAGCTGGGTGTGCAGCCTGGCATGTGTGAACCAGCTCACAGCTCACGGAGCAGAAACCTGCCTGACCCCTGTGGCAGGGGAGGTTCTTGCCCAAACGTGTGTGACTGAGTGCCCATGGCTCTCACAGCCCAGTAAGGCCCCTTGGATTTTTGCTGTGTGGGGTTAGCCCAGAACTATGGAAAGGGCAGGTAAAAGGGGACACCCTTGGCTATTACCAGGGGAAGTGCTGCAGGTGTCACTGTAAAGGTACACCTGACTCCTCCTGAGGGGTGAATTGCTCTGTGTTTCTGTGGAATGCCCCATTTCTGGCACCCGGCCTGGAGCATGGAGATGTGCTGTGCTGTCCAAGCAGTGTTTCAACTTGGTTGTTCCCTCTGCAGGTGAAATGTGAGTCCCCAGCCGTGAAGGTGCTGGAGAAGGAGAAATCCTACGAGCTGCCCAGTTACGTGGTGTACACTGTGAGCCTGGCTGATCCCAGAGTTCCCAGCCAGGGTTCCCTGTCCACCTCTCTGACTGTCTCCAGTCCCTTGACAGACCAGTCCATCACTATCCCAGTGACAGTGATCTACCTGACGGACAGAACCACTGCGCCAATGAGATGTGAGTTTATCTCCACACTCCATATGCCATAGGGAACCTTGAGCTTCCACTGATGTTTGTGGGGTTATAAACTTGGGTGTGTTAAGATGGAGCTGGCAGCTGACACTATCAGTGACATGAGCTGCTCTCTGTGGCCAGAAACCTGGAATGCAGTTGCTCATTATGACTGAAGTTGAACGTACTTTTCTTGGGGTCAGCCTAGAATACTCCCAACTTGACATAACTATACCAGTGCTGTAGTGTCTGAAAGGAATTTTTTTTTTGTTGTTTACTGCCAAGCACTCCTTGCTATTCTGAAAACAACAGTATTTTGGGGCTGAAAAAGTAAAGGACACACTTAAGACATTGTAAATAGAATCACAGAATTCCAGAAGGGTCCAGGTTGGAAGGGACCTTAAAAATCACCTTGTTTCACCCCCTGCCGTGGGCACCTTCCACTACCCCAGGTTGCTCCAAGCCTTGTCCAGCCTGGCCTTGGACACTTCCAGGGATGTAACAGCTACAACCTCAGTCAACATCTTAGGCTGTTATGGCCAGTTTTGAAGACTGTATTAGAAATAGTCACTAGAATTGAAGTTGTATTATTTAAGTTGATTGCACTTACTTGCTACAAATGAAACTTGGTTTTGACTATTTCAGTTTAAGAACTGTTAACTCTTAAAGCAGGCTGGAGAAGATGCTCCTTTTAACTCAATATATCCTCTTCTTAATTCTCCAGATGAAGCCAGTCTCTTCCAGCAGTTTGTTGAGTCTTACCAGGTGATGATCTTCACACTTTTTGCACTTCTGGCAGGGACAGCTGTTATGATCATAGGTAAGAGAAGGAAAGATTGCACAAGTATTTTTTTCCATAGCTCCTTACAATGTGTTAGCTGTAAGATAAAAAGGAGTAATTGCCATGTGAAATGATTTTGTTTTTCAACTGTCTTGCAGCCTACCATGCATTTTTCTCAGCGAATGGACAGCACAGTCAACCAGTATTTCAACCAAGGATAAGTCCCCAGCATACCCCTAACAGTAAGCAGCTGTCACCCAGTTGGAAGGGAATTAATTGATAGTCTGGCCATTGCGCTGGAATTGAATGTAGGAAGGTCTGTAACAAAGACTGGCTATGAAAAATAATTGACATTGTTACAGGTGTGTTTAAGTTACGGTGAGCTGCAGGCCTGTTTGTGAACGCCAGTGCCTGGTGCTTCAGCTAAAGTAAGGCAAATTCAAATGAATGTCACTTGCTGAGGTTGAATGTATGGTGCCCTCCTCAGACTTACAAAGTCCTGAACAGGAAGACCTACAAACTTTTGATACTTGTAAGGTACCTTTTTAAGAGGCAATAAGATAAAGGGGTTATTTAACTTTGAATGGATTGTTAGATTCACTGCCAGTGTTCAGCAGGTGATCAACAGCAGTTACTTGTTTCTTCCTTCTCCCACCCTGCCTGAGTCTGACTGTTGTTCTCTCCTTCCCATGTTTTAGGTTCCCTTGTGTCACCTGCACATTCCTTCAGTCCCCCGTCCCCAAGCAGGCAGACGAGCCCCTCAGCCATGCTCTGGAGCACGGGTTACGCCTCTCGGTAGAGGCAACAGAACTCCTCCTCATGCTGGGAAATAAAAATCAAACAACTCAGTGCCTTAGCAAGTTCAACAACTTCAGCAGTTGTGATGTAATTCAAGTTTTCTCTTGAATATAACTAGTTTCTTAATTTATTTTTTTTATATTTAGGGCTCTTTGAATTTATTTTTTTATGTCAGTGCTTCAGTTTTCAAAACCTTGTTTTATCTGTTGTTTTTTGCTGCCTGCACAAAAAGCAGTGTTCATGCTAATCTGGCTTTCTTGCACTCTTCAAGCAAATAGAAGTTATATCTAACTTAAAGTGATAACAATTTTTATTTACTTTTTGTAAAAATTAGATTTTAAAAAGAAATTAACTTTCTAAAAAAAGGGAAATTATAAAAACAGGTGAAATATGAGCCAAAAATTTGAAGGATTGTATATTTCAAAGAACTAGTTTTTATTTTGTGTTCCAAATACTCAGGAATGTATTGCACTGATAAGTGTTCTTCTGTTTAGCCTTACACTGGGATTCATCAGCACAATGTGCTGGTTTAGCATTAGGAATGCTGGAACAACTGTGAATAATTCAGAGGTTTTTTTACAACAACAATTGAAAAAAAACCCACAAAACAAAACTTAGTGTGGCTTCCTTTGGGTACAACTGCAGTATTCCTTGGTACTGTAAGCACTTTCTTGAACTGGGAATGTGAAAGCCTGTGCCTTCTGAGTGGACCTTTCTTCTGGTAGGAATCCTTTGTTTTGAGCATATAATCACCATCCCAGTCACTTTCATTTGTAAGCAGGGTTTTGCAGCTATCAGATAAAAGGCTTTGTTTACATATAACAAGGACCCCAGTTTTAACTGTGAATAATATCCTGGCTGTATGAACTCTCCTAAGGACCATAAGGAACATGAAATAACAAAATACTTCATGCAAAATACTTTGTACAGTACTATGCAGGCAAATATATGAATGAAATGCAGACCCAGTGCATGGCATAGAGTTTTGGTTTCACACAGTGTTATAAAAAAAAGGATTGTTACATATAATTGTATTGAATCTTGTTTAACTTACTGGCTAGTTTTGGAGAAATTGTGCCTTAAGTGCTAGTACTACTAAAAATGGTCAGTTTGGATGTAGATAATACTTTGAATCTGTATTAAAGCTTTTTGAGATTCCTTTATTTTGCTATTGATAAATTTTTTTGTGGTTTGGCTGTTCAGAATCTACCACTGGACTATATTATTTCAACCTGTATTATTTAATAAAGCTTTTTAAGATTCTTCTATTTTGCTGTTGATTAATTTTCTTGTGGTTTGGCTGTTTAGAATTTAGCACTGGGCTGTTATTTGTACTTCACTTCCTACAGCCCCTCAGTGTTTGCAATCATGATTTTCCAATCTTAATTGTCACTTTTCTTGATAATGTAATGTTTTTAAATATTTTGACAATTTTTCAACTAGTATTTGTTGTCTGGGACTTCTCCCAGTTTTCACTAAGCATCTTCAATTCCTGGTGAGTCAGTGAGGGCTGTAGAAGTAGCTCATAATTTTCTGGATTTGTTCAAACTTCCTATTTGGTTTGTTTCAGTTTTTAAGGAAAGATGTGATCTTTTTCCATTTCCATTCAGCGAGAAATGAAAGGGCTGTGAGTATTTCAGTGCTACTGTGATAAGCAGTAATGCTTAAAGGAGAGGTTTTACTCTCCTATTGGTTCTCTTTCCCATTCAGCAGTCTGGCACTGAATGTTCTGAAAAACGAACTGCTCCAAGTGGTGGGAGTACTTTGGCAAATGCTTGCTGTTTATTTCATTTCTTTAGGCGAGTAGTTGCTGTCTCCTGGCAAGAAAAAAGTATGAAGTAGGGAGCTGGTATGACTCAGGAGCCAACCTCTCCAGCAAGCAGCAACCAGGCTTTTGCCTTGAGGAGCTCATGATCTGGGGGATCATTCCTGGGGCCAGGGGGCTTTGGGCATGTAAATTTTTCTGAGCATGCTGCTGCCAATGTAAAGATCAATTTAAAAAAAAAAAGAATAAAATGAGACGGGGGGGGGGGGGGGGGGGGGGGGGGCGGGGGTNAGTGCCAGCTCAGATCCAAAGCTAGTGCTCTTCCCATCCAGCAGGATTTGGAGGATCCTTAGCAGGAGCAGCATTTGCTGTGTGCCAGCACCAGCAGGTTCATCACGTCATGCTGGCACTTGGCAAAAGGTCTGTGTTTCAGAACATAAAGTGAACCCCCCCAGGGAGAGGCAATGCCCTGGGGCTCCTCGCAGCCCTGGCTTTGCTGTCCCTGAGCCCCCGGCCCGGAGGGCTCCGCGGCAGATCCGTGTTGCTGGAAGTGCCCGTGCTGGGCCCTGCGGGATCTGCTCCGGGCAGAGGCTTCCCCTCGGCAGCTGCCCTCCTTGGGCACAGAACGCATCGCAAGCAGTGTTTGTTTCCCTCGGCACCGAAGCAAGCCCTGGCCATGAGGCGCGGGCTCGGCACAGCCGCTCCTGCTGCCCAGGGCGGCAGCTCGGGGGCTCGGGGCTGGGCGCGGAGCTCTTCCTCAGAGCTGCGCTGCTCGGCCTCGGCTCATGGAACGCTCACTGCTGCCGCTTCTAACCGAGTGCAGGCGTTATCTTTGATGTGCTTGTGCACAAGTGTGTGTTCTGTCACGGAACAGTGTGTGTGCTGTAAATCGGCGGTGTCGCAGGGAGCGCCCTCAGGGCGGCTGAGGGGAGGCGGCCGCCATGGCCGGGCCGGAACGGTGTGGGCTGTACAGGACCTTCCCACAGCCCACCCTCTTCTAACTCCTCATTTCTTTTTAAAATGTTCTAGTACAGGATGGAGAAACCCAAAATGTCTTACTGTGTCCTTTCGTTGTTGTTTTTTTTTTTTAATTTTTAATCTATTGGAGTGTGGCAAACAGGAATGAGGAGTCATGCAGAAGGTTCAGCTGTGGTTAGCAATGAGTGTGAGGGTTAAGGATGAAGAAGAAACTTGATCTTTAAAAGAACATACTTGTGGTAAGATAGGAAAAAGCTGCGGGCAGCCTAGACCTTGATAAGCTACAGCTGTGCCCCCAAACAAGAGAAATAAACAACCTTATAAGGGAACTAAGTAGACAAGGCACGTGTAGAGAGTTTGCTAATCAACTGTGAGGTAGCAAGGAACACCTGTAATAGTCAACTGTAAGGTAAGGAGGAACACCTGTTATGGGTGTGGCAAAGAGGGTATAAAATACCGTACCAAGGGATAATAAATAGTTGAGCTGAAGTAGAAATTGGTGCTTGCTGCTGCTGCTCTGAGTGGCAGCCTTTTTGTCTGCCATCATGTACTTGAAATTCTGGGTAAGTTGTGTTTTCTGTGTGGAGGGAGGGGATGTCGCCTCACAAACAAGCACTACTGGCTGGGCTGTGGCTGGAGACTTGGGGGCAGGGAAGGAGTGAGACATCAGGCAAATGTTTAATAACAGCATTATTATACTGAATCATGCTAAATATTGTTATCCTGAAATGTAATAGGAAAAAAAAAAATGCAAACTGAGTACTCACTAGAATTGCAGTGCTACTGCTGTTGTTAAAATGTCTCATTAAAGTGGGCCCCGGGCCTGCCAGAGGCAGAACTATGGAAGGACAATCTCTGCCCATCTCATGCTCCTTGGTCAAGTGGCCAGATTTCTCTCCTGGTTCCTGTCTGTGATCACAGTCACCAGGAGGATGCTCACCTGTGGAAGCAGACACAGAGTGCTGAGGAGAATGACATTAGAACTGCACATTCTCTCCTGTTCTCCCTGTGAGCTGATACAGGGGCCAAGGGGGGAAAGGCTGTCTTTGCTGAGCACCAGGAGCAGTTTTGCTGCCAGAGGCTGCAGAAGAGCAGGGAGTGCCTGTGAGCCTCCACCCACAGCGGCTGCTGCTGTGGGGCACGGATGGTCCCTCTGCTGGGACAGGGACATGAAGCCTGTCTGCCGTGCCAGGCTGTCCTCTGCAGCCAGAAAATCCCTGCCTGCCAACAGCTGATCAACAGCCGTGTCCCAAGGAATCATTCAATTCCATTGGCAAGGCTAGGTTAATATTGGTCTACTGCAATCTGCTCCCTAATACAACATCCTAAAATCAGCCTAATCTTTCTTTCCCCATCTCCCCCCTTAAAAAGCAAGGCAGATGATGAATGAAACCGTACTCACACCTTTTCAGGGAAGAGCTCTTTCTGATGAGCAGCCAGGATTATGGAGTGGTGCTTCAGGGGAAGGTTTTCCTGGCAGCATGTTAGCTGACTTTCGTACTTTATATGAAGGATTAAAGTTTTACAGGTGTCAATCTAGCCGCTTGGCTGATCCCTGCATTTACATGGAGATAAAGGTATTCTTATCTTCCCTATTTGGTTATTGATTTTGGCTTTCATGAGCTGCCATGACCAGTCAGTCATTCCTGAACATCCTCTGATGATTCCTCAGTACAGGGCTCCCCAAGAAGCTTGGGGAGTTTCCCCATTCCAATTTCCCTGGTTATGGATACAGCTGGGGGACACAAGGTCCAGTCAGAGTGTGTTGGTGCAGCTCTTGTCTCAGGCAGAGGTTCTCCTAAAAGAAAGCAGCCAGGTAATATCCACTGAAATTGTCTTTAGTTCTGTAGGCAGAGTCAGGATGTACAGGTCAGCATTGGCAACTTCATAGCCAGTTCTTTTAATGTACATAGATTTTTTGAGTCAGAAAACTCATGTTTGACAGAAATTTCTGGCTGAACATTTTGTTTGTAACAACCCAAGCACAACTGAGGTTCTGGAATGAATGCCAGAACCTCAGAATGAATGAAGACTCTTGAGGAAAAATAATTTTTAAAAAGTAAATTCTGAAGGTAAGATGCTTCTTGTGTTGTGTTGAGGAAGCCCTAACAGTAGAGAAACACAGGGTACCTTCCACTACAGATCTGCAAGAACCAGGTGTTTCTAGCTCCTCATAGGTACTTACAGTCCTGGACGCTTCATTGTAAGTGTAATAGTGGCACAAATAAACACTGAGATGGTGTATGGAGATTTATGTCTTTGAGTAAGTTACTGATAATAGACTTGTTTGTAAACCACTGGCCCCTGAGTTGGGGCTGCTGGTTTAGACCCATGACACAGGCACAGCACTGGGACACTGGCGTGGAGGTACATTCGTGTGACATTGGGACACTGGTGCACAGGTACATCGGTGGGACACTGGTGCACAGGTACAGCACTGGGACACTGGTCGAGGTGCAGCACTGGGACACTGGTTCACAGGTACATTGGTGTGACACTGGTGCGGAGATACATCAGTGTAACACTGATGTGGAGGTACATTGTTGTGACACTGGTGCACAGGTACAGCACTGGGACACCAGTTCACAGGTACATTGGTGTGACACTGGTGCACAGGTACAGCACTGGGACACCAGTTCACAGGTACATTGGTGTGACACTGGTGCACAGGTACAGCACTGGGACACCAGTTCACAGGTACATTGGTGTGACACTGGTGCACAGGTACAGCACTGGGACACCAGTTCACAGGTACATTGGTGTGACGCTGGTGCACAGGTACAGCACTGGGACACCAATTCACAGGTACAGCCAGCAGTGTGCAGTGGCAGAGGGAGTTCCTTCCAACAGAAGCAGGGAAGTGTGTGTGTGTGTGTAACCTCATTTTTTCCCAATCACCTTGGCCTTTTCTTGCAGGATGTCTCTGGAGATGCTGTGCCAGCAGAGGATCCCACGTATAGGCACCTATTCAAGAGAGATTTTGTACCTGTGTCCCCCAGCACCTTTCCTGGCTGTTCCTGGGGTGTGCTGCCTCACCTGTGCTAGGCTGTGTCTCATCGTGTCCCGGCAATTGCAGTGACACTCCCTGATGCAGGAGCTCTCCTGCAGATGGTGTTTGATTAATAGGCAAGGGTTGTGATCCCCAATGAATTCCTCTTCTTTTAAATGTTTTTTCTGGTAAAGCAACTAGAGGTATTATTCATGTATGTAGCTTTATGATTCTGCATTAGTCTGTGTCATATTGGTGGCTTGATGAAAACCATTCCTTTTCAGCTGTTTCTTCCTTGTATCAGTTTCAAGTTTAAGTTTATAGCTGGCCTTAAACTCCAGCCTGTCTTCTCCACAACACAGCCCCTCTACTCTCATAGGAAACATACCAACTTCTAAGCTGAAAAAAAAGGCATTTAGCAAGTGATGACTATGTGAGTGACATAAGGTCTTCAGGTGAAATTATTCAATGTTTTCTTTGTTTTACTGGCAAAATTCAAAAACCTCTGCTTTATTTTTAGTTTGAATGAAACTGGGTTCACTTTTCTTCTGTTAACTTCAATGAGACAACTTCTCTATGTAAATTAGGCATGCAGGTTTTCAGGACATTCTCTTAAAGCCTGCAAAATTAAAACAAGAATGGGAAACTCATTTTTCTCCTTAGTTTGTATTTATCACTGTTGCATTGAGCTGTAGCAACAGCAAGCCGTTTTCCATCTTTTCCCTCATAGTACTCATCCTTTCCATCTCCAGAACTATTTTTATCCTAGGTACTGTGGTGGCCTGCTCCAGAGCTTTGTGTATTAATAGACTATTTCCTGCAATTTATACCATCTTCACCCCTCTGCACAACCTCGTGTTGCTCTGCTCTATGTGTTGCCTCCCTTTCAGTGCTTGGGCTCTGCTGCCATAATTCCTAAACAGATTGGGAGCTGCAGTTGCTGTTTTCCATGGAGCAGACGTTGTGTACATGTTTATGATTCACCCAGTCATTCATTTTTCCCAGTTCTCACTTCTTACTTGCCATGTTATGTTTTAAAATGCTGTTTCCATTCTGCTCAGTTCAAAGCTTCATCTTAGGCCTTACTTTTCCATTTAGCATAAACAAATTTATTTCAAGCTGTTGTACTTAGAGATGTGTCTGGCTCTCTTTTGTGACCTTTTATTCATTTTTTAATTCCATTTCCCATAGGGGAGTGGTCTCTTACAGAGCAAATATGAGGCAATGTGAAGCTGTAGTGACAAACATTCACTTTTTGTGTTACAGCTCTGTCACTTCTAGGAGTTGTTCTCATTGCTGACAACCATCTTCCAATGCAGACAGGGCAAAAAATCCTTAAGTGTGTGAACGTGACATAGTTTTATTTCTAAATATGGACTGCACCAGTGCAGATGCTGTAGTGAGTGCAGCAGTTGCATGGTACCTGTGTGTAGCTCTGCATTAAGAATCCTCTAATAGCAAACTTTGATATCAAATGAGAGGCTGGTTTGCTTCTTCTGGCTGTCTTTTCATGGCTAGCCCCAAGTAGGTGGCTGCTTCCCATATACCAAATATCTTGTAATCATCCCAAAGAAAGGCCTGCGAGTTCTGAGTTATTTCTGTTTCCATCAAAGCTCATTTTTGACCTAAGAATAGAAGGAAAAGAGAAGCTAAAAGCATTAAAACACATTGAGAGAAAATATAATGAACAATCAAATGAAGACGTTTATTCTCTGTGAACATAAGAATAGGCCAGAAGGAATAAGTTTGATGGGATTAAAGAAGAAAAGGCTTTAAAACCTGGATTATGATGGGTCTAGCAGAAAGACCAGTTCTCTGAATGTTGCTTTTGGCAAAGAGTCCATGTGAGAAAAGGCAGTGTGTGGCCTAGACCTAGAGCTCAGTGATTCCTCCCTGAACTGCAGCACTTTTCAAAGGAATTTCCCAATGTGGAAGATGCCTGAGCCAAGGAGCAGCTCATTTGCTTTCTAAACCTCCTGATCCATGTCTGGAAGGCAATGTAGGGTCAGCTGGCAATGCCTAGGACACACAGGGCAAAGGGTCCTGCTAGGATCCATCTTTCCCCTTTACCCACTAAAAATCAGGATGGCTCCATCTGCATTTCTGAAGATCAGAGAATAAAGGTGACACGGACTGGTGTTGTTTCTGCCCTCAGAAGAAATGTGCCTCCCCTAGGGAATGGAATTTGTAAGTGATATGGACAGAGGCAGAATCTTCTAGGAGCAGGAAATACTAACCTTAGTTCCAAATGCTCTTCCCTAGCATAAGGAATTCCATATGTCGGCATCCTCTGGATCTTGCCATCATGGATCTTGCAGACAAGGACAAGGATGGATAAGAAAGAGCTTCCAGAGAGGCTTTCTCTTGCAACTTTAAGTACTCCTAACAGCAGATAATTAGTGAGGATGTCCTCCAGTGACCGACCAGGGAGGAGGGAAGGAGGCAAAGGGAGATGGGAAGGGGGAAAGAGTATTTAATAAAAGAATGCTCCACTGATGATCTCCACACTGAAGTGAAATAGGCACAAGCCAGACAATACTGGGCCTCATCTGGGAGTGTAATTAGAGGAAATCATCAGGATGCAACAGCTTCCTTGCACGAAAGTGAGCCAGCTGAGCTTTCAGGGCCTGGCCTTTCAGGACTTGCTACAATCACTAGGCAGAGCTGCAGTGGCAAAAGGGTGAGGCACGACAGAATGCACAGGCGTGCAGGAATTAGATATTTTTCTGTGTGGAAGGTTCTGCTTTCATCATGGAAAAACATGAGGGCTAGAGTGTGTCTGTGTGCGTGTGTGTGTGTGTGTGTGTGTGTGGAAAGAAGGTGGCTCGAGGGACTGTCTGAGCTCTCAGGGAACAAGCAGCTTCACAGTGTTCTCTGACCCAGGAAATATTCCCTTCCCAGCTGTGCAAGCTAATTCTCACCGAGGGGCATCCTTTCACACTTTGGATGGGAAAGCACTACATAACACCACTGGAGAGTCAGACCAGAAATTCCTGCAAAGGAGTGCTTGAGGCTGCCTGTGCCAATGGTATCCCTAGGAATCATTTTAGGCCAATGTGTGCTAATGGCTTACAGTGACCATCCTTAAATGAAACAAAAGCAGTATTGACTAGATAAAATCTGATGATTGAAATTCAGTTTACTGATCAACAAGCTTTGAAGTTCTGGAACTAGTTTTAAATAATTGTTTTATTTCACATGTATTCATCTGTGAGAGAGACAAGAGGTGGGAGATGCTTTTGTCTTTTGTGGCATGTGCTTTACTTAGAAAATAAAGTTCTGAGACTCTGTTAAGTAGAAAGAAGCTGCCCTTAGTAACAAAACAGTGAAAATTGTCATATTTTACCCAAAAGGAAGGGGAAAAAATAATTTTCTAAAGTAATCGCTTGTAATTTGACAGCATGAGTCACTTGTGTTATTATGAGTGAGTCATAAATAGAAGAGGCACCAAAAGAGTTATTTTTCAAAATGTATTAAAATAACAAAGAAACTGCGTCTCCCAAAATGTTACTAATAAGTCACCATGCCCTGGAACAGGCTAAGCTTGTTTGAAATACTAACTCACTAAGAGTGTTTTTTCCCTTGGTTTTTTGGTTTTGTTTGTTTGTTTGTTTTTTAAACCAAAAGAAAAGGCTATTTTCAATTATCTTTTTTATAAAAGCCAATTAGCCTGTCTGTAGTGCAAGCTGGGTCAAACCTCTCATTAGAAGGATATTAAGAAGCCTGGAGTTTGAGTGTTATGATCCAGCCTTCACCAGCAGTGATCTGCTCCTGAACTCTCCTGCCACACAGAGTTTGGTCAAGTCACATAACACAGCCAACAAAGCTGATTTGGCCTCAGAACTTTGTCATTGTTCCTATGCATGTTTATCTTCTCCCTGCTGTGGGGATAAATTGAATCTGGGGGGCACTTCAGAATAATGGTAGTGGAATTTTCTAGCCTGATTCTCTTACGAGAGAAGGCACTGTCAGCCACACTGTCCCTGTGTGTGTGTTCTTCCACTTCCTGTTCTAACTTTGAGCCTGGTCCTGACCAATTTAGGTAATACAATTGGTGTCCAAAGCATAATTAATTGACTTGTGTTTTGTAAAACTTAATCCCTGTGTAAAGCAAACTTTAAAATTTTATTTTTAGTGTTGTGCACATCCATCCTTTGTCAGCTTGCAGATAACCCCCAAAGACACAGGCCTTTACAAATGCCTCATCTGGATGAAAACTTCTGTGAGAGTTTGCAGGCCCCCATGAGGATCAAATGGGGGCAGCAGGCACCAATAGAGCTTCTCTTCCCCCAAGCAGAGAAGGTGGGATTTCATTCTAATGTTTGTGAACAGAAAAAAGACAGCAGAATAAATAGCAATATCCAGTGCAAAGCTACAGTGCAGCCTAAAAATAGAATCAGTTGTGGAAAACTGGAGAGTTAATGAGACAGTGTCATGAAGCGTACAAGTAAAACCAATAGTGCTAAAGTCAGTAATTTACATCTTACAGTTGTTCTGCATCACTAAATGTTACTCAGTATTTGCTCATTAGTAACAATAAAACCTGCAGACAATGGCAGGCACAAAATCAAATGGAAAATAGTGAACTTGAACAAAAGAAGTAGAACAAAAAGGAAAGAAGAAAATTGAAAGCAAGTTTGAGCTAGAGGAAAAAAGAGCAATCTTTGTGGAAGCAAACATGATCTCACACAGTAAAAAAAGCATTTGAGTTGGTCTTGCTGCTCAGCCATGACTAACACAACACAGGGCAGCACTCATCCTGCAGTGCTGAGCTGGGGCCTTTAGCTCCACAGCCTCTCTGTATCCACACACACATTTATTCAATGAAAATTCCTTGGGTTTCCCTGCTGGAAGCAGCAAACCAGTCCCTGCCCTCGTGCTGCACTGGGAGAACATTCACTTGCAGCTCTGTTTGCAGAGGCTCTGGCAGGGTGGCACAGCACGGCTATAACTGCAGGGCTTGTGCCAGCACCAGCGACTGGAGCACTGTGTCAGCCCTTACTGCAGATTTCCCAGCTGCAGCACACACCAAAACCCAGTTGCTTCTGTCCTTTAGTGATTCCAGCCCGTGCCTGGTGCTCTCCCCATTGCTGTGTCTGTGTGGGGTGAGGGAGACCTGGGCTGGTCCCTGGCAAGGGCTGGCTGTGCTCTCTGGTCCCTGCAGCCTCACACCGCCTTGGCTGCCTCTGGGACTCTCAGTGTCCTTCAAAATTCATACACAGCCCAATCCAGCTTACATTTGCTTGTAAACAAGGCCTTCTTATTTTCTCCTGAAGAATGCTTTGAAATAACTGCACCGGGTTATATTTTGGTTCTTTATTCAGTGGCACTTTTCATTGCATTCCATAGGAGAATTGTCAGAAATATTGGGGAAGCTCTGTGAGGGTTTTTGGGGTTTTTTTTTGTTGTTGTTTGTTTGTGTGTTTTGGGTTTTTTGTTTGGTTTTTTTTGTTTGTTTGTTGTTGGTTTTTTGTTTTTGTTTTGTTGGTGGTGGTTGTGGTTGTTGTTGTTGTTGTTCTTCACTGTGCAGCAACAGCAGGGTGGCTGTAATGTGTGAAATTCTGATCTCCCTCCTACATGACTTATGATGAGTTCTGAAGAGCCTAAGATCACAGATTTCCAGAATACTTTGGATCAGGAGGGAACCCTAAAACCCATCCAGTTTCCGTGGGCAGGGACACCTCCCACTGTCCCAGGCTGCTCCAAGCCCTGTCCAGCCTGGCCTGGGACACTACCAGGGATCCAGGGGCAGCCACAGGTGCTCTGGGCACCTGTGCCAGGGCCTGCCCACCCTCACAGGGAAGAATTTCTTCCTAACATACAATATAAGCCTTCTTTCTTTCAGTTTAAAGCCATTCCTCCTATTCTATCACTCTTACAGACCCAGCTTTTTTTGGCTAAACCAGGGGAATTACACAGACAATATGGTATTTTTCTATTCTTTGCATTCTGGAGAATAGTAGAACACTTGGGTGCTGCTGTCAGCTGTTATAAAGCAAGGAGCAAGGGTGTGAATCTGACCACACTGAGGTACAAGTCAACAGTCAAAGCTGTGACAGACTTAGATGAGTTCCCTAAAAAATCCTGACAATTGCTATTATAGATAGCTGTGTGTGCAAACCTCCTCACCTTTCAGTCACAATAAAAAGGTTGCAGTATTAAAATTCAAATTGTGAGGGAATGAATGTATGTTATTCCCATATAACATTATTAATAGATATTCCACATAATTTTCTCTTCAAAACTTTCTTTTCTCATGCCTCGACTAGTCATCTTTGGGTCTGAAGCTCTGGCCATGTCCTGGTGGATATCTGGGGGCTTGTTCATTTGCTGAGTGAATATTTTATTTCATGCTGGGTTAAGACTGGCCAGTAGAAATGAATAGCCTTTGATTCCAGCGCAATTAAGTATCTCTTGTGAAGAAAAAAGAACTCTGTTGTCCTGAGCATCTGACCCCAGCTGGTGCATTCTCTCTGCCAGTTGGTTCTTGCATGGGAAGAAAATGAATAAAAGTGCCAAACAAAGAAGTATTTTCAGCAAGGACCCAAACACTGAAGTCTAAACATCCTCCTTGGAATGCCAGAAGTGGATTCCAAATAAGCAGCTGAACTGAAGGATTATTTTGATAGTGTTGTAGAAATATTGGTCTACTGGAGATGTTTAAAGGTCACTGGAAGTGTTTTGTGGGGGTTTTGTTGGTGTTACTGGGGTTTTTGGTGCTCCACTCCTTAGTTCTGGGCATGCTCCGTTCATAGAGCATCACTGACACGCTGGGGCTCTCAGAATCTGTGCTACAGGGATTATCAGCTTTAGTTTCCATGTTCCTCCCCTACTACAAAAAATGTGACTTTTGTGTGATTTTTTTGCATCTCTGCTATGAGATCCCACCTCCTTCAGCAGGAGGAGACTGATGAATTGAGATAACTGCAGAAGCAGAGAGTAGTTGTGACCACCCTCAAACTTTTTCATTAAATTATTAACAATTTGCCCAGAGCTATCTTGGGGGTGCTGGGATAGCAGAATGCAGTTTAGGCATAAAATATGATAAAGCAATTTCATTTGAGTTCCAGCTTTACTGAATGTACTTTCAAAAGCAGACAAGTACAGATCACACTTCCGTCTCATTTTTTGACTTAGGGTTACAGTGATAGTGCAGAGTGCCAGAATTACAAATAAGTTAAAGTAGTGCTGAGTTGTAAGGTCACAGAACCCTGTTAGTGCTCACTCCAGATTGAACTGAACAGTCTTTGTGACCTCCACTGTGATAAAAAATGCTTTGGATATCAAAACTGTTTCCTCACATTCTTTCCTCATATTTTTTTATGAACAAGTGGCAGTAACAATACTGTTCAAAGGGGAAAATATTCAGGCAAACCCTAGGATTTTTTATCTGCTAGGTTCATATATTCCTTCTGTACCACAAAGCACAAGGATCTCTAGCTGAACATAGATTTTAAATTTTCTCTTCTCCAAGGAGGTGCTGTAGTTCTGTGGCTGTAAATCTCATCATTTTTTGTCTCAGTAATAGTTCCACAGCTGCGTGCAGGAGCCTCACCACCTAAATTACTGCTTTGCTTGTGCCTCTGCAAGTGTTGCAGCATTTGGCTTTGCCAGCCACATGCAGAATTGGTGGGCTTTTTAAAATGTTGATGACTGAAAATTGTTGAGTTTCATTTCCATTTTCAAAAAGAAATTTTGCAAAATCCGAACTTGGCATTTATCAAGTCTGTCTGTTTGTTTGTTGATCTATTGCTGGGCAAGTTAATGTGGAGAGAATCCTCTCCAAGGCAAACTGGTACCGTTCCTGGAGGGGTTCTTCCACTCAGGGGAGCACTGGCAAAGGGCCTGTCCTGGCCCATGGGATAAGACACCTCCCATTTGCTCCTGAAAGTCTCAGTAAGGGCAAAACTGTAAAAAAAATCAAGTTCTTCACCGGCCTTTTCATTAGGTCAGGAGAATGTTGAAGGATAAATGTGGATCCATCTCCAAGTTCAGAGTCCCTGAAGGGCCTGTTCCTGCTGATTCCTCTAAGAGTACTACATTCCCTCTTGGGTACAGAAGTAGAGTGCACTGATATTTTCCCTCTAGCTTTTGTTAAACAGGCAGATATTTTAAGCAGATTTTGGTATGGCATCAGCTTTTCCCTGTGACCAAAATGCCTAATTCATCTGGAAAATCTGAATCCCCGTTTGCACTGATTGTTTATCATCAGTTTCCTGACACAAAAGCTTTGCTTTCCCATCCCAGAGTGCCTTTCACTGCACAGGTACAGCATGTTTGCAAGAGGAATTGTTTCATTTGTTTACTGCCAGGTTGCTGTGTAGCATGATGTTGGTGTTGCCCTGATGGAATTCCATGATTTCTCAACAGAAGTTGTTTTGCACAGTGGGTTCTGAGTGCTTTTCAAAGGAGTAACACTTAGCAATCCAAAGTGGATCACAAAAACAGAGGAACTGGCCTGTACAATTTGCTTGATCTTCTTGGGGCTTTTCTTTTTGTTTTTTAATATGTGGATGGAACTGGAAGCCGAGGTCTGTCAAAAGAAGGAGCTTCCCCAAGCTGTTCCCCAGCTGTGTCCCTTACAGAATGTGTATGTAGCGTTTAAGGACAGACTAGAGAAGGTACAACATCAGGAAAGGTAATTCAGATACTTTGCTTTGCTGAAATCTGATGTCCCAAAGGTACCAAGGCATGTGTAAATGAGCCTTCTGTTCCTTATGTATTCTGTTCCATGTATCTAAGAAGTTCTGTGTCCATTAAAAAAAATACAACCAAACTCCAACAAAACCATAATGGAAGTAAAGCTGAGTTATTACTGAACTTTCATTTAAAAAAATTTGAATTTGATTTTTTGGGAAGTAGCACTACTCATAATCTGAAATCCTCATTTGCCATCAACACTGCAGCAAATGCATTAAGCTTGAGTAAGAAAATACATACGATAGGCTTGACATGAGATCTGAGAGTCCATACTCTTTTCAGCTGGTGGGTTCTTTTGCCCAATTTTAATGAGTAACCGTATTTTTAATGTGCTTATTTTATAGTCCATCTATTTGTTAAGTAACTGTGGTTCCTGGGAAGTTTATTAAAAACTATGTTAAAGTGTTTTGTGGTTCAAGTGTAGGTAACAGTTCTGTTAATGATGTGGGACGTGGTATCTAAGAGCACTGGCTTTACTGTGTCTGTGGGGGCTCCAGAAGTTAGTGGTGGTAGTAATAATAATGTTAACCATTAAATTAAATACCCTCTGTAGTAAAATAAACAGAAATGCCAGTTTAGTATGAAAATTATTGACTTATCTTTTTAATAGTCACTAAATGTATCTTATCTGCTTGGAATTGTGTGTTCTCATTTTTTTAAATCCAGAATTTTTGCAACTTTGGGTAAATTATCTCCATCTTAAGATTTTTGCTTCCAATATCGACTGCCAGAAATTGTTTTCAGGATTCTTTCCAGCACTTTATTTTTGTTGATTGAACATATGGCTGCAAACGACATTCATGTGAAAAGCACACAGTGCTTTCAGTTCTCCTGAACACAATATATTTTGCACCCCGGAAGAAGCTTTAATTTAATTTCTTATGTCTGCTGAGGTAATTAAGAGTCATGCTGAGCTGGGGAAATGGGAGGCTTGGCTGGAGACACAGCACCCAAAGGTCTGTGATGGCTCATGGCTGAGGTGTGTGAGAGACACATAGAAAAGTCCTTGCATGGTTGGAACACTGTGATTAAAACAGTGAAGGAAACAACAGTGAAAAACATATGTGAAAACAGCAATTTTGCCTGTTGGCACAGCTTCTGTCTGTTCTTACCAGAGGTCCTGTTTCCCACGGAATTCTGTGTCAGTCAATCTGTTTTGAGACATAACTTTCGACAAGTAAAATGTATATTTCTGTGGTCCTTACTTGGAATTAAAACAAATTAAAAATTTCTCAGCAATGTGCCGTTCCTCTTGCCATTGCAGTCAGCCCCTCTGAAAGAACTGATCTCTTTTATGTAGCAGTGATGGGCAGGGAGCTTTGCTGCTGGGCTTTTATTTTGTGGTATCAATTTAAATGTTACTGTAATAGTGGTTTGATCCTTTCCTGCAAATCAGTCCTTCAATTTTAATGTGAAAGTTTTGTATTGTAAAACAGAAAGCTGCTTCTTTTTTTCTCCTTTGTTTTTTTCAGCTGTCATAATGCTGAATGTTTCTTGGAGCAATTATTAGTTCTAAACACACTTAAAGGCAATTCTGAGGCTCATGGCTCATCTGTAATTAGAGCCTGTATGAGCCATACTTAGGTACCTAATCAATGAGGTGAGTTTATAGCTCGTAAAGTACAATACTTTCCTGAATTTCTTAAATTTGATTTACGACATTGTTAAAATAACAACCTTAGACAATAAGGGGAATTTCATGTTCTGTGTCATTTAATCCTATTTCTTCAAGCAAGAGAAGACCCTCCCATAACACTGCCATACACTTATTTTACTTAGTCATAAAATTGTCTAAGCCTGTCAAAATTGTGATGTGATTATTGCCATGCAAGTGAAGTCTGTGATGATGTTTCTGTCCTGTGTTCAAGTGCAAACCCATGTGCCAGGAAGGAATTTATTCTCCCTTAATGGGATCAGAGGAGATTGAACAAGCTACTTCCTGTTATTAAAGTTTACACCTTGATTTTGAAATCAGTATGTTACCTCTTTCACATTATTTAGAATAGAACAGAATAGAATAGAATAGAATAGAATGCCCTGAGTTGGAAGGGATACACAAGGATCATCAAGTCCAACTCTTGGCTCTCTACAGGACAGCCCTAAAAATCACACCATTATTTTGGTTTTGTTTTCTATTTTTCCTCCTTCCCATGTGATCTTACAAAATCACAGTTTCATATTCTCAGTATTGATGGCATAAATCACTCCCTCTGGTTCATAATATCTCCCCTTTTATCCTGACTCTTTCAGTTGCTGTTTAGCAAGGGTCTGAGGTGATTGTGTCCCTAACCCAGGTGACTTCCCTAACTGGGTACAAGTGTAAATACACCTCCAATGGAGTAACTTATCAAGTAGTAGGATTGATGTAAGACAAACTATTGTTCCATGAAACACAGTAAAAGTAGGGTGGAAATACATCAGGTGTTTTCAAAGTAGTAATTCCCCAGGGGAATCCTGGTTCCAGCAGTGAATCACAAAAGTAGAAAGCACTGGACAGTGAAGTTGCCCTCCTAAATGGAGGAGGGCAGGGAAAGGCAGCATGTTTATGCATTTCAAAATTACACTAAGAGTTTTGAGTTTAACTGTGCAATATTTTATATCTGTGAACTTTAGATACATTACTTAAATTAAAAAATTATATTCACACAATCATAGATTATCTTGAGCTGGAAGGGACCCCTAAGGATCATCGAGTCCAGCTCCTGGCCCTGCACAGACACCCCAACAATCCCACCCTGAGCATCCCTGGCAGTGCTGTCCAAACACTCCTGGAGCTGTGGCAGCCTCGGGGCTGTGCCCATTCCCTGGGGAGCCTGGGCAGTGCCCAGCACCCTCTGGGGAAGAGGGGGAGAACCCTTTCCTGACACAGCTCCCGCCATTCCCTCAGATCCTGTCCATGGTCAGAGAGCAGAAATCAGTGCCTGCCCCAATCTGTAATTTCAGGAAACCCTCAGAGTGAGCTGTTTTCCTTCCAAACAGCGCAGGATTCTCGTCTCAGTTATCCCTGTGTGTGGCATCCTGCCTGACCTCAGCATCTCTGTATGCACAAATACACATCCTCTGGGCATTGCTCCTAATGCTCCTGCCAGCAGCACTCTTCCCTCTGCCTTAGCAGCTGAGCTGAGCTAATGATACAGGAGCACCTGGTTCCCAACCCTGCAAATTCAGGGCTTTCTGGCAAATAGCACTTAATTTGGGTAATGATACCCTTACAGCCCAACAATGACGGCTTTGCGTCCTTCAGACTTATTTAAATATCTCTGCAGCCTTATTCAAAAACTACACCTTGTCATTCAGACCCAAATAAAGGAGTTGAACATTTTGCCTAAGGAAGCTTTCCCTGTGCTTTGGTTGATTTGCCCAGGAGGTGTAAGTGCAGCTATTTTGATAGAGTTGGACTGTGTACTGGGATGAACACATATTTTCATGAAATCTGTCAAATGTCATTTTAAAAGTCATTGAATGTGCTCTACAACAAAGCAGGCAGAATTACAGAGCAGAATGCCTTTTATGAATGCTATTGTAAATGTGTCACAGCTCATTCTGGCTTTTGCATGTGGGCTTATCTTCAAATAGCATCCTGCTGTTATGATTAGTGATTGCTATCGTGAATAAAATCTCTTTGGTTTCAGCAACAAAATAAACCACTTTATATATAGAACCCACTGTTGAATAGGACCTTAAATATTTATTTTCCCACTCCTCTTGCCAAATAATCTTCAAGGTGAAGCCTTTCTTCTACTGAAACAATGTCAGCAGTAAAACCAGGTCTTGAGACAGTCATGGATTTAGAAAGGGGAGTCAGCAGCAGAAGCTATTAATGTCACTTGTCTAAATGAAACATCCTTGGAACCCTGTGAGCTTGGAATTAGGAAGCTGTGTCTTACTGTGATGAGTTTGTGGTGATCCCAGTGTCCATCAGCATCAGCCCCTGTCCCAGGCAATTGGTAACCCCATGGAAAGCACTGTGACTCCATGTGTTACATGTTCTGTGTTTTCACAGAACTTTCAGTCTTGCCACATTCAAAATCAATAATGTCAACTTTGAGATTTTTTTGATACATTTATGTATGACTTGGCAGACCATTACATATTACAAACTATTATATTGTATTATGTTATTATATATTATATGCTATATGGCAGGGATTTGGATTAGATGACCTTTAAAGGTCCTTTCCAACCCAAACTCTCCTGTGTTTCTATGATTCCATAAAACATGAATATCTAGTTGTACAGTTCACATTTTTCCAAATTACATTCTGTGAGAGAAAGCAGAGCTTTTTGCCTCTTAGGCTCACTATATGAAGACTTCTAGGCTTGTGGAGGATTGGAATAGTTCCAGTTAAAGACTAACACCCCAAAATTTAGAAATAGTTGGAAATAATTTTTGATGAGAGAGGGGAAAAAGAGTCTCCTAAAGTGAGTTCCTAAAGAATTCACATTTAGGTAAAAGTACATAAGAAGGCAAAAATCTTTGAAAGTTAAATAAATTCAGAGCTTCTGAGAAGAAGCCCCAGAAGCACAGCACTGAAGGCATTGGCAGTGCATGAAAATGAGATACAGACAAGCAGAAGACAACTTTCACTACATCAGTAGGTTTGCATAACATAGTGAGACTGGCAAAGGAAATAATGTCTTCATCTCCCAGTTTTATGAGAGCCTGGATGTGTGGAATAAAGCTCTGGGAGAAGACAGCAAGGAGGGAGAGGAAGGTTTCCTGTGAGTAATCTAACTTAAAAATCGGAGCTGTCTTAAATTCTGCATCATCTTTCTCTGAGGTTAAATGGTGAATCTCTGTGTGAGCCTGTTTGTTTTGCTGCTGGAATCTGACCATAAAGTTCTTTGACACCAAGTCTGAGGTACTGCGTGTTCAGTTGTGCTTCAGGAGTTCTCTTATCATTATAAATGTCTCTCATTCCATCTGCATGAACAGATAGGGCTGTGCTAAGTCTGTTATTAATTTTTTAGGTTGTTTCATTCCAGATAAATAAAATATTTAAAGTGAAAATTTTTCCCAGTACCTGCAGCTGCTCAAAACCACAGCACATTATGCAGCTGAATTCAAGCAATAAAGACTACTAACTTAAAATATTTTCAATGCCAGTGAGCTTTAAGAATGTTGTCTCTGAGAACACGTAATTGCTAAGTCACTGTTCTTTGAATACTTCAGATACACAGATATATTGGTGTACTTGTACCTCTTGTGAGTGATTAAATGATCTATTTATATGGATTTATTTATCATCTTGATTAGCCCGTTGTTCAGACTTCTAACTGAGCAGACTTTCCATTGGATTAATGGCTGTGCTCTCAGCATGTGCTGCTCAGTCACTGCTGCTGTCCCCAGCCAGGCTGGACAGGGCTTGGAGCAACCTGGGCCAGGGAACACGATGAGCTTTGAGGTCCCTTCCAACCCAAACCATTCTGGGACCCCATGATTCTATGATTCCACTTGCTGGCTGAAAATTGTAGCATATTCCCAAACTAACAAAGCCCATGCAGAAACTTGCACTGGCTTTTCAGTCATGGATGTATGGGAAGCTCCATCTCTAGAGTAGCTGTTAGACTTGTGGCTCCAAGAGGAGTGTGCCCTCCCTCAGAGCCTGCATCCTGGAATTTTCCAACTCTACAACTGCAGATATGCAAATTCTCCTGAATAACTGTTTTACTCTTTTTCTTTTTCTTTTTTTTTTAAATCAACATGTCTTGATTAGTATGACTGTGCAAATCTGTGGGTACATTTGGTGACTCAATGTCATTATAAGGATTTACATGTGCAAAAAGACAAGTTTGCTGCTGGCATCGCAGTGCCTTGATTGCCTGCAGCTGTGGAATTTGCATGTGCCTTGGATCCTGGTCACTGGTAAAAATGCAGGAGCATTTATTCAAAGTTCATAAATAGCTTCTAATTTTCAATTTAATGGAAATTCAAACATGAAACCATGAGAATTCATTTCACAAGTGTCCAAAGAGAGCTAAGAGCCTTGTCTCAGGCATTAAAGAAGGTTTTGTTTGCTCCTGATATCCTTTCACTTGGCTTAGCAAGCTTGTAACACAGTTTATGTTGCAGTACTGCATTTGATTAGGTTGCAGAAATGTATTCCCAAGAAGAATAATTAGATTTAACTCATGATCCCTCCTGGAAGTGGTCCTTTCTGCCTCCTTTTTCACTATATTTTATTTTACAGACCATCATCTCCCAACTGTTTTGTACTATTATTTGCCCTCATCATAAAATAAACATTACCATTTTCATATTCTGTAAATTACATTTTATGAAATATTAAAACCTATAAAACTTATCAACTGAGGGCTACTTGTCTGGATTTTTGTGTGGAGCAGAAAGTAGAAGAAAGGAGAGAAGGAGAGATTGTTTTGGAGCCCACAGCACTATTTCAGTGTTTGATATAGAACAGTAAAGTATTTTGAACTCCATTGTTGAGAATCCACGTGTGATATAAATCAGAATTATTACCCTTATCTCATCATTGGGAAGGCTGCAGCACACAGAGAGATGATTTGTCCAAGGCCCCTGTCAGAGCAGTGCAGAGCTGAAAATAGAACCTGTGTTTGAGCAGAGTTCAGTGCTGGGTCTGTGACACGATCACACCGAGGAGAGGAGTGCAAATGGAAAATGCTGCCAAAGGTGGCAGGCACACAGGGATACAGCTCTTATCAACTCCCTGAGGTGCACTGCTGGCTTTCCATGGAAAATAATTCACCTACAGTGTTAAAAAGGTAAAGCTATTGAGCAAACTTGTTGCAACTCGGCAGTCAATAAACCACTTTTAAACTTCAATAATAATACTGCCTACTTCTGCTTTCTAGCCCATCTGAACTCTTGAGCACTTCCAGGAGTCAGGCAAAATTCCCCTTTCCCCTGATGAGCGGTGCAGGAGAAGAGGCGAAAGCTGCTGGGTTTTTTTGGCAGTGTATTGTGACCTGTGTGAGCACAGCCCTGCCGAGCACCTCGCAGGCTGAGGGCTCTGCGCACTGCAGCTCAGGCACAGCGAGCAGGGCAGTGCCACAGCTCCAGCACTGCTGTTCCTGAAGCTGAACTCTTGGGGTTCCATGAGTTTTATCTGTTCTTATTTGTCTCACAAGTGTGTGACTGTTAATACAGTATAGTTCATTACCCATGGAAATGGGAATCCGATTCCGCTGGGTACGCTGCAGGAGCACGTTATGTATTTCAAGTGAAAATACGTTTGTGAATCTGATCTTTGACAGTCTTTAACAATGATGTTTAAGTATTGAGCCATTTAAGCATCAAAACTTGTTATCTGAGATAAACTGGTGTATGTGTTTACTTTCTGCTGGTTTCTTCTCCATTTATTTAGATTTAGAAACCAAAAATGTTGTGCCTGATTCATCCAAGAACTTAAATATGTATCTAAAATTATGCCTAGTTAATTAGCTCCATTTAAATTTTTTCAGCTCAAATGCATAAACTTTTCAGCATACTGCTGTTATATCCTGGATCAGGGCTTTGGAAAGAGAAGGAGATCCATAAAAAAATTATTTAATTGCCTAAAATTTTAGTCTGTAATTCAAAAGCCCCCTGCTATGTTCAAAGCCCAAACAACAAATCTTTTTTTCTAATAATTAGTTGATGTGTACATATTCCTGAAGGATATTGAGATGTTTAATCCAGCAGAAAATTGCTTTCTGGTGGACTACAGGGAAAAAGCAGGACCAAATTTTCCTATTATTATTTTAAAAAATGTAGGCAATTATAATTAGACAAGAATAAAGCAATACAGTTAAGTAATGAGAGAAGCAGAGCTACACAAAGCTTAGTGTGTGTCTAGTACTGAAGTCATCATTGAAAACACAACATTTCTCCCGTTGGCAGTAAAATAATTTATTGAAATGGCAGTTTTTATGATTTTATTCTTGCTGTGAGCAGTGAAAAGCGGCACTGCTTGGTTATGGGGTGGTGGGCAGATTCTTCAGGTCAGCAGGAAATTCCTGAGCAGTGGAGCTGGGATGGAACAAGATGAGCCTTAAGGCCCCTCCCAGCCCAAACCTTGTTGAGCAGCATGAGAAGCGCTCCCTGCTAAGGGACTTTTCTCCAGTGTGAGTTTCTCCAGGAGAGAAGGCAGTGCTGGTCCTCGGCGAGAGCGTTCCCTCCCGGGAGATGTCTCTGCTCAGCCCACAGTGCGCTCAGGTTTGTGTCTGTGCGCACAGGGACAGGGAGCAGGAGGTGCCTTCCAGATGGAGATCACTGCAGGCCACGGCACGGCCCAGAAAATCACAACAAGCACCACTTACATAACAGCTCTCTGACCTAACATCGTTTCGCTGCTGCAGTGAGCTGGGGAGGAGGAGGGGCTGGAGTTTGTGTTTTGTCTGCGCATTTTTCCCCCATTTGGATGAAAGGACAGCACTAGAGAATTTTTTAAAAAACCCAAAACATAGATAAGTCCTGGAACTAGAACAGTAAAAAAAGCCCCCAAAACATAGATAAGTCCTGGAATGGCAATCATGTACAGATTTCAGCAGCATTGTCTGCAGGATAAAGTGTCTGCCTAGAGGGGAGAGAAAGAAGTTAAAAGGATCCCCAGTGTGTGGTGGACATGGGTTAATGTTAGTAATAAATCTAATGAGGATGTAATTGGAGTGTTTTCCCCAGTTTGGTTTGTTTAAAAAGGGAGACACAGGCTGATGCTGCAAGTGCCCAGCTCTTCCAACAGAGCTAGGGTGACAGTGGCACCTGTCAGGAGGGAGGAGGAAGGGTTACACAAGTTTGGCTCTGATTTTGCTCCTCAGGCGACAGTGTTTCCTATCAGATAATAAATCCACATTAGCTATCCTTTGGTAAAATTCTTGTGGAGGTTGATCTGACTGGAAGTGCAGAATTCTTTCCAGAGCAGGGCCAACGTGTTTGCATTATTCAAGGTTGGTTATTGATGTCCCCCCTGAAGTCCCTGCCAAAAGGCAAAGAGCTGCTGGCTTAGCTGTCCCTCTTGGAGAGAGCAGCGTCACCTGCACGTGCTGCTTCCTCGGGTGTGGGGTTGGGGAGATTCTGTGTTGGGCTGTGTGAATTCCTCAGCCTGGATGGCAGCTCTGGTACCTGCGTGTCTGTGGGACACCCGGATCTGACCCAAGGTGACACAAAATGCCATCCTCGGAACTCCTGCAGCTCTTGCTGACAAATCCCCAGCAGAAGTGTGGGTGTCTGATTGTGCAGACACAGTGTGACCCAGCAGACTTCTTATCATCTTTACATATAAATCTGTGTCACACAGAGCAATCTGCAGGCAGCAGGGGACATGGTGCAAAACTGAGCTCTAAAGCCTGACTTTGCCCTGCAGTCACTGCCAGCAGTTCTAGCCCAGGTTGTTATTGTTAGATTGTGAGTTGTTATCGCTGCTAACCTTGGAAATAATTCCAGCAGTGGGGAGAGCTGCTGAAAAGGACCCTGACAGAAAATATTTGCTTCCCACATGGATGTTGTAAACACACATGCACAGATAAAGTAACCTTAAATGAAGGGTAAAAATCTGGCTTATTGTAAGTCAGTGATAAAACCTCCAGGTTGGAATCTCACAAAATAAGTTTTAGAGCATTGCACAGAAACGATAATATGAAGAGAAAATAAATTTTTAAAAATATGTAACATTCTGGAGCAGCTGATGAAAGTTGTTGCAAAATAAATGCTGTGACCTTGAGACATGAAATGGTTAATATTCCATTTCCAGAAATACTCTCAGAGGTCAGTCTTAGGCTGTAGGGATATAGGCCATGTCCTCTGTTCTAGAGGGCATGGCATAACTGTATATTGATTTTGGCAAACTGGGGAGGTGCGAAATGACATCACAGCAACCAGAAAGCTGAATTCGTGTGGATGGAGGTATTGCTGCCCAGGCTCTGGCAGTGATGCAGAGGAAGCTGATGAGCCCACCCTGTTCCCCCCATGGAGAGAAGGCAGCTGGGACCCTCCTTGGGAAGAGGGAAGAGCTGGGGCTGTCCAGCTTCATTCCCAGGCAGCCTCTGAATGGCTGCAGAGGGCTTTTGTTCAGGAGGCACAGCCTGGTGCGATCTAGAGGAAGAACTCCTCTGGTGCCCCCATCCAGCTGGGCTTAGCAAGACAGGACACAGGTGACATTTGTAATCACTATCACCCAAGGGGTGTTGAACTCCAGTTTAACTTTGGGGTTTTTTTGCTCTGCTGGCAAATGTACAAGCCCTTGGGGAGAACTTGCTTAACTTTCTGGTGAGTGATTTGCACTGAGGACGTTTCCCTGCGTGCCACTCAAGCCCACAGTGACAGCCCCACTGTCAGGAATGTTCATTATTGCTGTAGTGTGGCCTGTGCCAGGAAAACCTGGTGCTGTGTTAATTGGCCCTGAATATTACAGGGTAGGTATCCCCTGCCTCTTCCTGATCCCTGCTCAGAGCTGCTCTGTAAGCATGCAAGGAACAAATAACCTTAATTACAAGGTATTTAAAAGCTAGTAGAATTAATTGATATTTGTTGTTCTTTGAACTTTAGAATTATTCTGCTAATAAGTGTATTGAATCTTTTTTAAGGTTAGAGAAAGTTCAGACTGTGCAGATGCATCTGGAGTGCCAATATCCAGCCCACAGAGTGCCAGCACCCTCAGTGAGACTTCATGTGCTCTGCTGAATGCTTTCAGACCTGGGGAAGAGCCCTGCAAAAGAACCAGGTGGTGTTTATTGCATGAGGGCTCTATTTAGATGAAAGCTTTTCATTGCAGTGGAGAAAGGACTTGTGTCCTCTTCAGAATGTTAAAGCCAAAGGAGGTGTCAGCATTCTCTGGTCTCCATAGTGCTGCTACATCAAGTTCTTTTTTGAAAGGCCTTTTCTCTACTTATTTAGGATTAATGTAATATAACCTTCATTAGTTTTCTTGTTTGATTTGCATTTATCTTCCTTTTCATCAGCAATGAATTTCTGCTAGGGGTTCTGGAATCATAATTTTGGTTAATCTGTGTTGGACTGTGTCTGGAGCTGGCAGTGCTGGGCTTATGGTTGGACTCAATGATCTTAGATGGCTTTTCCAACCTGAATGATTCTATGAGTCTGTAAAAATTAGGACTATAGAGACCATGAATGTGGATGCACTGTTCTGAGAACTCTCTCCTTTCTCACGAATCGTATGGGAAACAAAGATAAGCTGAATTCTTCTTGCTCTTTCTAATCTATGTTTTGGAACTGAGTGCTGTAAGGGCTTCAGCCAATCACCCTGGGGGGTGGGTGACCACTGTCCAATCACTATTAGGCTCTTACCATGTATAAAAGTAGACTGTCAATAATAAAGCTCTTTCTTTTGCACTTCTGCTTTTCATCTGCCTCTGAGTTTCGTTAACTCCGCACAGCGACATCTGGTGAGCGCCGACGTGTACTGCACACTTCGTCTCCAAGGTACAAAACCCACTCACCTCCCCTCCCCCCCTGCCCACCCGGGGGTTGGGAGGAGGAAAATGGCAAATTCTGCCCCAGATGATGGCGCGATGCTGTCGGTCCAGAAGGATGCCTGGGCCACCATGCGTGCCGAGATCTCTGAGCGCTTGGTCCGAGAAATTGTGACTTGGTTTGCGAAAAAGGGATTTCCTGAAGTATTACAAGCCATCCCAGATATCGGGATGTGGCTGCGTCTAGGAGATGAACTCTGGCGTGAAATCACATATGGAAATCTGAAAACAGTACGTTTATGTCGTACGTGGAGAAGGATTTTGGACTCATTGAGGGAGAAAGAATCAAATATTGACCAAGAAAATACCCCTTTTTATTTCGAGTCCTGGATGTCAGCCGACGATAGTCAGTTTAAGAAGTCCTTGCCTCTAACCAAGACATGTGGAGCCGCTCAGCAAAAATATGCTTTACCACGGGACTATGTCCCACCAAAATATCCATCTCCCGCAGAGCAACTCATGGAAATGTTGAAGCAAGAGCAGATTCAACATTCACGCTCAGTGGCTGCTTTGGCTCTGCCACTGGTACCCCCCCGGGCCAACTGGGCCCCACCTGGGCCGGTGCGGATGCCGCACCCCCCCGACCGGAGCGGGCTCACAGCGGGGGCTGAACTGGCAGCCCAGCAGGCAAATCCAGCCCCATCCGGGTCCATGCAGACTCTGTGCCCCCCTGCTCCAGGCAATGTCACGGGGACGGCTGGATTGACAGCGGAGGCAGCGAATCCGGTGCCGTCTGGGTTCGCGCAGCCTCTGTGCCCTCCTGCGCCGAGCGACGTCACGGGAACAGCTGGATTGACAGCTGAGCAGGCGAATCCAATATTGCCCACTCCGGAACAAGCCCCGCCCACCACCGTCTCAGTCACGGCTCCGGGAAAACCTGCACAAACTGTTGAGCAACTGCAGCTTGTCTGCTTGACCGAGTCCCTGAGACACATCTCACAACAGCTTGATGGGATATCCCAGACATTGCTGGCACTGCTGGAAGTTTTCACACAGATAGCTGCTGGCTTGTGGCGGTGTGAGACGGGAATGCCCCCTCCGGTAACCCGGAAGGCGAATGTGACGTGTCGGGCTGCGAATGCAGAAGCCAAAACCACAGCGACAGCAGAAACAATGGTACCTCTGCAGCAGCAAGCGGCCTTGACTGCCGATACTGTGCTGCAGCCAACTGAACTACAAGACATCCCACCTGCACCGCTGCCTTCCCCACCTCCCAGCCCGACTTCTGCGGATGTGCTGTCTTTTAATTCAGTGCCTGTACCTGCTCAAGCTCCGTCATTCGTGATAGGACTAGCGGCGCACCCCGGATTGAAGACTCAGACAGTGAAACAGACAACACATCGGCCCAAGGGCGCAAAACTGTGGTAGCAAAGCGGCGAAAGAAGAGCCTGCTACACAGCTGCCCTTGGATACTCCCGGACGGCATGGTAACACTACGCACCAGAAATCCAAGACATTTCTGGGAATCGGTAAAGCTGGGAGCTCTAGAGGCGGGAGATTGGAACCTCTTAGAAAGAATAGGGATGCCACAGTGTATAGGAGGATGCATGGAAAATCAGGTGACTGCTACAGCGCCTCCAGAAGGTGGGCCAGTAGCTCAAGGTGATACTAACAGCATGCAAGGGGATGTCCAAGCCTTCCCTGTTTTCAAGGCTGCCCCGAACTCGGGCCAGTTGGATAGACGTGATGTTATCTCTTGGAAAGTGGTCCAGGATTTACAAACTAGGATAGCACAGTATGGACTTGGGTCGCCTGAAGTTATGCAAATTATTAGAGTACTGAATACCGACTTGTTGACGCCATTTGATATTAGGCATTTGGCCCAAGTTCTGTTCCAGCCTGTGCAATTTATAGTTTTTGAGAATAATTGGAGGAAAATGGCTGAAAAGCACGCATTACAGAATATGCGTTTGCCTCCTGATGATCCCAGACATGGAGCTGGGGTGGATGTTCTGATGGGAACTGATGGTTATGATAACCTTGACCTGCAAACCAACTGGGATCCTCAAATTCTGGAACAGGCCCAAAAAATAGGTGTAGGTTCTATTATTAAAACCATAGATATGGCAGCTCCAAAAATACAGTATTCAAAGATATCGCAGGGGCAGTCTGAGCATTTCCTATCTTTTGTGGAAAAGTTAGCCGCAGCATTGGAGGTACAGGTGGAAGATGATACAGTAAGACAGATATTGTGCAAACAGTTGGCAAGAGATAATGCCAACGACGAGTGCAGGAAAGTTATAGATGCATTGCCAGGGGACTCTACCCTTGTGCAGATGGTGGAGGCTTGCTCCACGGTGGGATCAGGGAACCCAAAGAAGCCTACTTTGGCTGCATTTCTGTCACCTGCTCAGGCAACCCCTAACAGTGGACAGAAACGGTCCAAGGCTGGGAACAAACGAAGACGAACTAAATCACAGCAAAAGGAAAATGCAGGGACTGCAGTTCCCCACTGCAAGAGGTGTGGTAGGCCAGGGCATCACGCAGAATATTGCAGGTCTAGGTACCATGTAGACGGCCGACCCCTGTCGGGAAACATAAAGGGGAGTGCAAAAACGGGGAATTGCCCTCCAACACAAACATTCCCCCAAAACAGGCCACCAGCACTAGCTTATCCAGTCAGTGTGGAGACAGCACCCAAGGGCCAGCCTGGGTCAACATCTACACAGCTAGGACAGTCGTCCTAGAATCTGGTAGCGTCCATAGGGTTCCCTTGGATGCGCACGAACCCGTAAGCCAGGGACTCGATGCACTGCTGGTGGGAAGACCTGAGGTCACCCACCAAGGGATTTTTGTTCACCCCGAAGTTATAGATGCCAATTTTACAGGCCAGATTCATGCTATGGTTTCCACGCCAAGTCCCCCTGTCACAATCCCTGAAAAAACCCCCATTGCTCAATTCGTGCCTTTTGAGTCTTCTGTTCCCAGAGCAGAGCAGCAAGCATGCGGAAGCAGCAGCACTGGATCACCGAGACTTCCGCAGATCTGCTGGGCTGTGGACATCTCTAATCAGAGGCCACAGCTGACATGCACTCTAATCCTGCCAAATCTCACCCATGTCGGATTCGGCTTCAAGGTTTGATTGACACAGGTGCTGACATAACAATTCTCTCCTCCTCTTCATGGCCTTCTACATGGCCTCTAGCCCCTGTGGGATCAGCCGTTGCGGGGCTAGGAGGAACCACACAGAGCCAACTGAACCAACAACCTGTGTTGGTGAAAGACCCGGAGGGTCACACAGCTGTAATCCAGCCTTATGTTACTTCAGCCCCACTTAACCTTTGGGGGAGGGACGTGTTGGCAGCATAGGGGGTCCGGACTGGGACAAATTTTTGATAGGGGT
>VZRL01004343.1:164368-190345 GCA_013397895.1 Origma solitaria | reverse complement strand
GGCCCCATCCCAGCTCCCTCTGGCCCCATCCCTGCTTCCTGCAGCCCCATCCCAGCTCCCTGCAGTCCCATCCCAGCTCCCTCCGGCCCCATCCCAGCTCTCTCCAGCCCCATCCCAGCTCTCTCCAACCCCTCTCCCCCATCCCTGCCCGTCACCTGGGGCCTCATGCAGAGGCCTGGCTGCTCCATGGCAGAGGGACAGTTGGGCTTCACCTCCTCCATGAGCATGTCCATGGTTCTCCGTCTGTCACAGAGGCTCTCAGGGGAGCTGTTTCCTGCTGAGACAGCGCTGTCCTGGGACAGGGCACCCCAGGGCTCTGTGTCCCTTACACAGCCCTCGAGCAGGGTGGGCTCTGCCCTGTCACAAAGGCCTCTGGGCACCACAATGTCCTGCATCACAAAGGGCCCTGACACAATGCGCCTGTGTCACAAAGGGCCACACCCAGCACACCCCTAACAGCCAAATGCACTGGAACTGGCATGGAGCAGCCTCAGGAATGGGCACCTGTAGGCCCTGATGTGCCCAGAGCCCTGAGAGGTTTTGGACATGTCCCCCACGACAGCCTGAGCCCCACACTGCCGAGCCCTGGCTGTGCAGGGTGAGCTGTTCGGGGCAGGAGCCATTGGCCACACGGACACAGCCAGGGACTTGTGGGCAGTGTTTCTGTCGGAAATGATACAACTTGTAAAAAGTTGAATTCGCTTTTGTCATGGGTTTGTTCGCCTTTTCCAAGGCGGGAGTGGAATTGAAGGTTTGCTTCAAAACAGTCTTTTCACCAAGGGTTTGCATTTTGCTGGCTGAGTCCTGATGGGCTTTAACCAACAAAAAGACACAGAGGGTCTCCCTCTGCTCAAGATGGACATGAATCTTCAGAGACCTTTTGAATGAAGGATACAAAGTAATACGGAGGGAGAAACCACATTTTCTCACTGGTAGGAAAATGCACCGTAAAATCAAGTTGTAAGAGTGATGCCACCTGCTCCCCCAGGCATTTACACAAAGATCGGATCAAGGATGAGGCAATTCTGCTGTTTTGCATCTATTTACATTTTGGGAAGAATGCTGAGGGCTCCACCTGGATGGCCAACAATGGAGAAACACTGAATCACATGCCAGCTTCGAGATGGGCTACACATAAAAAGAAGCAAACTCCACCCTTACCTAGACACTGAAACAAGCTATGGCTGCTGCTAAGGGAAAATTTAGAAGTATTACTTTGCTAATAATCAACATGAATCCTTTCAAGGATACAGCTACTAGTTCAGTTATCTTCTACAACACAAACCCAGGCTCAAGCTACATAATAATAATAATAATAATAATAATAATGAGATGTGGCCAGATTTAATGTACTTGATTGTCCCGTGGCAGTTGCTAAGAGATACAGCAGGATGCATGGCAATCCATGAACACTCCCCCTCTCACTATTTTTGCTTAGAAAGGTTAAGATTACATGAGAAACCACCGTCTGCCCAAAATCTTAATTGAGAAATGTATTTCTGAGGCAAGGATTAATTATTTATTCATGTATAGGTCTGTGAAAGAAGCTTTTAAAAGCCTTTAACTCTGTGGCTAAATTGTAAGGAGTCAAGAAGGTTTTTGTACTTGCTTTGGTCCAGCTTTCACAGAATTGGAGCAGGAGACTGCTAAAAATCACTTAAGGGGAAGAAAGTAAAAATTACTACAGGTGCATTTACTGTATCAGCAAGCAAATAAAACCCCCAAATACTGCAAAAATTCAAATGTTGGAAGTGGCGTTGTATTTTTTGTTCAGCATTAGCAAAAATACACCCTCCTCTACCCTAAGCTTGTGCACTCATCCTCACGGTGTGGACACAAGGCACAATCATTCAGAAGTTATTTTTGCCCTGCTTGTCAATGATGTGCTTCCTGTTGTACAGATACTTTGATTTATATGTGATTATTTCACATAATGTGCAGTTTCCTTGGTAAGAGTTATGACTATCTCTGAGCTTATTAAAAGTAGAGAAGAAATTAGTCTGAGAGACAGGTTTATTAAGGAAATGAATATGCTTTACGTAAAAAAAAGCAGACTTTTTATGTTTCCTGCTTTAGGTAATCCTCTGTCAATTTAGCTTATAAAACCAGATAACTCTTACTACAGTCAGGAAATACATATATTTTACTGTAGTTTTCAAAAATCCTTTTCTACCAAATATTTTAAAGCCTGAAATTGAGTTCTGCCTTCCTTAAAGATGTTGATTACTATTTGCAGCAGGAGAGAATGGGGCCAGAACTGTTTGCATCTAGTATTTCAATGCAGATTTGCAAAGCACCCCTGTAAGCTCTGGCAGCATTTCAAGTATTTATTTAAGTAACAGCACTCCGAAATAATTTCCTTATAGAAAAGAATAAAAATGGAACAAGTACTGGTTAGTCTGTGCATTGACTTTTCTAGTGGCTCTAGTACCCAGTTTTTGAAGTATACCCAGAAGCTCAATGCTGCTCAGGCTGCAACACCTCATCCTCTGTGTTGTCTGAATAACCTTGTTAATGACGTTTCTGAGGTAGATAGTGATGTTTTCTCTTACAGGCATAGCATTTTCCTTGACCAAACCACATAGCAAAAGAACCATTGCTAAAACACATGGAAGAATTCAGTTTTAGTGGTGAGATTAAGAATGCCCATCTGGCAATGACCATAAGTCTAAACTAGGTTACCACTTCCATGCAATAATCTTACCACTCTGAGACATTGAATAACCTAGTGTACTTTTATTACGTAAATGGAAGCAGAGGTTAATGAACATTTATTGGACCAACTTAACACCTTGAAATCACAGGCATCAGTCAGACTGAAAGGCAGCATACTGATAAGATCAAGTTTTCTTTACAAATCTATGAGCCCCTGTACAAAAATAAAGTATAAAAGGGGCAAACAGAAACATTTGTTTCTTCCCAATCCCAGGGCTGCTTCTGAGATCACATTCAGCATAAATTTAGAGAAGTCCACAAGGTGCTCTAAATTATGCAGTGATATTTACAGTACCAGAAGGACCTTTCTCCACTTGGAGATTGAAAAAAAAACCAAAACTGTAACATTAGCTTTGCACCTGCACGAGTCTTCCCTATGCAAGTGAAGCTTCCAGCTCAATTTCTGGCAGCCTTTTGCCCTCTATGTACCACACAAACAACAGAAACACTTCAGAAGGGTTTGAGCAGGGTGGGAGGATTGGACAGACTGAGAAGTCCTGGGCTTGCTCTGTCTGGGACTGTGCTGAAATCTACTCACAGAGCTCACTGGGTGCTGTGGATCAGCTGAATTTAAGCCTAGGGAGGGTTTCCAATTTTATCTTTTGTTACTGAAGGTTCCTACAAGGAAAACAGTCTGTGGTAAAGAGGAGGCAAGACAGGATGCTAACTATGTGCTTTACAGTTTTTGTCTCTTGATAAAAGGTTATACAGTGAGAATAAAAGAAACAAAGCTCTCCGGGGGTCAATCTGTCTAGGTTGTAGCATTAACTGAATGGTATTTCCACTTAAGAGAAGAAAATTCTATTAGTTACATCAAATCACTACTTACTGTAATCTACATAAGGCAGAAGCACCCTCATGGGCCTTGTGAGTTTTCTTTCCTTACGAGCTGGATACACAGAAACCCCAAGAATTCACATTAACAGAGTCAAAAGTGTGTAGTTAAAACATTTATGATGGACTATACTTGAATTATCAAAATTACTTTACCTGTTTAATGCCATAAACATTTGAGATGAAAAACGTGTCACTGAAGTCAGACACCAATGCTCACCAGAGAGGTTTGTATTTCTAACATCAGAAACACTCCACTGCTTGATTTTCAGTAGGTCTTCCCATCTTTGTGCTTTGCTGGGAAAAGAGGTAGTTCTGAGAGTGAATGAACCTGTTGCTTTTATGAGCTCAGCTGGTGTGGACTCACCACTGCAACAGCTGCCTACAGGACACCAGCTATGGTTCACCCGGGACTAAAACGACACAACCACTTGAAAAATTACCTCTTACTCACTAAATAGTTCACAGTTTGCACCATCCCCTTTTTCAGGGGCTAAACTCAGAACAGATGAGCACCTACAATTACTCTGACAGCTCCCTCTTGTTTCCCTCTTGCACACGAGGCCAACGCTGACTTTCATCCATTAGCTCCCACAAAACTACAAACTCAAGGGTCTCGGGTACAGCTCGTGTTTTGGGGTGCAGCCACAGAACTGTGATTCCAGCTGTAGCATTAAGGGCATTCAGCAGTGATGGATCAAGTTCCATTCCCGTGGGCTGCATGCCGAGCTGTGAATGCTGCAGGAAATAAACACCTTTGCCTGCCCTGGCTGGGTGGGAGGAGGCGCAGCCAGACCGAGATTTCATCTGTGGATTTTACAAGAATTGTAAACAGACTGGACCACTTGACCTGCAGAAGGAGTAGGCAGGAGAAAATTAGCAACAGAATGACTCCTGTGAGAAAAGTTCAACCATGAGAATTTCTGATTGCACGTGCAATGGTCCCGAACAACTGGAACAGCCCACAGACCAATTAAAGCTGACAGTTCCACTTTGAGGAAAAATCCTGTATCACGGTATCATTTTAATATAAACACTAAAATTCATACTGTACAACAGCACAGCCAACCAAGCTTTGAGGAGAAGTCATTTTAAGGAACAGCATATTTCTGACACCTAAAAAGAGGTGGCAATGCCTGCTGCCTTTAACCATTTTCAAAGAAAATGCAAATCATGTGGGCCAGCAAAAGCATGAAGAAGGGAAATTAAGTGCCAGGTCAATCCAACTTTTTTAGTTGGCTCTGTTCTAATTCCAACTCTGTGGAGCCTGTGCCACTACAAGGGCTTCCCTTACAGACTTTAAGACACTTTTCCTCACTGCACAAGTCACTGATTTGTTCTTGGAACTCCCTGTGATGAAATGAAGGACCCAAAAGCATTTAATTGTTGAACACATAAAAGGAAGTATATTTAAAATAAAAAAAATTGGTCAGACTGTAGAGTCAATTACCATTTTTAAAGGAATTTACAGGGCTGTTGTAGATGAGTCTTTTGGAATAGTCAGTTTATCGCAATGTCTAAACTGGTTTCTTCATTGCACAGTATTTTCTTTTAAAATGTGTGCATCTTTAAACAATTACATACATATTAAAAATCAGCATTTCTTTGCTTCAACTTAATTAAAACGTTAATACTCTCAGACAACACAGATCTGAAATGGTGAAACCAGTAATTGCCCCCTCCCACCTTACAACAAATTAAATTGAGACAAAATTACAAACACATTTCACTACATGATTATTATTAATAAAAATCAGTTTTTCTTTTTTTTTTTTTTTTTTTTATAAAGTTGCCCAAAATGCAAGGGATGTGCATAGGTTTACAACTCAGTCAGAATAATATTTTGCTTTATTCCCTTGGGTACGTGTTCCCATGAACGGAATGTACTTTGCTGTAGATTACAGGTTTTATCAACACAGATACACCAACAGCATGAACGCTTGCGACTGTCCACATGCATTAAGAGTCAAGACCCAATTTCAAATTTCTAAAACTTTTACAGAGTTCTTCAAAGAGACAGTATCACATTATCTGGATGTTACACAAAAGTACTTAAAAATACTATCCTAGGAGAGAAAAAAAAAAGAGCGAAAAAAAAAGGCCTTTAAAATTTATGAATTTGTTTTGTAACCACTAGACTAATTACTTCAAATAAATAAAGGAAAGCAAAGTATTCCAATCCATAAAATCAGACTCTAAAAAGAATGTAGTGTTCCACCCCCAAGTTAAGGTAACAGAATCATATTATTATTACTATTAAAATAGATTATAGAAAGCAGCATCTATTTTGTGCAGTTTTTAGGGGCCCTTGAAATAAAAAGCTATGATTTCCAAAAATATAACATTCCAAAGGACTGAATAATACATACATTTAAAGATACATTTTATTAAAGTTTAGGAGAAATGATTAAAAAAAAGATACTGTCTCTTTAAATTAGTGTTAAATCTTTTTTTCCCCCTCCTCCTATCTATTCGGACATGACAATAATTATATTTTAGGTCACACTACATCTAGGTAGTCTCTAGGGGCCAAGACCTGCTGACACAAGGTCAATAACGAAGAGGTTTTCCATGTATGAGGTGGTTCCCAGTAATGACAGATTCTTTTGTTTTTTCTCCTCAATTCTCTCATTCCTGGTCTAATACACCCAGGAGACCGGGACCCACTGGGAGGCTGTACACACAAGCTCGATGGCTTCCTCCAGGTGCCTGATGGTTTCATCAATCTCATTGTTGATAATTGTTAGGTCAAAGTAGTGTGCATATGTTCTCTGTAAGATTTCCGACTCCTTCTGCAGGCGCTGAAGGGATTCATCCTGTCCGGCGGCCGGGAAAGAAAACGGGAGAAAAGGAAAGTTGGATCGTTTCGTGCTCTTCCACAACAGCTTCTCAACTGAGAAGGAAATGGGCAAAAAGGCCTCGGGGAGGTCAAGGTGCTTTAGCTCTCCCACCTACAGCTATGGGAATCACATGGGAGAAAGGACACAGTTTCCCTCTGGAAGCTGACACTCAAACAGCACTCGGTTATTGACGTTCTTGGTGACAAAACACAAGTCTAGTGTTAAAAAGGCAAGGTAGAGGATGGAAGCTTGGAAAAGCAGCAGTGGAGACCACATGTGAATAAATCAGACATGGTGCACGAGTAAGAGCTATTGGGCCTATGTCCCAGTGAGAACATGAGAAACAGGAGGAGAGGGAGAGGGAGTCTGTCAGGTATCAGCTGTTCCCAGTTTTGGTAATGTTTTCTGTTCCACACCAATCTTCTGGGTCTACTTCCTTTAACAATAATTTACTGATAAGGAAGTTCTCACTCCACATTACTCCTCTGTGGTTTCTATCTCAGAGCAGGGCGTTTCCAGCCCCTCTCAGTGGGAGATCCTGGAGATGAACCAGGCAGCCCAGACATCAGCCCTTTGTTAGTGAGGTCTGCCTGCCTGAGGGAGCTGGATGCAAAACACTTCTTCCCAGGGCTCTGCAGCAACTGTAAGTTTGAATTATCTTCCTGCAAATTTCTTTATGAATTAAAAAAAAAAAAACAAACCAAAAATCCATTTGCTGTTTTCAGGAACCTTGAAATAGCCACAAGAAAGCAATCAAGCCTTTCTCATTCTACAGGTTTGGGATGGATATGGTGCAAAATGACTCCTGCTGCTCTGCAGTATCCATAGGCTCACTCAATCAACTGGGATAGACTTTTCTAAACAGTTTTAGGCTGCAGGAAGATCAGACACAGTGCGCACAGCTTTTTCACTCGAAATTATTCTCAGAACAGAATTTTATCTGGCTATTAAGATGACCTCCACCTTTTTTTTCTGTTTCAACTTCCCAAGTATTTGTGATTACAGTGACAACTAGCTGTGGAACAACAGCTTTCAGGTCCTCTGAAGAAACAAGCTGCTCTGAGACAGTTCTCCTTCCCTGTAGCAACGAAACCAGCCATGTCTGGAGGAGAAGTTCTCTGTCAAAGTTACAGTTCTGCTTCTCTCCTGAAGCTGCAGCCTCAAATGGGAAGGGGGCTGTGTGGTGTGGTTGCCTTCACTTGAAAATCATTACAAATTTCATTCCAAGTCAGAAAAATGCTCCTCACATGCACTTCTGTATAAGGGATGTTCTCTGTATGGGCCATTATGCACCACCAGCAACTCCTGGAACTTCTGTAGAAAATTCCAGGGTGTGCAAATTTAATTTATGCTATTAACAAACAGAACAATGTGGATCAATACTAGTATTAAATATTTTTATGGAATATTTCATATGGCCCAGTGTTCTTAAGCCAAAACCTAGTTAGGTAAACTTCCAATTGCTCACAGATTCCAAGAGAGACATCAGTTTGTATCAGCTGAGCATTGTGCCTTTCCTGCTTAAATTAACCTAGAAAGGAAGGTCAATAACATGTCATGCAGAATCTTCTCAGTGCTTTCAATGTATCCAGCTAAGATTAATTTTATATTTGAAGTCTGTCTTGTCCAAATCACATTGCACCTCGAAAGGAGTTTTAATCTCATGACACAGGACTAACAGTACTGGAAAAGTCCCTAGAAGCCTTAGAACTGTTATGTCCTTATGTGGATTTTGAATTGTTACTCAGATGTCACATCCAATGTTGCTTTTACTTACACGTATGGACTTCTCTCACTAGAGTATCTACCTTACTGTGACTGACAATGAAAACCAGAACACCTTACAGCTATTTCATCTTAAAAAACCTCAACAGGTGAAGTTTACCTTGCACACACATATGTCACAAAACTAAGTGTTTCAAACATTCATCAAATTTCAGTATTTTTCTGACCTAGTTTTTCCTAGATCCAACTCTACTGGGATGAAAGTGGTCTGTATTTTGGAATATCTAAATTTCCCTGCCTGTTGGAAATGTAAATCATTACATCTTTCATATACTTTCACCTGCAGTAACAAGTTTGGGATAGACCATTGCAACAATTTTCAAATGGATTCAAACTTTGCCAGATTCTGCAAAAGGAAATGAGATTACAGTTCTTGATTTTTGTTTTATTCTGGGACTAAATTTCACTGGTGTTTGTGATGGAATATCTATTTATACATGTCAGACTTGGTTGCTTTCTCTGAGTCTGTAAGACTTAAAATACCAAAATCCATCTTTGAAGCTAGCTATAATCGAAGTATTTGCTGTAGTAAGTTCCTCTCAATTTCTCTAAAATGTCTTAATTAAATTTCGAATAGTGAACATTCCAGATGATGTCTCAAGAAGGATATCCATCAGCAGTTGTAATCTCAATAGTGTCAAGAAAGAATATATTTATCAAAATGTTTAGCAAGCTGCAGACAGACAAACAAATGGCCACCATTTCAGAAATTTAATATTTGTGAGCACAACATCTGCCTTTTCTTCTTCCCTTAGCTCTCGTGCAATAGGCATTTTATGTGGGTCTAGTTGCAGTGTGTCCATCGGATCAGACTTTTCCTTCCTAATTCTATTCACTTTCCCAATCTTCTCTCCTTTTCCACCACAGCTACAAGGAGTGAGACATGGCTTTATTCATGAAATACCTCTCATGTACATAAAGGCCACCAGTGGCATCTTCACTCTCTGAGGGCTGAGTTCTTTTGGCCTGAAAGTACATAGGACAAGAGCTGCCACTTGTGGCAGTCCAAGCCCAGCCCAACAAATTACTAATATTCCCTTCGAAGGCTGTGGACAATATGTAAACACCACCAGGCCTTTGCCAATTCTGCTTTAACAGAAAGACATTCTCAATTTAAACAGCTGGTGAACTTCACACTTCCTAAGAAAAATTCCTTTTATTCTTTGGCTGTAGGAAGGGAGGCAGCACAGCTAAAAGTCTGAAGATTTTGGCTCAATAAGGTTTACATCAAACAAATGGAGCCTGTGAACTCTTTGCTGCTGTCTGGGTGATGGATGTAGGAACAGCTGGAGGAAAGAGGAACTACCCCAAGGTTTTCTGATACGCTCTCTCTTCTCTCTGTTTTAGCATGACAAACATCTGATTTAAATTTCCTCTGTGATTGGACAGGTGGGTGCACTCAGGGAGATTCCCTGTGTGATTTACATTGGTTTTGTGCTTTGCAGAATTGCTCACAGTGCATGGCAGTATTCACTGGAGAGGATAATATTTTGTCTCCTAACTCTTGCTGTGTGGGCCTCGATTACTGAGACATTTTGTGTGGTCTTTTACAGGCTAAAAAGTGTCTCAAGACATCAGGCCTCTGCACTGATTTTACCATGAAGCTCAGATACACATCTGTAAGAGCAGAAATTTTACTCCACAGCCTCTTTTTTCAGTAGCAGATAATTTTGGGGCCGATATCAAAAGTCATTGTTACATTAAATTTTGACTCCAATGGCAAAAGTAATGTTGAATGGGAACAAGCATATCTACATTCTAGAACTACTGCAATAACCAGGACTACCTTGTGATCCCCTAGCTGGTACTTACAGGCAGTTTTCTGCACCATTTTGGCAGCTATGTACAATTAGGACGAATGCAGAAAAATGAAAAGAAAAGCAAAGATGAAATTTAAGAAAACATAAGGAGGGAAAAAAGGACAGTCATTTACAGAAGTGTTCTCAAAAAGTGTAAATAAAATAAACAAGGCAGGGCAAGAGGATAAACAGTGAGGGACACTCATTATGCAAATGAACCTTTCGAAAAGGAAGCATGAATGGGAAATAGGAAACACACACTCCTCACCCTTGTTTGCTGCCCTGCAGCTACCACACAGACACACTTTGCTTATCTGCCCTCATCCACCCAAGCAAGCCTTGGAAAACAGGATCCTATGTTTGAGTAAAATCTGTTGCTATTACCATTGCCTGTCCCTCCCTTTCTTAACTTTAAATTGATTAAAAAATTAGCATGTTTTGTTTGATTGGCCTTGGCTCAGCAATTCATGTGTCTGAGTGAAAGCCTGCAAGGACAGAGACTTTTGTCACAGGAGCTTAAAATAAAGACAGGTTTTACAGCGTGAGTGCAAATATTTAGAACGTAACACTTCTACTAATTCTTTAGCATGAACAAGTATTTCCCCACCACTGCTATAAGAGGTACATTTCTATTCTCCTCCCAGTGCATCATGGAAAACATTTTCTCCCTCATACAAACTGTCCCAAGTATCTTTGTATTACATCCTGCAACTGGAAGATTAAAAGTTAAGTACCACTAGCAGATAGGTGAGGCCAAGGAAGACTATTTGGGAGCTGAGACAGGTCTGGAGGCAACCAGCCCAGGCAATTATATAATCTGACAGGGTATCTGATGCAATGCTATCTGTTTACACAAAAGCAAATTCTGTGCAGATTACAAAATTCTAGTATTTTATCAAGATTGTACCCATTTACAGCATCACACCAGCAGTTACATAAAGTGTCACTTCACTAATATGGCAATTGTGCTGTTCTGAGAGATCTTTGCCTTTACACTCTTGAGACATACCATTAGAGTGTGGGTCCCTAAGACACAGTGAAATGACGTAGTTTAATGCTGTGAAAGTGAATAAAGCCTTCTTCCCCTTCCCATCCCTTTTCCTGGCTATACACTTTCATTTCTTGTTCTAGCACTGGTGCTTAAAAACTGACAAAAATCCAATTCTTAGAGTTAAATAGCCCACTAAAGCATCATAGTGTACTAATAGAATGCCTCAGCTGCCAGTAAAAGTCCAGCATGAGGCCAAAATTCTTCACTTTCCACTTTTGATTTGAATAATCATTCAGGGTATTTGCATTTAAATGTTTGTCTTGCTCCTTCTTTTCCTGCTAGCTCCTGCAGTGATGTCATAGTTTCATGCTTATGGTATTGTAATTACATTTCTATAGAGGCCAGCTGAAGTGACAGGGCTTCTGACTGTGTTTGGATGAGCAAGAAGACATCTAGAAGACTTGGAACAGATTCATGATCAAATCCAACAAATTAAATACTTTAGTATAATGGTTTAAGGAAGGCTGAGCGAATTAAGTGTTTGCAAAAATGCTGTTTGCCTCAGTGCGAGCTAAATCCAGAATTGCTTGGTATCATCTTTGAAATCAGTAGCAATCTGTGGAGCAGATACACTATAAACTAAGTAGGAAATGTAGGATGTGGACCTCCGTGAATACTTAAAATTATTACACAAGCAATTACCCCTTGGGTCAAAGCTTCCAATTTTTAGAGGACAGTTGTCAAAATGAACAAGCCTATTTCTGAAAAGTATCTGCTTTGCAGGGAAAATGCTGAAGCTAAAGGTGGGATCAGTGCTGGCATTGCAACTCACAATTGAGTAATTTGTGCCAATGATTTGGAAATGGATCTTTGAGCTGGAGCAGGGAATGAAATAAAGGAATATATACTTTTAGAATAAAGCACGTGCATCCTTCCTCTTGAAGCTGACATTTTGAATTATTGGTTCATAAACAATAAGTGTAAAGCTCTCATTCAATTATTTTTCTGCTTCTTCATTTACAGACAAGGAAACAAAGAGTCAGATCTGCACATTTGAATCTCTCCTCAATTCTCTCTCTGACAGGACATCAAATTGCAACATGCCTTACCTCATTAATGCCTGGGGTAATCGTAGGTGCAGCAATAAAAACAACAAAAGGAGCAAACTCTGCAGTTCTCAGGACCTTCAATGCCTAGGGAAAAAAATCAGATACTTTAGAGGAAACCCCCAACAATCAATGTGAAGTAAGTTTAGTCACACAAGCAAAAAACACAAATTCATGATCTACCAATGCTGGATTTGTTTTTAATTGAAATGGAGTCAAAACCTTAGTAATACAGACACCTAACTTTTTCTATTATTTTACATTTTTGGTGGTCAAAACATATATTTATCCTTAATTAAAGTGAGTTTATGAGACAGTAAAAGCTTTAGCATTTTCAGAGAGCCTCTTTCCATACAGTCTCAAAGAGTGTGGAATTATGTTTACATTTAACTAATTGATGAAACACCATGAAAAAAAATTCAGTCATGCCATAAATGGGGAAAAGAGCCAACGGTGTTTCAGAATGTTAATTAGAACATAGTTTTTATTATTATAAAATTACTATTTTTTTAACAAATGAAAATGTGATGTGAGAAGTTCAAAGTTTTTAAAAAGTGAGCATAGCACTAAATGTAGCTCCAATCCCCCGAACCAAATCTGTGCAAAAGAGAAGAGTTCTCATTAAAGAGCTGTTTTAGTCACAATGAGCTGAGTGACACAGAGCTGCCATATGTGAAACTCTGCTACAGATCCATGCTCGACTGAAGTGCAGCACAATGAGTTAAACATCTCAGCTGAACTCAAAGGGATGGACAAGAGAAACTCAGACTACCAAAGGTCACTCTGCTTTTGCTCCTTCTATTTCCTGTCTTCTCCACAGCTTTTTCTTTTTAAAGAAACCAACAAAACAAAAAAACCACAATCCACCCTTTTCCTGAGAGAAAAGGTTTTAATCTCTGTTGCTTGAAACCCATCAACAGGAATCACCTCTGCCAACCTGCTCCAAACAGGAGACAAACCCCATAAGTGAAATGCAAGAAAACCCACAAAACTAAGAGTGCTCAAGGGAAAACAGGCAAGTGGTGTAAGAGAACCAGGAGTAAGTCCCCAAACAGGCTGGCCTCAGTGAGCTGAGATGGAGGAATGAGGAAGCTGGGTAGCAAAGTGGTGAGCTGGACACGAGCTGGAGGAAGTGTGGCAAAGGCAGCTGTTACCAAACATAAATATTCTAACAAAGATTAAACCACTTCTGAGAATTGTACAGCTTTTGAATAATGCATATTGAAAAAGTTTATCAAGAGCTGCTCCATTTGAACTAACTATAAATGCTGCTCTTCCTGAATGCTGTTAAATGTGGGATTTTATTTTTAAGACCACCACCACACATTATACTCTAAACTGTCTTAAATAACTTAGTCAGGTATCTCATTTCTGTTGTGATATTCTTAGAAAAGTTTGGACTTCCTGAATCCATTCACAATGAAGAAAGAAGTCAGCAAATTTAAGTAGATAACACTGGTCACAATTCTGTCTTTCCTCTCATTTCCTTCCATCTGCTAGAATAATATAAACATCACAACTGTCCATATTCATGTTGTGCCACTTAACAAAATATATAAACAGATCCCTGTGAATTGAAAGTAATGACTACACGGATGTTTCAAAGGAAATGTATCAGAATTTTCCACAGATTTTATACAATGAATAAATAAACTATTAGAGTTTCTTGAGAGCCTGATTTTTCTTTCTGTCCTGTATTTTTCTAAAGAGATTTAGAAGAATCAAACCAGAATTCCACTTCACAGACTGATACCAGTGGTCCAAGGACTTTTGTTCCAAATCACTTTATGCAGCACTTACCTAGTGTGCAACCAATAAAAATATCTCAATGAAATAAGGTTGAAGGATTTGTGATGAGCCCCATTTTTATACACTTCTAATTAGTTACCTGAGGTTCTACATCAAGTATTGCAATTAGTCCCTGCTCATGGATCTTTCGTATTGTTTCCAGTTTTGTCCCATACATTGCATCCTCATGGCTGCCATATTCCAAATATTCATTGTTTGATATATCCTGCATCATTTGGTCATGTGATACAAAGTAGTAATTTTTGCCATTTTCTTCATCTTTCTTTGGAGGTCTGGTTGTGTCTGAAAATACAAAATATTTTAGTGCAGAAGCAATATTAAGTTTATATACGGCTTTTTTTGGTTTACCAATACTTATTCACTGAATGATGACCTGTCAAATCACACACAGAACAGTGAAGCAGGAGGAAGTAAGAATGACAGGCACTGGGAAAAGCACAGCTCTGAGGGATATGTGTTGGAAAAAGCAGAAGGGTCCCTAGGTGTACTGAACTTAAGATATTAATATTTCTCCTAAATCCTCTTCTGTCCTAAAAACATTTCTGCATTTCCCCCCTTTTTTTTTAAAGTTCTTATGAGATTTTCTTCTTCTGAGTGTGAAAGTCTAAAAAGCAGTATAAAAACCTGACTACTTGTGGTCAAGAGAGATGAAAGCTACTTAGCAATAACATACTTTTTGAAATATTCTTCTACAGACCTATGTGATAAGAGAAATATGGCTTACCAATCTTTTGAATTAACTGCCATTGTGTGTGACATGATCTTTTTGATCAGGTTTTCAGTGTGCAGGTAGATTCTTCATAAAACATTCTGCAAAACTTTTCACCCAATTTAAGGCTCATCTCAAAAGCTACCTACTATACCATGGTTTTGTAAAATAATGCAAAAAATGCATCTTTTTTGTCTTATAAAACCAGTGAAACAATTTCAGTGCTTCCACAGAGCAGGAACCTAATGCAGGCAACCTACGGCACATTCATCATGGCATAGGTGAGTCCATTTTAATAGCATTTGAAGCTAAAATAACTAGTTTCTGTGCAGAAAATTAAATGAGTGCCACTTCTGAGCCATGTATGGTGTTTCTGAGGACAGTCTGAAACAGAGTGGACAGGCAGGGTCTGGATGCTCTTGTTTCAGTGTGCTTAGCTTGAGGAAAAAGGATGCATCTCCAAGAGATTGTGTGATGGGATCTGCAATTCCTGCCAGGGTATTCAGAGAGGTTGGCAAGAAGGGAAAACACCTCTGTGCTCTTCATAACAACCCACTTGTAAGCAGTGAAATTAATTGTGTTTTCTTTTACTTCATGTCATCTCTGGAAACTTAAAGTTACTTTAGTGTAATACGAGTCCTCAAGACTAGGCTGTGACAAGTAATTAAAATATTAAAGGTTTCCTCTAAATCGAGTTCAAATTTCTTCTCATGAGAATTATACACAGTTAAAAATGAGAAATCTTTCATCCATCATTCTAAATTGAACATTTGGGGTAGGAAGAAGCATGCTAACTGAGAAGTTTTGTGGATAATAAGAAACATTTGATGCAAAAATGGTGTTACTTTCCACCGTGCCCTTTGAAAAAGCAGAAGAAACACACCCAGTCCTACCACAGCCCCCACCTTTAAGGCAGGATTTCTCAGCAGAGCTGAACACACACAGAGGCATGAGGGAGGTGTTGTCAAGGACGACACAAACAATTCTGCAGCACACTGAACATTGCTACTTACGAGGAATGGGGTAAGCGAATCTGTCCGGATGTTTTGTGATGAGTGTGTTTTTTATGTGTCTTCTTCCGACACCGTGTGCCCCTGATCCACAACACAAATAAAATAAGATTCAGAAATTTTCCACCAGAAAGGCTTCAAAACTATGCTGCTATGCTGAGAAAAATAACTGAAAATTACCTAGTAAGACTAGTGTTTTCCTTTTGAATGCTGGCAGCTTTACTACTTCTTCATATGTGACGAGATCTAATTGATCAAACACTAGAACACAAAAGAAAGCCCCAAGGAATAAGAAAAATGGCATATTAAAGGTTACAATTAATTCTGCTACAAATTATAATTTTAGCAAGTTTTAGATTTATCATACATAACATGTTATGGAAAATAAAACCATTCATTCCTTATGCAATTTTAACAAGAGTGTTCATTTAAAAAACTCTCAAGAGCAGTAACAAAGCTACTGAGATGCTCAGCAAGGTTTGCATGTCCTTTCATGCAGTGTTCAGCAGACCACAAAAATCAGCTAAAACAGCATGCCATTCACGTTTGCATTCCTAAGAAATAGCAATACTAAAGAAAAATCTGTAGACAGTGACCGACATGAATACAATATGAGAACATCTATTTACACTGAAGATAGGGATACTTTCGTAATAATGTTTTAACAAGATCTATGAGAAATGCACAGAGAAGAGTGTTAATACTTTGTGGTATTTTTTCTTTCAAGCCACACCATTTACTTGTAATTAGAGTTCTCTTTAAACACACGTGCTAATTAAACTGACATGCTTTCAAAAACTTGTGACAGAATGAAGAATTCTAATGAGAAGTGATGGCATTACATAAAAGAACCTCCACCATATTTAGGGAAAAATTGTAAAAGTATTATTTCAGATATCATTTCAACTGCAGTTGAAATTGGATGAATTCCATCATGCCTATCAATCTGTTGTCAATTGCCAAGGAATATAATGAATGATAAATCAAGTTTTGTTCATTAATAACAGCTTATTCCTCGTGTGCCCAATAACACATCATCTCTGGTAACTCTTGCTGAATTCTAATGAAAAAAGCCAGGAGGCAGTTATTTATATTTGTAAAGGTTACAGCAATCAGCAAGTGTGGAGCAGAATAATGAACGAGAGTTTTCAGTTCTGTATTTTTGCACGCGCTAAGAAAAGGAGGGAGGAGAGACTCCATCTAAACTATGGGATCCTTGGGTATTACCAAGTCTTAAGTGGTGTGCACCTCAACTATATCCCATCCATCTTTTAGGATGAGTGTGGATATCTTTCAATTTTTCAATTTGATGGCAGTCCTTTTACCTGAGAGGAAAAGTCCAACTGCTTCAGTTTGGCCCAACTACAAATTAGCCAATTGACACACTCAGCTACTTAAGGCCTTGAAAAGATACAGATATGAAAACCCCCTAGTCCATTTGAAGCATTTTGAATTTCATCCTAAAGCAGAATCTCTTTCAACCTTTCCCCAAATACTACAAGCAAGAATTTAGTCATATTTTTCTCTCATTCACAGTGGAATTCTTATTCCTGTCCTTTTTACAACTTCACAGTATTTAAACAAATGAAGAATTCATTTCATATTAAGAAGGGTTAAAGATCTACAACACACTAAGCAGCTTTACCATTCTAACCACCTAGGCCTGAAAATGTCTTTTTCCGTTTAATAATAATAATAATAATAATAAAAATCAATCCTTTATTTTCTTCTTGAACAAAACCACGTTATGTTAGATACAAACAACAGGAACAAACAGCAGAAATGACACATATTAATGCCTTCATCACAAAGTAGTAGCATGGACATGTGTCTCAGTCTACATGGATTTAACTAATGATTGTAGGGTTCTCAAATGCAAAAGAAAAATGATTTATTTCTTAATATACAAAGATAGGAGGAATACAGGGCACACTTAAAGACTGAACTTCAATGCTTCTGTGTTACTAGCTAATAAAGAAAAGGAGTTCTTGAAAGGAAACAGTAAGAAGCAAATAAAGAGGCATTGTCACTTGACAGGTTACTTACATGCACAGAGGCCATTGGGAGTAAGACAGCATGAAAAATGTACAGGGGTCATTGAGATATGGCTTGTAATATATTAGTAAAATAAAAAGTATATGCACAAAATAAACTTTACCATGCAATAGTCTAAACACAAGGCAAATAAATCACATTAAGAAATGATAAACATATTTTATTAAAGCTTGGCAATTTTCTACATTATGCATAATATGAAGCACAGTTCTGGTATGTTTTGTTCTTTTCTGAAGCCCTGCAATAGCTTTTCAGCAAAAGAAATAAAAAATGTATCTCGATATCATTGCAGCATATCTCTAGAGCATTTATAAGAATGTCAGTGAATCTAATAATGAAAAAATATTACATTTTTCCTGTGAGTTTTGGTTTAAAACTGACTTTAGAGCAATAAAAGTCTGTAATCATGATCATGAAATTGCCTAATATGAAGCACGAGGGAAAGAAAAAACAGGATTACATTTTTCTTGTAAAGGAGAATGTATTTGCTTCTAACTCTAAAAAGTAACTGAAACCATGTCCTGTTTACTTCATAAACTATGTCTGATTTGCAGAATAATCTCATTTTTACTTCCAGTAATATCCCAATGTACACCACCAGCTCTCAAATCATTAGCTGGCCACACAAATCTGTGCTGACTATGAAGTATTTTACTGGGTCATTTCTCAGCATGCCAGATCAGTCTCACCCCTAAGACAAGAATAACACACAAGTCCAGATAGATTATACAGTGCTGATCAATTTATTTAATTTTACACTAGGATATAAGAGAAATAAGTTCTACTTCCCTGTAAGAGCAACATTTTGACATTGATTATACTTGCTTTGCATCCAGCAGAAGAAAATATCTGGTTTTTATTCTGAGACAGATGCACTGAAAGTTTGCAAGGGCCAAAGTTGTCATATTTCTGACAGAGTACTCCAGAGAATGTAATTTCAGTGCCACCTGTTAAACTTGAACTCACATGAGCACCAAATTCAGTGAAGCTCTCTATATTCTACATTTGGTGCCATTCCCTGGAATATAACTGACATCACATTCAGTACCTCAGGGACATTGAGATCAGTAACATTTCCGCAAGAAATCTTGATTCCAATCTGTGCTTCCATTAACTTTTTGACTTCTTAGGGGAAACGGGAAGTGTTATTCTAAAGGGAACAGTTTCTTTTATGGTCATTATCACAATTTTTAATGTTCGTATTTCTATTTTTTGGTGAATGCTTGCTCTGATATAAAGTAAATAAAGATATAACAGCACTGCTGATGAAGGCAGGTGAACTGTGAATCGAAGTGCTGTCAGCCTTCTCCAAAACGTCCCCCTATGTCAAGACTGGAAAGTCTATATTCCTTTCCTTTCAGGAATAGACAGAAAATCTTTGAGCTAATTCTGCTCCTGCAGAACTGCCTGCTCCTTCTCCTTCCCTGGCTATCCTTCCCTTAGCTCATTCCTTTGGAGCAGGCCCTGCTTATTCACGCTGACATTGTTGGTTCTGTATTTGCACTGCGAACTGCATTAAGAAATGTATCTGCCCTAAAGAAATAAACCATTGGGTTTTTTGGGGTTGTTTTTGAGTTAATCCAGTTCACACCATGGCCATAAAAGAAGGGAGGAGCAAGGCTGTGCGAATGTGTGCTGGGAGCAATTGATAACAGTATTGTGAAAGACTCTGGCTCATAAAATCCAGTTTATTCTCAACAGCTTCTGTTATAGTCGTAATTATTAAAATGTGGTTGAATGCTACTGCAGTGAAGGGGAAACATTAGAACAACCAGAGTGTTAAACCAGCAAAAGGAAGGAACCTATTTAAAGCTTTCAATCTCTGCTTGTGAGAGCTTTCAGGGTAATGAGTAATTTTGTTTTTACCTGTGAATATCTTAAATGCAACACTGAATTAAGGAGTATAAATGACAATTATTCTTCTTTGACTTTCTTAGAATTTGCTTACAAATTACCTTTAAGGAAACACATATTCTATACTAGTGACCCATTATGAGCTCCGATACTGCACAGAGATTGTGCAGGTAAAGAGAAATGTGAAAATATGGATTTATATTGTTTAATTGGTGTGCTCAAAGATGAAACTAAAAAAAAAAACCCAGAAATTAATGGAATATATACACTACTTGGAAGGTGTACCTCTGATTCTAAAAAAATCTCTGCAAGTCTCCCAACAGACCACAACAACATAAGCTTCACAGAACGTGCTATCAATGCAAAAGCAACAGAAAAGTGTTGCAAAGCTGTTTCAGCACATTAACTATTTTATATTAAAAGATTAAAAGAAGCAAATTCAGCTCATGAATGAAGGTGTCCTCCTTCTTCACTAGTAAAACGAATGAATTTTGCTTGACAAAGATCTCTTACTCTACACTTTCAAAAATGCAAAAACAATACATTTTTTCAGCAGTCTAAACAGAACCCCCAAATTCAGGATTCAGGCAGAAATCACTGCAAGGAGGATAAACCTCCACAACTTGTTCTATTTGGTAACTGTAAATAACACACTGACTATACAATGGCTCTTATTCCACTTCCAGCTGCAACAACTCAAGAAAAATGTTCTTTCGTGACGTTTTCACACACATAATCTATAACTATAAATACATATTAGCAAGGATTCTACAGAGAACTCTTCTGTAGAGCACAGTACAGTTATAAAGTTGGAAAAATCATACCCTGTTGGTTTCTAATGCTCCTTTAAACATAGACCCCCAAACAATCTAAGCCTGCATCAGGATATACTATGATGCACTGATTCTGTGGCAGCTTGCCTCTCACTAACTAAGCTCTATGCTTAAATAGCAAAGAACAAGCAGAGTAATCTTGACAGAATTAGAATTTTACTTTTATTTTCCTAAGTAACTCATTAGATTTATATAATAGTGCCAGCTGAACAATTAACGGCAAGGCTTAAACTGCAAAAAAGGTAACCTGTTAAAGATACCTTCATTTTTTGTTCATACCTGCATTGTGCTTTGCCAAATATTTGTCTTTGTACTGCTTTTTTTTCTTTCCAAACCAAGTGCAGCTGGCCTGTTGCTCCTGTTTGGTCTTCTCCATGGCAATACAAGCAACTCGCCTGACATATGGAGGAGAAAAAACATTTTCTGTTGTAATCAGGGATCTTTAAAAAGCTGCACAGAATGAATTAGAAAAGTAAGACTTTTTTATAGAACAAAAGTACAGTAAAACTTTTAAAAACATTTTTTTTCATGACTTAGAAGAACATTTATACAGTGGTATTCTGATGTAAGAACATTTTCTTAGAGGTAGATGATGAAAGCTCACAGATGAAGAGTGCATGGAAGGAAGGGCAGCTCCTGAAATGAAAATAAAGCTCTTGTATGCCTCTGTTTCTCTTCTGACAAAATCTCCCTTTGCCAGTCCAGGTGGCACAGGAGCTGTAAATCCCATGCAGAGCCGCAATTCTTTTACGTAACAAATCCTCTGTGAAATATTTTGAGCTAGATTATCCATACTGATGAACTTTGTTATGACTGTATCTTCTCAAGGCCCAGGACTCACTTGTCAGAATTTGTGCTGATACATTTAAAATTTTTACTAAACAGCTCCTGCAAGAGGCTCTTCAAAGTCTCTGCACTGCTCAGTGCCATTGCTGTTCATTGACCCTTCACTGGCACCGAGATTTCGATCTGCTTTTTGACATTCACATGAAAAATGAAAAGGAAAGAAAACCCCAAAACTCCCTCAATAACCTTTTTGTTTGATATATTGCTAAAATGCTATTCCTGCAGCACTTGCATGTAAGCAGTACTAATGAAACCCCTGTTTGCATGCTGAAAGAGAAATTAATTTGACCCTCTTACATATGATACTGCACGTAACCCTTACTGCTATGCATATATGAGAAAAAAAATCAGTATCACACAAATTGAGTCAATATATAGACTTTGGAAAAAAAAAGACGGAAAAAAAAGAAGAAAAAAATAATTCAAAAACTAGCTATACAACAATGAAAAGCATGAAAGACAGAAATAAAATCAAAGCTAAGTTCATTTTCATAGAAAACTTAAGTCATACCATTCTTGAAGCTCAGGAGAAGGAATAAGACCTGCAGTACCATTTTTGGAGTTCTCAAGTTTACCCTGCCACCAGTTATGATCATCTTTGCTAATGATTTGGATAATATCACCAACTCGGAATCTGATGCCAGCTTCTTTGCAAGGAATGAGGTCATCCTTTGCTGGATCATATTCAAATTGTGCTCTTACATAGATCTATAAGAAAAAGTTTATAAGAGACACTGCAATATTATTACTGGTATGGTATCAAGAGTAACAGGTGCAAATCTGATCTGTGAATGCAGCTACACATATTGGTTGCAACAAGCAAAGAAAGAAACAAAAATGAAGGTGTCAAAGTGTAAGTGATAGTTGAAAACGAAAATGAAAACGCCCCCTCCAGCAAACAATGGAGACATATGATGTTATTTCAACAGCTCATGATTTCTACATTCTATAGAACCTGAACGGCAAAAATGTAATAAACTCATAGATTCCCTCAAATAGATGTTAAGTATCACAAATCAATACAGAATATAAGACAGCACCTTACAACTCTATCTGTAGTGTATTTTTCAACTGAAGTCCCAAGATATTTTTTAAAAATTTCTGTGACAGGAAATTTTAAAAATCATTATAAAGGACTTCAGCTTTATTAGTGATCTTTAGACTGAACACTTTTAAGATTTAAGACATTGAAAAAATATATTTAAAAGATTAAATAGGAAGTCCTGTATCGCACCTATCATACAGTTACTTGGGAGGAATGTGGGAATTCCCTGTATGGGTTTTTCAGTAAAAGTCTGCTCCCATATAAATGAAATTAGTTGAGCAAGCTATTCTCTAAGGAACATTAACAGAAAGAATCCAGACTCTTGACTTCACAATTTAAAATAATATACCAATCCTTTCTTTGTGTGTTACTGAGGTCTCAACCCTAGAAAACAGAAATAAAAGTGGCCTCCAGTTTTGGTTGCTAATTACAGCCCTGATGCATCCAAGGATCTTTAAATCAAAATTAAATGTCATGCCCTACATGAGTAATTTCTATAGTTTATGAACTTCAAGCATCACCCTACAGCATCTCAGACAGCCTTGTATAAACATAGTGCTGATTTTCTTACTAAAAATTGACTAGATTAAAAAAACCCCAACAATTACATTGCAAAGTAATATCCTCCTTATAAACTGTGACAATCACTTTTCAACTTTGCTCAAATTCTGCTCCAAAAATAGCTGTAACTATGCAGTGTTAGCACTATTCATGGCACTTAAAAAAGTAATCCAATCTGCACCTCAACAGAGGAATAAATTAACTTAAAATGGCTAATCACTTCTATCTTGTATCTGATATATTTTTATTGGTGTGCAGTGAGAGCATCAGATGACAATACCAATATAGAATTCAACTTTTAATATATTAAATCTGACCCTTGTTCTGCTGTGTATTGAGTGAGTTTAAAAAAGCAACACAACTACTTTTAATTACGTGAGAAATAGGATATTTTGAAACGAATTATGTTTATTTAGTAATTTGTTTTACGTGAAGTAACCAATATTGAACCAATCCCTTATTTTGCCTGAAACTTATCTAATATGGGTCTACAAACATCAGCAGTATTTTTACCATCTAGAAACTTCCCTGCTCTTCAAGTCCCTGCTCCAGTTTGAGCCATTATCCACCACATATTGGCAGTTCCTGGAACTTTACAGACTTCCTCACACATAAAAGTGTATCTGCTATCCAAGCCCTCACTGTTTTCCAGGATGACAAGAAAAATATGCTGCTTCAATGGGAAAATTCAGGTAAAAATTGAAAAAATCAGGCAACTATAAATGGTCTGAGTATGAGAAACACCATTATTTTGATATTGCCTTGAACTAAGTCTCTTCTCCTGAGAAATATACCCTCTGAGGAGCAAATGAAAACCTAATATAAATGTTTGGAAGGTGTTTCATGGAGCCTTTCCAGGCAGCTGGAATCTTCAGCAGAAAATGGAAAGCTGAAAGAAACATAGAGAGCTTTAAAAATGGCAAGTGAACTGAAAGCAAACCATTCTTGTACTAGAAGTTCCAGCAACTCAACCAGACAGCATCATAAAAATATTTTCAAAGACAAGAGTTAATGTAGCTGATTGACTTCTTGAATGGAATTGCAAGAGCTGTTATAAAAATTCCCAGTAGAGAAGGAGGCTGAGTACATGGCTAAAGATTCAGAGGTAGATTCTGGAAAGACTATTTATAACTGACTAGAGATGAATCACAAATCTCTTGACACTATGTGCTCATTTGGAGGCTGCAGAAAAAGAAATTAAAATTCTTAAAATTGCAAAGAGAATGATAGGGAATCCTCTGAGGAGCCCCTATGGGCTTTCTTGGAATTCCCTGGAGAGGGAAGATGTTTCTTTGGTCTGTGATGACTTGCATGACCACCACGCCAAGGTAACAAAGCTAAGGGAGGTTGTTGAATGTGGGGCTTAGGACTGAAAATTTAGGATATCTTCAGATTTATCAGAACTTAACAGAAACTGTCCTTAATGTTTTACTTTGAAGAGCTTTGTTAATGTTAATAATTAGTTTCAGATCAACTCAAGACTTGAAATCTTTGTCAGCACAATGTTTTAGAGTATTAGACACTTGCCCTACTCATCTCCATTTCAGCTAAAACAGAAATTTAAGCTTTCCTCTAAGATCAAAACCTGCACAGGTCACTGAACAACAGGAAAACTATTAATAAATTCTCAGCTAAAACAACATCTCCAGTTAAATTTACAATGACTTTGTAACTCTCACACATATGGATGCATGATTAAAAAAAAAAAAGCTATTTTGAATTAGCCACAAACAAATGAGTTAAAATGAAAAATGAAAAAAAATGGAACAAATTTTCCAAGCTTAAATGTTTTAGTCCAGCACGTACAGAATATGAGGGGGGAAAATGTAAGCAGGGATGTTTGCTAGCAGCTAAGTTTACAAAAATTCCCATGGAGGATATCTATTCACCTGTCGTCCTTTTGGTTGTGTTGTCGATGGCAAGTCCTGCAGAATAAAGTCAACCCAGGAGAAGAAATTTTCATTTTACTTTTTAAGGGTACATAACACCATTTGTTAGTGATTCAAACTACATTACAGTAAAATGGTAAGTTAGACAAAAGTATAAAGCATTGACCCATGTTTAGAAATAATTCTTTTCTTAAAGAAAAATCAAACCCAGGCTGTTTAGCAGCAAGCTGAAGAAAGCAGATAAAAAGTTTAAGCAGATAGAGAATGTGCTTTTTAATAAATAATTCAGCATCTTCAACACAAAAGCACCACCAAGTGAAAGAGGCTCTTTATATGAATGCCTTTTCCACTTCAGTAATAAGTTTTGCTTTTAAAAGAGAGAAGCTATTATAAATATTAAAAAACTTACGATTAAAAATGTATAATGTGATCAGTTGTGCTGAGAATTAAGATTACAACTACTTATCATGTTATAAATTCAATTTAATTCCCAAAAACGTCTTAAATTTGTCATTCACATGATTGTCTTTCATTCTACTAATTAATAAGTCCTTTACCTTCTGGCAAATAATGTTTAAGTTGCAATTTTTTAATAGTTAAAGAAATAGTTACTTGGTTTGGTTTTTTTTTATTTTCAGCTAGTCCCATGAACTCATGATATCGACAGCACTCAGTGAAGAAACTTGTGTGTAGTTACCACATTGGTCCAAACAACAACAAATGATAAACGACACGAATTTTAACATTAATATACTTTAGGAAGAACAGGAGATCGACAGCACCTTTCTACCTGAATACATACAAAACAGAAGTACTTTGTGTTAAAGATGTGACGGTAATAGCTTGGTTTGTAGTGCAGTTTAAAGCCACTTCCTTTTGCTTTCCATATCCAGGCAAGGCTCATGTTTCACACAGTATGTGCACGAACCACGACAGCAGAGAGCACACCAATTCCTTAACTCAGATAGCGGAAACCAGTACACGTTCCAGAGGGCTCTCAAAACACAAAACTTAAAAAAAAAAAGAATCTAAAATGTCTTGGGATACCAACTGCACAGTTACTCTTTCTCCAAACACTGCTTCCAAAGTTCAGGATGGAAGTAAAAGCTTCCACTTTAAACCTCTGCTTAGTTTTGAGGAAATTGTTGACAATGATTTAAGGATGACTGAAGTGTCACAGTACAGTTATTAACATTTAATTCACTGTATGGCTTTTAATGAGAAGAATATGTTGGAAAAAGCCCTTAAAATTAAAAAAAAAAAAAAAAAAAAAAAACCGGGAGTAAAATATGAAAA
>VZRL01004343.1:107743-164290 GCA_013397895.1 Origma solitaria | reverse complement strand
AAAAAAAAAAAAAAAGAAACCGGGAGTTACATATGCAATAACCTGGGTTCTATCAGCAGGACAGAATTTTCCACTGACCACACGATAAGTATAACAGTAATGGCAGATGAGCACCAACAAAACTTTCACACTTTCTCTGTGTGGAACTGGAAATCTTACCGAAACAGAATTGTTAGTGCTGCTATGACCATTAGCTGGGGACTGTCTGGATGTAGAGGGGGAATCTCTCTGAAATAAGACACAAGGTTCATTAACAACACAACACTATCACAGGAACACAGATATATTTCAAAGAACAGTTACATCCACAGCCTTATAACCATTTGCTTAGCTGCTTCATTTGTGGAACTTTCCACACTACAAACCCTGTAAATCTGAGAAGTCTTTCCATAGCTTAAGATTCAGGTTTGACTTTTTGATTTATCTGAAGTAATAATTATTTTTATATTGCCTTCAGCTTTTTAATAACTGGGACTCCTGAGATCTCACATGGCTGACAATGCTACTGGCCCTTAGTCGTACACCATTCTTTGTTAAAGTACCTGGAAGTTATACTCTGAATAATGCTTGGAGTAGAATGAGGCCCATATTCTGTTTTAAAGGTGTTTCTAAATATTTTTTCAGCTCTGAGGTGGTTGTCAGTGTTGCTCAGGCAAGATGCATCTTTCTGCAGTGCCTCAGACACTGAGGCTGGCACCTGAGGAAGATGGATTCTCTCTCCTCCCTTCTCATCCATTTTACAGCACACTGAGGGTTTTCCTTCAACATTCTCATGGGCTCAGAAGTACCAAACCTTGCCAAAATACAGCACTTGAAAAAAGCCACTTCCCTTGTCCCAGACTACCAATGTGGCCCTGAACTTCAGTGAACAGACAGCAGACACAGGGTGCACACTGGGAAATTCTACAGGAGGGATAACAGGAATTCCTGACTGGGTTTTTCGGAGCAATCTTTTTCACATGCCATTTTGACTGTATAGTGTTTAATTCCATAAGGTCAGATAATTGAGCCATCTCTTCCGGAAATAAAATAATCCACTCATACGTTGTGGAAAAAAAAAAATCCCTTTTATCCTCAAAGGAATTCTGGAATATAATATTTCGTGTCAAAGGTCAGTTTAGGAATGTCTGGTCATTTTGTGTGACATCAAGGGCAGCAGAGAAAAAGGGCTAAAACAGTTTTCTAAGCAAACAAAGTTAACCCTGTCATATTTTATCAATAGGAGTACCTTTTGTGAATAAATTAAAAACCAGACCTGGAGCTAAACTGTTTGTGCAACATTAATCAGGGATTAATGCCATGTGCATAAGAGCAAAACTTGCCTCCCACAAGTATTTGCGACGTGTAACGGAGTGGGAGAAATCAGCTCTAATTCTAATTAAAAAATCACTTCAGCATAACAAGTTTAAAATATTCAAATGAGAGCAAATAAACCATTCATTACTTAAAAAAATATATTAAAAAGTATAATGAAAAGAAAAAAGAAAAGCCTATAGGAATCAGTATTCCCTTTTTTTAAAAAATGTATGGATTATCAGCATCAGCTTTATCAAACAGTAACTAGGAGAACTTTTCTCAAAAAGGCAGTGACTTCCTTGCTTTACAAAGAGATTTTCCGCTTGCTCTGCAATTCTGTCTCTGCTATTTTCTCACTTTCAGGAGATGAAAAATTAATTTGAACTTTTTTTTTTAATATGATTTGTTACAATCTATTGTCAGTGATGGTTTAGTAAGGGAGCAAGGGAAAGCTCTGGAAACTGATGAAAGTCCCCAAATTATTTGGAGAAAAACAAGTTTAGAGAATGCCACTATTTCTGGACTGTCTTGAAGGATTCTGCCTTTGAAGGAAATTTTCTTGGTTTGAGAATGTTTTGATTTGTATTCCTCCAACAATTTTCAACACCAGAGAGCACATTATTTAAAGCAAATGTTCATCATAACATACTGAGGAAAAGATACATTTTCATTGCTACTGGTGATTTCAGTACTGGCAGAAATTATCTAACAAGTTAGTCAAGAGACATTTTTATGTATGACTTTTACATAATTAGGCTGTTCTGCCACAATTTCAAAGGCATTTGGATTCTTAATTTTCTAGGGACAGGAGTTTCTTTCAAAAAACATCAGACTCAAAAGTTAGGAGAAAAACTGTATTATCTAATTATCTAATGAGACAAATCAATGAGCAGAGAGATCCTTGTAGAATGACAGCATTGCTTAGGACTGGCCTGGAAAATGTCAGTTTTGGTTGTGAGTTTGTTTCTTTAGCAAATCAATTAAAGCCCTACTTTAACTGGGAATAGGGACACAAAAACACTTGGAGGACTGAGTGGCTCTGAGTAATGTAGAAAGGTTATCATCATATTGCAGTAAACTTTACTGTCTGGACTTCCCAGCCCTCTCCAGCCCCAAAACAAAAAACAACACCGAAGTCTTTGGGGTCATCACTCTTCAGTTGAAGAAGCACAGAGCCAGAGCCTTAGAGGAAACAACCCAAATTATTTCCAAATGATAGCAAAACCAGCTTCCTGTTGATTCCTTGTTCTTAGGTGTGGGTCATGAATGATAAACCAATGCATTTGAGATGCAAACATATATAGAAGAACTCAATTATGTCTAATAAATATGACCTGATCAAATCAGATGCTGACAAAAACAGCTGGACCAGTGACATTGTTGCCAGATCTAAAAAAACCCCAAAACCAAAAAACCAACAAAACAAAAAACCCCAACAAAAAACCAGAGAGAGAGACATTCCAAAAATCTAAAAATACATTTCAGTCTTCCTCAGAAGACTGAATACTTCTGTCAGTATTCTTAATACAAATGTAAAAAAGGTTTAAAATTGTAAAAACTCTTACAGTTTGAGCAGTAATGGAAACCATGGAAGACTAAAGGAAAAAATTCATGGTGATTCCCACCAGACTTTTAAAATCTCATATGTATAAAGCCTTTTTTTTCTTAATGAAACAACTTGACAAAAGTTCAACTTCTTCACAAAAACAATCTGAAAAATAAAGAATGTTTATATGGAGGGTTTCTTTGTTAAAAAAAAAGGTCCTTCTCTCACTATTCTCATGTATCTGACACTATCAAAAGTTACTTGGGGTGTTGTGTCAGTACAAAATAAGAATGCAAATGTAGCCAGAGCAAAATGCTTACTCAGTGGAACAAAACTGAAACATATAAACAGCACTCGAAGCCATAAGAAGGATGTGTTGCAATAGTTACTTAAGTTCACGTTTATGTAAGTCTGCAATTTTCTGAGTATCTGATGAAGAAAACACCACCCTTGTTATCTAAATATCTGCGTTAACTCAGGTCATTTGCCACACCAGTGACTAAAGAGATCACCTCACCCCAGATCAGCTGATCCAATTTTTACACAAGGGAATTCAAAAGCAAGGTCTGCTCCATGAAATAGAAGGCCTGGGTGCAGGAAAAGCCACAAATGCCTAAGAAACTTGAAATTATTCAGTTGAGATTTTGAAAACTGTCTAGTGACCTGGAATTACATAGTGTAGGAAAAAGACTTCCCTGAATATGAAATGTCTCAATATTTAGAAAATAACACTTATGCTAAATGGCTACAAAAGAAGACAAATATGGCAAGTGAAATTCAAATCCCACTTATTAAAAAAAATAACATCCCATGCCTCTTCACCTTTGTGAAGGCCTGAAATTCTAAATACAAGGCACATCACCTCTGATTCTACTAATATTTAGTCTTTTTCTATTCAAGACTAACAAGATGTTTTGCAATCCAATGATCCAATGCTCATGGTGGGAGACTCAAAGCACCCCAGTTCTTGATTCTGTTTTATATTCCTCTTCTGATAAAACTACACTACATGAGCACCAGTCCCTGACTGAAGGGGAGGGGAACCAAACATAAATATATACCAAAAAGTTGCCAAAACCCACCTTAACTAGGAAGATTATACTAGTGAAGATCAAATATCTCTCTATTTATTCTGCTAAAGGGCACGAGAAGCAAGATTTCTGTGTCTTAGTAATGTCAGTCAACATTGATTTTTAGCTTTTACCACTGGTTAACAATTTGATTCATTATCTGAATCACATTTCTGAAAAACTTTGTGAAAGGAAAGATTCTCTGTGTACCAAAGGACAAATAATGCTTTAACAGGATGATTTAAAAACACTAGGTTTTTTGTATAGACTTGTAACTGATGAAAATCAAGCCGAAGTCTGAGTGTGGCTGAGCAGGTGGAACAGACTTGGCCATCTCTGACTAAACAGATGCTAAAAGTGTGATCATTAGACATATTTGGTTTTTTTTCTCTGACTTTGATCATACATTTCTAGCTTAGCCACTTTTTCCAAAGGAAGGGATGTCTATTTTCCATTCTTCTGTGAAATAAATAGTCATGAAAAGCCTAAGGACAAAAAACTAAAGAGAAGATGATCTGCTATTACTAAAATGACACCTAATAGTATTAATTTAAAGCTGTACGCTGAGTTTTTCCAAATAATCATCTTCCCAGCAAGTCTGCAGTTTCACCAGTTTCTGTATTTCAATATTGGGAAGTAAAGTATCTTTTATTATTACTCTTCTTTGGAGCACAGGAGTCAACATGAATTTGTCAGCATGATAATTTTTTTAAAAGCCTTTCCATTTCATGAGAAACTTTTGCTTTCATATTTATTTTAAGAAAATTGGCCCCATAGATGAAAATCTGTCAAACCTTCTACCTCTAAAACCTTTTAGTTTTTGTTCAATTCTACTATAAGTACAGAAGGCGACCAAAAAGCAGCAGTTTTTTTTCCTTGCAAACAGATTGTTCTGACAACCACAATAGCAGTTTCTGTGTATTCTAGCATCTGCTGAGACACAAAAACAATTAGGGTGAAATCACAGCTCTAATTAAGATAAGGTGCTTGACTTCAACGGGGGTTGTGATTTCACTCTGGGAATTCTAATTTGGGAGCTGTTTGCGCAGTTAAGCATGTGGCACGGAGAGATTGGCATCCTCTACACGGTGCAAATGCCATCTGCACGCTCAAATTGGAACAGGGGCTCACGAGTAGCCATTTTCTAGAATTTAATTCCCTTCAGTCGCAATCTGGAACGTAACTTTGTGAGCAGAAGGGAATTAAACATTGCTGGGCAAAAGCTGTAATGCCAGGTTTCTAGTTCAGCAACTGCTCCAAATCTGTTTTTCTTCTGTAGTGACAAATACCATTTTTTCACGGAAACGTAGTATTAAGCCACATGTAACTGTTACACACGATCATCACAAATTTACCTCAAGGGGGTTATACAAAAACAGGTTCTTCAATTAACCCTTAACAGCCCAAAGCAGCAATGTTTAAATGTTTAAAGCCTAAAAAACAGGAGGATCGTTCCTCAGCTTAGGAACTTTAATAGACTTTCTGAAGAATGAGTTTAAATGGACATATTTTAAAGGGGCTTCCTAAAAGCATAAGTTGAGGATCCCCTTTCCTATTTTTTTTTTCTTTAATAGGCTGTAAAGAGTTAGTTAAGGTGCTGATGAGATGAGTATGAAGGCAGGGCTGAGTAGGTAGGTGGGACCTACTCATGTTCCGTTATCTTTGTTGTAAAATTGGTGTGCGTGATCTAACAGGACAGGCAGAAACAATTTCCCAGAAAGCAGTAACATTCAGCCATCAGCAGGCAGTTAGTTACAGGACTGAGGAAGAAAGGGGATGGGTCATTAAATTCATTACCTCACAGGATGAAGATTGTGTGCGATAACTTGGCACGATCTTGAAGGTAATACTGCCACGCATTTCCCTCTGTGAAAAGAGAAGCACTTTGAGGCTAACACTGAAGAGAAAAACTCCAAACCACTAATGCTTGAAAGGAAAACATGACATTCTGAGAGCAGCAGTATGAAAAACTAAAATACCACAGATAAGTCATCATATCACCTCTGAAGAAACATTCAAATTGTCCTCATTAATCTAAAGGATAAATGTGCATTACCAGTTTGTTCACTTGACCAGGCTTTGAATGCCTCGAACCCAGAACTGTATTTGAACGAGAGATTCAGAGATGTGTAGGTTTCTTCCACGTCAACCTTTTCTTTGTAGCTATATTCTTGTCATCTGCAGTCTCTGCTACCAAAGTGGCATTTTCTTCCCTTTCATCATACATGTTAAACAGTGAAACCGTGTTCACAGTTTATGGAAAGCTGCGTATTACTGTACTAAAGCTAGGAATGTCAAAAATAGTCTTCGTCAAAACAGAACATGGGGTCTGCTAGTTTGCATTTACTCTTGAATAAGTACATTCATAACAAGTAGTAACTGCAGAACTTGATCTGGGCAGAACTGTGAGCACATCACTTCAAGAGATCTCAGAGCTTCCCCCCTTTCTCTCTTTGGCTGGCTTACTGTGACCCCAAAAAAAGCTATTTGCCTGGACTCCCTTTAAGCTTGTCCAGGATTAGTGATACCACAAAAAATCTCAAGGTTCGGGTTGCAGACAGAAAAATTAACAAGTGTTATGGAATTATCAAACAGACTCTATCAGGAAGGCTGAAGGCAGAGTTTTCCTGGAAAAAGAGACTTGGCTCAAAATAATGTTTTTTTTCCTTTGTAACATCAGTAACTATAAGCACAATAGTTATAAATTGAAAGAACTTTTTGTTACATGCACATGTAGTCTATCAAGAACACAAGAAAAAGGGGAAGCTGGAACACAATTACACAGAAGTTTTGACAAAATAAGACAGGCACTTTTGTAGAGGACATGAGAAAGATTACAGGCACTTACAAGCATTTTTTGTAGTTGTTCTACAGTTTGATTTGCCACACTGATTCCGTTTATTTCTCTGATTTCATCCCCTACATGTAGCGTACCTGCAGAGTTAACAAACACACAATCACCTCAAGACATGTCTCTATAAATTGAGATAATGGTAAGACAGCACTAATATTCATACAAAGGCCTAAACAGAAAACAACATTAAAAGAATTTTTTCGCTAGACTCAGAAAACAACTTTGTATTAGCTACAATTCTGTCTTTCAGAGTGCAGTGAATACACAGCAAGAGATGCCCAGGCATTCTATAAAGCACATGGGAAAACCATGTTTTTGTTATTAAACAATAATATTGAATCAAAAACACCATATGGCCTGGAATAGTATAAAGATTCTTTGGTATCATTCAAAACAGAAAACTGATGGAATTACATATTAGAATCAGATACAGTAACACCCCTGTATCAAATAGAATCCCCTTTTCTGCAGCATTTCCCATTTCTGTCACTCTGACCGAAGTGATTATTTTCATGTTCATGACTGTAAGGAGAAGTATACTTAAAAATTGGGAATAAAGAATGGGCATTTGGCAGACATGTGAACAACAAACAGACAATTTTTAATGAGTGACACTGGTGTTTCATTTTCACTGAACTGAATGCTCTGGAAGATGCAAGTAGATGGAATCCTTAAAAGCCTTTGTTCCCATTCCATCAACTCTGCCACCTTTTGAATAAGGATAATTTCAATCACCAGGGCTAGACAGAGCTGGCACAGAGAGAGGAAGCAACTTCACAGCAGCTACGTTTTGTGACTGGGAATTGTGCAGTTTGTACTGGACCTGAAATGATACAGTTCCTTTAACCCTCCCAGAAGATTTATTATCCAGACATTGCTGCTTTTGCCTGGCATTTTTCCATATAGGAAAAAGAGACAGCAGAAAAAAAATGATATAACACCTCCCAAAAACAATACAAGCCACAGGCCCGACCAACAGGATTCAAAGATGGTGTTTGAGAACATTGTCAAATGACATTTGTATTGTTCTGTTCAGTAAAAATATTCTAAACATAGGTATGCTGAATGCAGCAGTGAAGCTAAGAGGCATCTAGAGCACTAACAGAATTAGAAGCATTAAAAAAAACAACACGACCACACTACAGAAACACTGATGTACAGCTCATTTTCAAACTCTACCTATGTGCAGAAGCACTACCTTAGTTAGATGAAGCACGTAGAGAATAGCTTAAATTTCCCAAATCTTTAGAAATAAAAGCCCCTGTACAATTAAAAAGAACAGAGTTCTAATGGGCACAGTTGAATATTTTACGCAGTTTTAGTAGGTTTTAAAAGTTTTATTAGCCCCATTATGGAACACAGTCATGTGAAGCAATACTCTGCAGAAGATCACCGCCACCTGAGCACAGCTGGAAGAAAACCTTCTTCCTGTGAATTTTAGAGCAATCTACTTTTAAAACTCTCTTTTAGAAGCCAAATAAATTTCAGTTCAGAAGGTCCTCTAAAGGAATATAGAATTCTGTTTGAATTGCATCTTCGCTTGTCTGAAAACCTTTATCTTTCCTGCTTCCTGACAGATTTTATCATATCAGTGAGACAAAGTCAATATATGTTTTGTCTTCCTAATTATCTGTTCCTAGCTTCCTTTGAAATAGAACAATAGGCTAAAAGAAACCTTGGTCTGAAAAATTATGAACATTTTTGTGTTCATCAAAAGAAAAAGATGGCAGTCCGAAAGAAGTAAAATAACCCTTTCAAGGGTGCAGTCCAACCTAGCAGGGAAGTTCATCTGTTTAAAGCAGGACAAAACCCAGTTACCTCTGGACTTCTGATCTGGACACACAAAATGACAAAAAAAAGAAGACTGGGGATGAGAAAAATGCATGTTTGCAGGGCTTGTTATAGCAGTGAAAACTGAAAATAAAGATTTAGAATCTAGGCGCAAGTAGCATTTTTATTTTAAACCCCATTTTTGTGATCCTCAATGTCAAAAATACAAAGATCCTCAAGAACTGTGTGGACAAAGCTCTTTCATTTTTGAAAGGGAAAGTTCTGCTACTTGTGTAGGATTTCTTCTCTTGAATAGAGGATTACATAATTACAGCTCCAAAAATGACTGGTGTTTCAATCTCTTGCTGGGCTATATTCAGTAATAAGACAGTAATTATCCTAATTAAGACCTAAATGAAACACAGTGGGCCCTCACCTCAAAACACTGGCAGCCACCTGCAATTGGAAGGGAACTAAAGCAGTTAGCAGGAGTCCATGCAGACACAGATATACACTGCTATGGAATAGCAGCAATCAAAATCAGGAGAATGCACACAGTTTGTACAAAATGATCTAGAATGACTGTGTTTGAAGACAAAACTCTTCATGAGATGTGATTACCTTGCCGGTGAATCATTCCTCCGTGCATAATTCTTGCCACAATGCAGTGGTTCAGCTCATTCATTTTTAAAGTGATTCCCTAGGAAAAAAGAAATGTTTATACTTTTAAAATAAAACGTGGAGCGCTGTGATTCTTGAGTGGTTAAGAATAGTCACTTTTCCTGAAAGCTTGAAGGCAGGGTATAAATTTTAGGATTAAAATAAAATGTCACCCAGTTAAAGATGAGCAATAAAAAGAGATACTATTTATAAGTGAGGATGCAATACTTCAACGTATGAGTATATAAGACTTTGTTTTGTTAAAAATATGATTTTGTATTCAAGCGCAAAGGCTCCAGTTGGGTTTAAGGCCTAATTTAGCTATAACTACTACAAGGCTGCTTTTAAACAAACCCAGCCCTGGTGGCACAGCAGCAGTGTGAGTGCACAAACAGCATTTCAAATTAAGGATAGAAAGAGGAGGATAAATATCTACAGTGGCTGCTGAACTACTCCTGTTTAGTGACAACCCCATCTCAAAGCGAGGAAACTGGCACTAAAATCATTACAATACTGCTCTTTACCAGCACAGAGTCATGGAAAATAGTGAGTCTCCCCCCATACCATGGGCTCATCTGTGTTCTTCTGGAACTGCACCAGCCGGACCCGCGTCACGTTCTCCATATCCATGTCGCCGTTGGCGCTCTCCGGGGAATCCCCGTTCAGGTACGGAGAGGTGGGAGGAGGGGTAACTCTCAGTGCTTCGTCACTGTAAACTTCATGTGCCACTACATCATGAGTTTGAAGTAAGGCCTAGAGGAGAGCACAGCAACAAAATGTCAGATTTCCATCACCTTTGATGTCCTCACTCATTCCTTGTAAGTGTTTTTGAAGCCTTTCAGAAATTCAAGGATATCCAAGATATTTCTGCCCCATTTCCTAGAAAAGAGCTTTTCTCATAAAGGAGTCTAAGATAAACTTCAGCAGACTGCAAATGCCTACACACTCACTGAGCCTCTAAAACCTGCAGGAGTTAATGGGATTTTTTACTGTAGGTACTTCAGTGAGAATGCTGCTGCCTCCCTTTCCCTCATCCTCTCGACACCTGCAGGGTGTCAGAGTGAATCCATCCTTATGTGCACAGACAGAGAGGCAGGAATCTGCCTTTCTGAGCAAACCACTCCATAGTAATTACTCTAGTAAAATGGAAAGATATTCAGATCCCATGGTATTTCATTCTAACAAAGGCAGACTGCGGATCAATACTGACTGAAACAATGGAATAATGTTTTTTTTGTTGTTTACTATCAGAATTGCTTCCATACTTTCCCCTTCCCCTAGAACATGGAGCCAGCACCACCACCCTTAGTTCAAAATGCCTGACAAAAATTACAGTGCAAACCAACAAACCTCTAAATTACTACTTCATTAGCTTTACTGTTTCTTGATGCAGAGAATGGTACAATATATAATTGATTGAATGTATTTAAATATTTTTGATAAGCAGAACACCCGACTGTGTAAGAACTCACCAAACATAAATATTAGCAAAGAAGTATTCAGCAGTACCAGGCCCTTTTTATGGTATGACATTCCACTGATCTCCAGGATATCTCCAACAGCCCCTTGTCACATTAATTTCACATTTGCATTTAACTCGTAATAATAAGTATATTACAGCTACCTTGCTTTTGTCCAAAAACTAAATTCAATTTATATGTGAACATTATGGTTCTACTCCCCGACTAATTAAGGACAGAGACAGATCTGCCTCTATACCCAAATGGGTGGATTTCCATGATAAGGATTGATAAATCAAGTCTAGTTCTAGTTCCTAGAATATCTCTACAGCATTAGAGGTATGAGTCACCACCACTGTTAGGTGAATCTATATTATAGCTAATATCTTGCTAATTTTTATTTAATTGCTCATAGCTCTTCACTTGCAAAACCCATCAGTCTTGCAAGGCTTGAGACTGACCATCTAGAACTTGTTTTGGCAGAGAAACCTGACCCTGCAATGTCTTAGTCTTCAATTAAATTGTTTAAACAAAACTTACACTGAAGAAAGTGCTAAAAAAATTCCTACAAGATGCATTCCTGAAGTGGAATCCAAGGCAGAAATGGGATTTTCATGGCCTCTACAAAACCCTAAATTTTTTTCCAGGGCAACACTTCTAAAGTGTACCATGTTATAAAAGATAATTTGTTAAGACTTTACATTTCCATTCCACAAACTACTTTGAAACTATAGTAGGGAATTCAGCATTATAAACATGGAACAGAATTCCCTAAACTAACAATGCTTTGCCCATATTCCCTCCCATTTTTCCAGTGTTTCAAGCCCTCTTACACACATACCGTTTTTAGTTGAATACTAATCTGCATCTTCATTTTCCATTTTTCTTCTTATTTTGTCAACCACTAAGCTCAAACTTGCAACAATTCCTCTGCATTAGTCTGTACTACTGAAGCAACATTTTATATTAGAGATCTGGGCCATATATGTAAATGAAGCCACTTCAACAATATTTAATTAAAATTTGATTTATTTATGTGTCCATTTATGTGTGGATACTCTAATATAGGTTTAGGAATGTAGCTTAATTCTCATTCCAGTATCTGAAAACCATCTGCAGTTGTCCCAAACAGGATGAGAGCTGTTACAAAAAACATTCAGCTCTGACTCTAACAAAAGATGATCTTCTGTGCTTCCTTCAGTCAACCTACTCAGAGCTACTCACTCAACGTCAGCACCCCAGAAGGAATTCAAAAGATGTGCAGCTTTGGCACTTGGGGACGTGGTTCAGGGATGGATGTGGCAGAGCTGGGTTAAGGGTTAGACACGATGACCTTGGGGGTGGTTCTGTGCCCCTGCCTGAATCTGTTACACTCTCCATGCTTTAATATTACATTTCTTATGTAATTCAGGTCCTTACATTTGTGTAACATCAAATATTTGCCTTGCTCTATACTATTTTTAGCAATATTATTCACCTTGTAGGAGGTTAAAATACGGCACTTCCAACATTTTTAAAGGTCCATAATTACACTAAATGACTTCTGAATGTGCTCACGAAAATGAGTGCAAATTAAGAAACACCAGACATTAAAGTACAGCAAGCTCAATTAATATTAAAAATGTTTAATAAAAGGATTCTTATTGGATCTTACTTAAAGATGCCTTTTTCATGCATTTCTGCTAAATTTGATAATTCCTTTTCTTCTGTTTTCCCTTTGCAGAACATGATAATCCTGCTAAAAATAAGTTTAATGAGAACAACTGCTTTCCACTGTATTGCATGATCACTGTCTGCAGAGAACAGCGTAGGAAGGTACATGATGATGGATAAAACTTCAATATGTCATTAAATAAAAGCCTCCTAGTACAGCAAATGTTTCAATTGCTGCAACATACTAAATTTATGTAACAGAATCTTTTACATATGAAACTGGCATATTTGAAAAGCTACTTAAAGTTGTGTAATGGAATAAGAGCTCCTTGAAATGTGTACTTACATAAATGAGATACTCGAAAATACTCTTAGAATTCTTAAATTAATGATCTGCTGAAAGACCTTTATGCAAAATTTACATACATTTCTTTAAATTAAATGTTAAGCATGTACAGACTAAATTAATAGTTTAATCCTGTAGCCATAGGGCACAGGAGGGTAAAAGAAAACTGAAACAACAAAACCTTGAACTCGAAGATCTGTTACAAACACATTTCATTGGTTTTGGTTCTGTAAAGGCCTGAACACAGTTTAACCCACTAACACTGTGGTTAAGTAAAAAAGACAAATTATACTCTTTTTAATTCTGATTAGGGGTAGACATTAGACAATAATAGAAACAGCAGTAAAATAGTCTGTTATCACACAGGTATCATTAATGCACACTCCTATTTATTACACCTTGTTGATTACTGAATTAATGTGCATTAATTAATGACCAGAGTATTGCTCTGTACAACACTTGACAAACACAGGAGTGTGGGCTGACAACATTGGTTTGTACAATTACTCCTTTTCCTAATAGTCTCTACTTTAAAGGCTTTTGCTCTGAAGGAAAGTTTGGCAGAATGCAACAAATGTAAGAATAACTTTAATAAGAAGTCTGCAACCCATAAAGTGCATCTGGGAGCAGGAGTGGGAATGATGGGAGAGGATGGAGCTGTCCCTTTGACATCTGGAGACTCTGTGGTATCTGCAGGTGTGGATCCACACCAACTGATGCTGGTTTAATTGCTACTTTACATTCCTCCCTAACACACTCTTTCTGTTCTCTTGCTCATTCTGGCTCTGGCAGTATTCCTGTTATCCTGAATTCTTTTTGCTAAATGGTTACTTGGGTTTTTGGGAGCAATTTTCTACTAGTTCAGCCCAGTGCAATATTAAAGTGCAGCTCCAGATGAATGCCAAAACTACAAGGGAGAGGATGAAACACGGGGAAAAGGGATGATGGGACTTCACCAACCAGCAATTTAGCCTGGGATGCAATGGACTCACTTGCTGAAATTACTCCTCATCAAAAATACTTGTTATGGAATTGCAGCTTATTCCTTCTAAATAACACTTTTGATAGATTTGCAGCAAAAGAATTCTGACAAGTGGTTTTAGATTTATGAGCATATCAGGGAACAGAGATACCTAAAAAAGAGGATTTTCATCTCAATTTTCCTGTCACTTGGTTTGATACATGAAATTTCTATATACCACCATCACTTTTATTGATGATGCCTACTCTGAAAATAATTTATACTTAACAAATGCCTTTTCTCCACAGTGCTTAATGTTTTAGCAACACTGTGGGGTAATTACACACAAAAAAGTCAATCAAATGAACCTGTCACATTCTAAATTGAGTGTCAGAGAGGGTTTTTAAAAATCTTTCTTACAATATGGCTGAGTACCATTCTACCTCATTTTATGTTCTATTTCAAGCAAGTATTCCTGTTACAAAAACTTGAGGCTAGGAACCATCCCCAGGGAATAACATCAGTGTGTCAGTGAGTAGGCACAAAAAAGTCAATGTCTGCATTAGCAATTAGTGCAATGAAATAGGAATGAATCAAAACGTAAAACAAATGGATTAGTCAGGACCTGATTAACACTCTGAACACACTGCAGGAGTTTTTCCTCCTGACCAGTTTCCAACTTGCCCTGTGGATTGAGTGTCCATCAGCTGCTGGACTACACTGGCTCCTAGCACACATTCCAGTTTAAGTTTATCTGAAAAACGTTGTTTTGCATGCTCTGAGACCTTGATGTGATACAAACCAAAACACTGTTAAGGGGCGGTCATTCACTTCAAAAACACACTCCTGATCTGATTTAAAGTACTAAAATAAATGCAGCCAAGGCTACAGTGGCCATCAAAAGAACACACTGGGACATGCAGCTACCCAGATTTCATCTTATACCTGAATAGGAGGTTGGTTTCAGTTCACTCTTTCCTGGAAATTAGGTTTATCCTTCAGACTTACAGTAATTCAGCTTTCAGGTGAGCAAATTCCACAAAGCTCCCTGCATATAATCCTTGTGTTAGGGAAACTCAAATTCATGATTTTAAACTGACAATAGTGTATAGCAGATTTGAGCAAACATGTTTATTTCTGACTTCATGAACTTCACCTACAGCATAAAGAAAAGAAATCCTTCAAATTACTGGACTTCAGTAACTTGAACCAAGTTACTAAGCAGTAACATCCCTGAATTTAGAACAATTACTGCCCTCAAATCAGATTTGGGAAACAGACACAGTAGGTGTTGATAGGTAACACAAACTCAACAGACTGTACAAGCTATTGATTTATTCTAAGATAATATTAAATAGACTTATTTTGCAATGAATTCACACACCTTTATCCTAAGAAGACTGTGGTTAAAAGAAAAAGGAGGATCCCAGCTCTACCTACAGACATCCAAAAGGATTCATTCTTCTTTCCATGTGCAACACAGCCCCCCAAAACCACAGTGAAACTGCTCCACAATTCCATTACTCCAAACTGCTGACAGTTTTCAGCACAGTAATGAGGACCAATAGTAGTAGCAATACTAATTCTTTGGCCAGAGCAGCAGTTTAGAAATACTTATTAACAGGTGTATTGTATGCAGTTCCATCACTTGCACACGTTAAGAATTTACTGAAATTAAGTTTTCGAACATGAAGAATATTTTAAAAAAGCCCAAACAAGAGTAGGATCTGCTTACCATGAAATGAGGTTGTGTTAAAATACGCTTTAGCTCCTTTGCATCATTGTTCTCTGGGTAACATGAAATTTCTTCCAATACCTGTAAAATAAGCAGAAGAAATGCCCCTAAGTAACTTTCTTTAAAAGGTACTGAAGAAATGAAAACCCTCACAGCTCAGTCAGAATAACCCCAAATGATTACGCAAACCTACATTTCTGACACAGGAAAGGGTTTAAAAGAATGTGCCCCCACCCCACTGCCCCAAGAAAATAAAATACCTTGTTCCAATGCTCTCTGAAAGACATTAAAGCAGAAATTTGAAGGAAACAGTTGTTCTTTTTTTTTTGGTTTTTAAAATAGACAGTATTCCTCCAACAGCTAAATATATGGGGACAGGAATGAAGGGCTAATAGGTGACACACATGACCTCCACCAGTTGCTGCTTTCACACATGGTCTCAGTTTATTAAAACAATTGGTTTAAAAGCAGAATTAAAAACACTCATAGAACCAATTGTTAGAGACACCAAGTGTAGGTGGGCTATCTGCCACCCCACCTCCAAGCCACAAAGTTTATAAAATCTGAGCCACACTTCAGTTTATCATTGAGGAAGAAGGAGTAAAGAAGCTTTAACTCATTTGCCTGCAACTTAATTACTACACATTAATTTTCACGTGCAGCTATGTGGACAATGAAAGCAAAGTTTTTTGCTTCTGGAAGCACCTTCCAGGATTAACTGCCAAAAAATTTTGCAGGATAGGACTTGAGGGCAACTATCAGTGTGACTTCAGTTATTACTTAAAATCTTCCTGTTCATTCTATTTTAACAGCACTATAAACAGTGTTTTGCAATGACATTGCCCCCAACAACTGCACCAATGATATTATAATACATAATACAACATTTATACTACTTGCAATAAATAAGAGAAAAAATTACTCTTTGCAAGGTATAAGAATTAAGAACATCTTTGTCTATCATTGATCTTAATGGGCCACCTTCATCACATTTCCAGGTTTGCTCTTCTTAAGCCTACATATAATAAACTTCGGGTTTTTTCAATTAAAAAAGCTGATACTTAGAGATTTTTTTGGGGAGACTAGATCTTATAAATATCAGATTTCTGCTGCAGATAAATAACCTGAACATGAAAAGATACTGCAATTACCCAGCAGGAGTGTTCCTTTTAACACCACTATTGTTGAAGAAAAGGTTAAGTGATTAAACTGAGTAATAATCACAATCCTTACCCAGATAACTGAATTCTGCAAGTTTATGCAACTTGTTACATAACTTGAGTAAGCAATGGTAGCATTCCAGGAATAATGCAGATAATGAGTCAGAATACAGATCTTAATGAGGAAAAATAAGTTCCAGTTTAAATATAATCAAACTTTCACAGTAAAAAAATATACTTTAAAGCCATTACCTCTTTGGCTCTCTGTACAGCATCACTTGGAGGATTCCTGATTTGTGGTGAAGATTTTGTGTTTATTTTGTCATAAAGCTGAAATAACAAGAAAACAAACTAATGAAATCATATGCTACTTTATATAAATTAATGACTGCTTACAATAGCCTGCTTAGGTTACCAGGATTAGGATGATAAACTGCAAAACCCACAGCTGTTCTGTATACAAAATCTGGCAGTTTAGGGTTTTGGCTTTTCATTTTTAAACATTTCCTCATTTGAACAGTGCCATAGATTCAGAGTTCATAGGATGACATGGGAAAGTTCAAGAGGTTAAAAGATTCTGCAAACCTCCCATGCTTTTGCCACAGATTTACAGAAACGATATTCTTCTACTAGAAGTGATCCTATGAATCTTGGATAAATGCTGAAAATCAAACATTCTGCTATAAAATCAAGTTAACCTGCATATTCCACTTCCCTTAATAAATCAAGCCATCAAACATTCTGAGCAGTAATTTAAATAAACCTTGGAATATGGGAAAATGCTCTTGAAGACAGAATGTTAAAAAAGCCAAATACCCTGAGAAGAGAAAAACAGAACTTCCAAGAATGAGTACTCATAAAAAAGGGTACCCTGATTTTACTTGGATTTTCTGTTAGAAGAATGTCAATGTATTTACACAGGCTACTGTAAACCTTCCACATTAATTATTAAAAAAACCAAAAAACAAAACCCTTTCAAAAACCATTCAACTATGCAGAAAGTAACAGAAGAAAGTTCTTTTTTCTAGTTTCAAATTAGAGATAAGACATTACAGGCTCTTTTTCATACAAACCTAACACACTGTGCGTTTTAAAGGAATAAATGTATACTTAAGAATAAACAGGTATTGTAATAAGCAGTGTTTTCAAATAAAACCTTCTGGCTCACATTTCAAATGATATAAAGATGGTCATGCCTGTAATTATTTCCTAATTACGTCAGACTACTATTTCGATATGTAAAACAGCAAAAAAGGCACAAGTAACATTTTTAGGGAACTTGAGACATTTTTATCACAACCAGAGTGGTGAAACACCCTAAGAAGTTGCCCAGGAAAGCTGAGGAATCTCTTAACTTTGGAAATACTCAAAATTCAACTGAAATCTAAAATATTCTATGTAAAAAAACATTCAAAATACAAGAGAGCCTCTAAAACCTTCAGCAAATCCTAACACTGTCAAAGGTGAGGTGACAAGAAATCACCATTCAGGCTGCCCAGCAAGGAGCACTCAGGAGTTTCCTCTGCAAAGCTCACAGCTCCAGGGTTTGGCTTAGAATGGCCTTGGATGTTTGAAAAAGGGAATCTTGCCAGGATACAGAACTGCCCCCGTGTCTTTCTCACATGCCATGAGACACCATTCAGTTTTAGCAGATGCATAAGCTGCCATAAATGCAATCTAGTATCACCATCACTTTCCCATGTCAACAATTTAATGAACATGGTGAATGTTTCAAGCCCATATACAAATAAGCACAAAACCAGGGAACAAGGTCACTTCCAAAAAACCATTCCCTGCAGGACAGTTACAGCACTCCCCTGGGAAAAGTAGAAAAGTCAAGCTAAGTCAGTTTATTCCAATGCAACATCTTCACCTTGCGCTGCCAAAACACCACTAAACTCCACAGCTTAAGCAGCCTTGACTACTGTTGAAAGTTTTGAGATAAAGCTTTCTGCAAGCTCCTAGCTCAGGAGATATTTTATTTGTGTGCACAATTATTTGTTTTCCCTTTTCTTAAATAAGTTAACAAAATCTACCTGAACTCCAGCAACTGCAAATTGCAAAGTATCACTGTTCTATACCTGTTAAGAAACTGCACTGAGCACTGAACAGACCACAGCAGAAAATGCACGATACCCCCCACGGATGTTATTGAAAGTATTTTTCCTGTTTAAGATTAATGAAATTACAGAAAAGTTACTTTGAGAATATTATAATTAGTTATTTTTCGCAATGGCTGAAAAGCTAAGCCACTGTAGTTGCTGATTTCCCTCGTTACTGTGACCCAAAACAACCAGCAGTTTACAGAAACAATTTTTTCCTCACTATCATGGGAGAGTTATCTTCTGAGATTAGGAAGGAGGCAGAAAGAAAATTAGAGAGCAGAGTTCCTCTGAGAATGTTTAGAAAAAAAATAAAGGCAAAGTTCAGACTAAACAAGGGTACATTTATTTTTCCAGAGCGCATTCATGCTGAGGCATGGCACTTAAATTTCATCTTCCAGGACTGCTGCTTACTGAGGTTTGCTTCCAAGGCACCAAACTATTAGGAGGAACTCTGATACCACTTCAAATAAAAACCTTCATATTTGCATTAAGGTTTAAGGCTGACATATTAGCCAAGCCAAGGGATCTATTTATTGTGGAGGTGATAGCCTCAGCCAGAGAAAGGATGTGGTTTTGGTAGATTCACAAGCAGGAGGAGATCTCTTCATTTTTAAATGGCATACTCTGATTCAAGTGAGTTCATGAAGTTTTTTTTCCCAAGAGAAGCAAGGCTTATAATGTGCATTAATGCACCAGAGCTGGTGAAGCAGTCCCACCTCCCTTGCAATCTTTGAAAAAAGACTGTTTTTACAATACGTCTCAATATTTTTGCACTGAAATACCAGCTGTAGCAAACCCAATTTAGAATAAGGAATTTACACCTTACATAATTAATCTACAAAAGCATTTGAATGTGGAGGTTTAATTGAAAAGAATATTTGTTCCCTTGGGCGTAAGAATCCAACGTACCTTTACGTGAATGTTCTACAAAGTGTGTAAGAAAACTCTGAATGAAATCTGTTTGCACACATCATAGATTAAAGTGAAAATTAATGGCACTCACAGCCAGGCTTTGTATGCTCCTGTGGAACAGAACCCATCACTCTGTGCAGTTAGCTACATGATTTTAATCACACGAACCTAGCCTGTTCACAATGCTGTCACCTGCAAACCTTGGTCCTTCAGGGACCATACCAAGGTGATTTCCTCTGGAACAGAAGGAAGTGGCTCATTCTTCACTGTCCTCAACCAGATGCTTTTGTATGCAATACCAACAAACTTACAGCAGGAGAAAATGCGTGCCCTAATCATGGGCTTTCTTTTTGCTGGGAGTCATTATTTCCCAGCAAAAAACTCTGCCCCCTCAGCCCAGAAGCTCAACCTCGAACAATTTCACTCAGCAATAAATGTAAACATAAAAATGAAACATTATTATTAATAATAATAATATTAATAAAGTACAATGCCACAGCATTTGTTGCAACTTTTGGTATTTCCAGACTTTAGAATACCTAGCAGCTCAGTCTCACTCCTCAGCACCAGTTATTCTGCATTTCCTAGTCAGAAAATCAAAACTGAGAGCTTGCTTTAGACAAGCTTAACAATCCCAACTGACGTATTAACAAAACTTGATATAACAAACATTGACATTGCAGCTAATAAACAGAATAGTACTGCCTGTTAAAAACACGAGTTTTGATTTCAATTTTGCATGGTAGAACACAAAAGCTATGAAGAGAATACCCACAAGTTGAGTTGCTATCAGTTGACCAGCTTTTGCAGAGTCGAGACTTTTTGTCTTCTGCCTGTACAAAGGGAGCTCGTTTCTTCTGATATTTAAAGCAGACAGCCCAAAGCCTAATCCACAATCAGGCAGGCGAGACAAAACAACAAACTCTTCTCTTCTGACTAGTTTTTCAGATGTGCAGAAATTCCTTTTTAACCATTTCCTGTAAGAGGAGTCAGAATACTGTCCCAACATAACCCTCATTCAATGTCACACTGAAATATTTAGGTATGTCACAACTAGCAGAAATTTAGCTTCACTGCCTGGTCTAATCTTGAATGTAATCAAAATTACATCACACAGTGAAATCAGTAAGTATTCTATCTACCCAAATCCTTGAAATTTCTGTGAGGCAAATGAGAAACTTCTTAAAACAAGAGCTACTGAACTGCTAGAGCACAAAGCCCCATGACCTTTCAATACAAATAGACATTTCGTGGGGATCCAGTTGCAATTCACACAGGTACTGGGTTGCCAGCCTCAAATATTAAACCCTCACATTGAAACATCTAAAAATAATCGTGAAGGTATGTCCTTATATATTTAACTTCCTGAAGTTTAACCACAGGCAATACAGTGATACTAGCTGTTTTTCCTCCCTTTTAGGTTTTTGTACCATCAAAGAAATTCTCGGGTGGAGGTGCTGCCCCTTGCACAGCAACATTTACTAACAAATAGGGGTTTTGCTCTGTTATACCTGCAGCTCCCTATCCTGGTACTTCATCCACCCCAGAGGTTTCATGTGCTGAGAGACTGAAAGAAATTCATGACCCACTGAATGAAATAATACTCACAAGTAGTATCAAAGAAGGGCTAAAATAAAAGATAATTGCTAGATCACTTCAACCTTCTTCTGCCAGCACTGTTTCACATCTCCTTTTCAATGCGAAATATTATAACATTCCCATGGGTGCCTCTTTCCCTGGGATTCTAAGCTCTCAAGGAAACATCCCTGAAGCTAATAACTCCTACTGCAAAGCACAGAGTAACAAGGTCACAGTCAACAGAGGCTTTATCTTCAACTTTGTTTAAAGACAGTTTGCTCTTTCAAGCCCTCTGTTTTTCACTGTTAAGGACTGTGCACGAAGTTCACTTTTACCATTTCCTAACATTTCCTTCCCAGCATAATTCCACAGAATATGTTACAGTTCCATCTTGTATCAAAGTCCAAAGCATCTTTCAGACTCTACTTTGTGACTGCTAGAGCATTATAGGTTACAGCCCTCTGAAGCTTCAAACCTTTTTCTGTGTGATACACTCACTGTAGAAGAGGAGCACAATCAACATTTGCATTCCAGTTCCTTACTCAGTGAAATGCTGAGCAGTGCAAACACAACAAATTCAACAGGAGGGTTCAGGAAGCAGCTGATCAGCTAAAATGAAGATTCCCTGACAGAGTGGTCACAGAACACAGTGTGAAGCAGAACATTAATTCTGTCTGAACAGATGAGTGTTTGTTTGTGTCATGCCCCAGAAGCGGCAGCTGCCAACACTGCAGCTTGTTTCTGGAGGCATTCAGACTTTCGGTAACCCTGACAGGGGTTATGCAGATTTGAAAGACTCAATTCCTCTGTGCATATTCACATTCACGCAACACATGAATAATCTTTTCTGTAAAAAATGCTGCAATAGCAATTGAACCCTGAATTTCACTTTAAGTTTGATCACTCATGTGACAGAACTGAAATACACACACTCTTCAAATTTTTAGCGGAACTTTTATCTGCAAAAAGCAGGGAGACTGTACTTTGTTTTCAGAAGTCATCTGTATTTTTACACATATTCATAACGTGTTACTTGTAGAACAGAGTTACCCTTGGGTACTACCTGTGTCTGAAATAAATGTCAAACCACATTTTCTCACACTTTTACCTACTACAGGTAAGAGAAAATGATGCCAGGTAAACTCAGTCAGCCCTATGGAATTTCAGCTTTTACTCCAAGGTGCTTCCTTATTTTTGGGGATCATTCCTCATCTGGGCTGCTTCACTTGTTTTGTTTTAAACCAAGAAGTTAACTTTCTGGGGTAAGAACAGAGGAGAGGAAACCCAGCTGGACAAAACCATTTTCCTCTGTGCATTAGCTCAGTTCTGACTGCATGCGACTGGCAAACAAGAGAGTTGCTAGAGAGTGAGAATGACAAACTTCACTGCACAAACCCTGAAATCCTGACACACCAGGGAAGCTAAATGCCAGCTGGAGAATGTTTAATACATGTTAATAGGTTGTTAATAACCACATTTCTGAGGCACACAGAGGATACTACATGTTTCTTAGTGGTCACTGCCTTGCTATGGGAAAAGAAGGAGATATATGAACTGATCTACTTCATGACAGAGTAAAATTCCTGACCCTTCAGTGTGTTATATATGACAACAAACTGCCCATCAGATGTGATCCTACTGAACTGCCAGAACAGCTTCTAAGTGAAACTCAAATGATGAAGATTTACTCTACTGAAGATTAACATAAATTAAATGACAGGTGAAAGACATGGCATCTAATTAAGGTGGGACCCAGAAATGATTATACATCCCTTTCAGAAGAAAAACACATCCCCCAATCACAGCCAAAGGACTGTGCACGCATTGCCTTGTAGTGATCCAAAGGGTAACAAGGACTCCAAAAGGAAATCTCTTCACAGCCTCCACAGGGTCTATTAGTGACAATTTGGTGACATGAGAGCTGTAAGGAAAGCACACAGCTCTTCACCTGTGTCAGCAACAGGGAGAGATGGCCTGTGTCATGACACACATTCCCACTCAGTATTTTATAATTTACACCTTGAACTGACGTATTTTGTATGCTTGGAAACATGAGGGGAACTAGAAGGTTAAGGTAAAGACCACTGAAAAGCATTTTCATCCTGTTATGTAGCTAAACGTTGACACATCTGTTGTACATCTTTTGATCAAAACCTTAAAAAGTGAAAATGTGTCCAAGTTTAAATTCTCTCAGTAGGTTATAATGCTGTAGCAAAACTGCAGGCAGTCATGAACCGTGGGGAAATCGCACGAAGTTCAATCTGAAACAAAGACTACACAAATCTCTGCAGCTCCACACACTGATACAGTGAAAAACACATTCAAGGACACATTTATTCTTACACTGGTTCACACTCCACAGATGTTCGGTAATATCTGACTTGTATATGATATTTCTTTGCAAGGGCAAAGTTTTTAACTTCAGTGCTACAAACAAATTTTAGCTTTGTTGTAGAACATACTCCTTTTCAGCACAGATTATCAAGTGCTATGCACTTACTCTGTAAAATCAGTGCCTCAACACTTCAGAGGTGAAAGAACAAAGGAAAGGACTATATTCATACAAAATAAACTCCAGGTTGTGTGCATTTCTTTCCCCACAACTGACATTTTAGATTGTGCCTCACATTTATCACGAAGGTTTTTATTTATTTATTTCAAGTTGTCTCACAGAAGTACTGATAATGGACAGTTTTGCTACTCCTTGAAATCACAGCAGATGTTATTTTCTTCTATTTAATTTCAGTGTCCCTAAATGCCTCATTCATGTATGATGAACCCAGATTCCTGTGTCTGACAGCGTTTAATTTCCTTACAAAGTAGGATCCTAACCTAGTAATTTTTCTCCTATTATAAGAAAAACCTGTATTAATACTCACCATAAAGATTTTATTGACTGTAGAAGCTGCAGTTCTGCACAAGTGACAGCAGATGTTAAAAGACATGCCAGACAGTACACAGACATAATCAGACGTTACTCTGTTCACACTGCAAATGTTGTAACATCTTTTGCAAAAATGAAATATGCCAAACTAGGATGAGATAAAGGTACTGCTTTGCACAAGGCAGTACCAACAAAACCAGCACAGCAGCTGGAAAACCAACACAATGAGATTCAATGGCCCCAATTAAAAACCTCCTCTCACTCTGGAATGTACCAGTAGCACTGTTGGGAAAAACATGAGCTTAGAACATTATTTCCCAAGGTACTCTAACACATTAGTAACTTCAAGGACACAAAAATCCCATTATTTCAATAACAGAGTCAATTTCTTTTTCTTTTTTACTGCATCAGATGTAATTGAAGCTGATCTTAACAAAACCAAGGCAAAGCATTTTTTAGATGAGATGACACCATGCATCTGATCAAAGTAAATGTAAAAGACATTGAGGTGCTGGAGGGAGTTTAGATAAAGGCACTGGTAAAGGGTTTGGAGCACAAGCCTAAATAGCCGCAGGAGAGGGAACTTGTGGTGTTTAGTCTGGAGAAAAGGAGGCCTGGGGAGACCTTATAATTCTTTACAACTCCCTGAAAGGAGTAGCAAGTTAGGGGCTGGTCTCTTCTGCCAAGTAACAAGGGATAGGTCAAGAGCAAATAGCCTCAAGTTGTGCCAGGTTAGGTTCAGATTGGGTATTAGGAAAAATTGTCACCAAAAGGGTTATCAAGCACTGGAACAGACTGCCTGGTGAGTGGTGGACTTGGCGGTGTTGGGTTTATAGCTGGACCCAATGACCTTAAAGATTTTTTCCAACCCAAATGATTCACTAAGCACCAGGAAAAACTAATGCCTCAATACAGAAGGGCTTTAGCAAGAGGTTTGTTCCACGGACAGCACCTTGATACACCCCACAGAACAATCTCTGTTCCTGTCTTTCCCCCACCTTCCAGTATGGACTAATGACCAAGAGTAGGAACTACAGACTCAGGTTAGGCCTAAATGGCCCTCAATCCAAACTGTGTTGGCCAAATTACCTTGTTGGTCGGATTATCACCCTGCAGAGAAGAATGCTAGTGACCACAAACCTCATTCCAGGGGGATACAGAATCCATAAAACAAATTAAATCCACAATGATCGCAAAGAACACAGCTCCTCCCCTGCTTTGTGACATGGAGCACACCTTGCACCAGGAGTGCTAATGCTGGAATTAACAACTATTTTTGTTTCTCCCTATTCACGTAAATATTCTGCAATGATATTCTGAGAATAAAAATACACTGCAATGAGATCACCAGCACCTAGAACAGTGAACATGCCCCAGCCAGCTACTTGAAGAACTGGAAGAAGGAGGCAGTGAGAGCTGACTGAATTCAGAGACAGAAGCAGAGCTTCCTGGGCTGTTTGCACATTGCCTTTGGGTTTTTTAATGTAAACTAAGTGCAGACTGAAGTATCATTCCAAAGTTAAGCTCCCAGTACCAAGAAAGCTGAAGCATTATTCAAGATCTGCGGACTGTAGCCCAGGTGCTGTAGCATTTCTTTATATTTGTCATTTCTCAGAGCAGGTCCCAAACTTGTGGAGAATAAATCTGAGAATTTGAAGGTTTATAAGGAAAAATCCACAAACACAACAGGTAGCACTTATGGTTAAAAAGGAACTTGAACTACACACAACATAAGAAAAAGTGAAGAAAATGCAGAAAGTTAAATATGAAAATGATCCTTTTTATCTCAAGACAATATCAGTGAAGTTAATTAAATGTTCTATGAGTGCCAGGAATACAATTCTAAGGTTCCCTGAAATATCAGGGCCCAGTTAACTTAGAAATACATTGAAATAATGGGAATTTATAGTTCCACATACAAAAAAAAAATCTATGGATTTATGCTTTGGAGTAGGAGATGTTGGTGCACACAGACACAATGACACCCCACTTACACAGAGAAACTGACATTAGGCCAAGAAGAATGGGCTAAGAACTAAAATTCCCATTTAAAGTACATTATTAAGATGAATTTTACTTGATGACTCCCCACACCAGCATCAAGCTTATAAATACTCAGAATTACAGAATAATAGTTAAAAGAAAACAGGTTAAACATAACAAAGTAACCATCACAGTGTCATGAAAATGGAGGCAGAATTTAGCATTGTTGGAAAGTGGTGGATACAAAAATTTCTCAAAAATTATTCTCAATCAATATGAAAATAACTGTTGGCTCATATTTGTATTAGCCTTTAAGAGACCCACTCACTTATCTCTATTATATAATATAAAAATGTGGAACAGCAATGCTTTCTGCTCTGAAGATTAACCGTAAAATAAACCTCTCATTGAATTTGTAAGGCAGAGGAACAGGAAGAGCAAGAAAACAATGAGATGATGCTGAGTGGCACAGTGATCCACCTATCGCAGCAGCACAGAAAATGAAATGCAAAGGTATGAAGGAAGTTGAAAATGAAAAGTATTTTAGAGAATGATTATGAAATAATGCAGAAGGAATTCCAGAATAGCCTTTGCTTTTTGTGTTCTTTCAGAGCTTCCAAAGAAATTACCTTTTAAAGAACAAATGAACTGCACTGGTGCTGATGATCCAGCCCACCTGCTGAAGGAATTCTTCAAACAGTTCTCCCTAGGTCTTGGTCATTGTTCCGTCTACACTGCTTGGGAAAGGAGTTCCCACCGTAGTGTGGGACAGTCCCTCCCACTCCCTGGGGCTGAGCACGCTGCCTCTGGACTGGGATAAAAGCCAGATTTGATTCCCCAAATAGCAAGGTGCCTTCCTGCCAACATAGTATTTCTTTTTTTTAACAAGTATTTTCCATGTGTTTTTGTCTTACAAAGATATGAAATAAAGGATAATTAAAAAGATGAAAACAATGTGTTTTAAAAATGATAAAGTATTATTTTACTTAAGCATAACATGTTCTGAGGGATTTTAAGCAAGACATCTGTAACACACTTTGTGATCTGTTTTTGCAAAAAAGAAACATTCAGGTTTCACTAAAACACATTCCCCCTATGAGTGTTACCATAATCAGTATTCAAGAGGGTAAGGACCAATGTGCATCCAAAAAACCTCCAACCACACTATGTGATTCACACAGAAAGTCATTCTCATTCAAATTAAAACTGTAAAATTAGATGATCTAGGAAAATGTGTAAGCTCCTTATACACAGCTGCTGGTTTTATTTTCTATATCATATGATAGATATTCCACCAGTCTATTCATGATTTAAAACAAAAGAAAGAAGGAAATGGAAGCATCCTAAAGAGAAAAATCAAAATGGTTTTTGCCTTTTTTTTTTTTCTTCTTTTTAATTCCAAAGTATACAATAAAATTGTTAAAATCATACACTTTGCTCAGAAAAGAGCAAATCAGGGATAAATGCATGGGAAGTTTAAAACATTTTTAAACAGAGAACTATAGTATCAGTTCCTGGACACTGCTGAATAACTACAACGTTTACAAAGGACATTCAAATTTACTGTGCCAACATCCAGACTGAGAGGGTAAACAGAACAAACCAAAATAAACCCAGGAGAAAGCTTTAGCCAACCATGTAAGAAGCTAAACTGAGGTTCCAACAACATTAATTCCAGCAAAAGAGAAAATATGTTTCCTTAAAAGTCTGGACTTCAGGACTAAATCTGTTTGGATGACTGAGTTCAAAAGAAACCCCAAGGAAACTCTGAAGTGTGCACAGATGCATATTCCTTTGAAACACTACCATGATCAACAAAGGATAACAGACATAAAGTGAGATTCTCTTGAAAATTCAATACGCCTTAAGTATGTGCACTGTGAATAGAAATTAAACTCGAAAAGAAAGAAGTGGCTGCACACATAGCTATGATACAAATGGCTAGTGCAAAATTCATTCAACCTCAGTTAAAACCATATGTGGGCAATGTGTTAAGACAGCAAAAGGCAAAATAAACTTTCTTGAAAGCTTGAAACATTTCTATCACAGAAATAACAACACTTACCTTAACAATTCCATCTATGAAAATAATGTAACAAACTTTTTAAACTAACAGCCAAAAGACATCAGCCTAGAGAACTATCTCTGTCTCAGAACAGACAGATGCAGACAAAGGCAGCAGCACAGAGAGGCCCCCGCCACACAAAAGCTGATATTGTTCTCCTGCTGGGTGAAAATCTCACTTGTAAATCGAGCGACATCTGCATTGAGAATCACCCCAGACGTGGCCCTGCAGAGGTGACCAAACCACTCCACTCAACAGGAGAATGATTTCTCTTGTCTCCTTCAATGCAGGGCAGCTGCACCAAACAGCAGCTCCTGAGTTTACATTTTAGCAAAATTCCTTTGCTGCACTGATAGAAATGAAACGTATTGTGTAAAACTCTTCCCCACTAGGCACAGACTTGAAGCACACTATACTATTCAAAATGAATAACCATTCAAATCTTTTTGAAATAATCATAAAATCTTTTGTCACAATACAGAACACCAAACGCCTCCAAAATTAGTAACCTCTTCACATTTCTTTCCAACTTCTTTATCAGCACTACTGACACAGGACAGCAGTGTCTCCCACAATGTCTTTCATCGAAGTCAATAAAAAAATTTAATTCAAGCATTTGATAAGGTTTCTAAAAATCTGTCAGCGGTAATAAAAACTGCTTTCACTACTTAAATTTAACTCAGTTTTTCCATAAAGTTATTTATATACTATACTACATTCTTCATCATCTAAACTGGACACTGGAACGAAACAGTCTATAAAGCTTTATATAGTCATAAACCCAGACAGTTCTAAGTCACACACAGGAATGTCCTACAGCATTCACCAAAATGTTGATCATCATACATTTAACAGAAGCAAGAAAAAAAAAAATCGGTCCAAACCAAAGTTACTTTTTAAAAAAAAGATCAATTAATAAACAATAATTTTTTAAAAAGTAGCAAATATTTCTAAATGTTTGTTTCTAGAAGGTCTTTTTCGTTACTCTCCCCAGTAAACACAATTAAGTTTTTAATAATGAACTGTGTAACTTCTGTGCAGGAAAAAAATCCTCAATGCAAATAATAGGATTCTGTAAAATGATGAAAAAAACATACAGTGAACCTATTCAATAAGCCCACATCAGGATATGCTGGATTGGCTGAGAGTGAATATAAAGTACTTTCTAAATAGTTGGCACCTTTTTTCTGCTTGTTTTGAACACCTTTGGCTCCCAAGTAAATTGGAAGAGAGTCTTAAGACAGTTATTTAAACAAATAAATTAAAAACAGTAAGTGGGATGATGCCTTCTGAGGTCTCAAGAGGTGCCTGTCCTCGTAACACCCAAGTTAATGAATTATTGAGAAAGAAGATTTCTATTTTGTGATCTGAAAAAAACCAAACTTGCATCCTTAACAAAAAGACTGTCCTTTCTTTTTTGGCCTTCAGAAAAAGTTATTTCAGAGTCAAAGTAAGATATTTCAGCAGCAGGCATGATCTACCATCATGTGCTTAATCTAAAAATAAGGATAACTCTTGAGAAAGAGTGGGAACATGAGAACAAATTTAACTGTGGAAAACGGCCACAGAAGAGGAACAGTAGTTTAATGCAAAGTGACAGCGACAACTTCACAGCAGACTAGAAAATTCCCATTTAGTGGGATATGATGCTTTATAGGTTACTTGGTCTGGTGGTTTCAGTAACCCCAAATACTCTGAGAGGAATAAACATTTTCCCTGACAGAACTTCATCCAAATACAACTGGTGATTTTTTCAGAAGTCTGACAGAGAACCTGGAACAGTATTGATACATAAATAGAAACCAACCTCCCACATTCAAGTTACTGACATGAAAAAGCTATTCTTTCAAATAATACTATCTGTAACTTGCTTCAGTCTTTCCAATATGTATTTCATGACACTGCACTCTTTCAGAATTTTACTTTGTATTTTTCTAATCAAAGTATCTTTGGGGAGATTCTAGCATCGCCCTTCTACATAGCATAATAAAAATGCCTTTTGATGACATTCTGTTCTCACAGATATGTTAATACAATGTGCAGTTAAATGCATCCCTTTTTGTTTATGACAACGACCATGATGAAGAATGGGAAAATTATATGAATTCATTGCCATTTTTTCTTGTTTAGAAAGCTACAACACAGCATTACAGAAGAAACAGGTCATGAATGAAGTACTAGGAACCACACTGGTACTGTCAAGAGCAGAAAAAAGCAAGAGCATTGCAGAAGCATGAATTACTGTCTGGCAGATGTGTCATCCAGCAAAATACTGAAACTAAGGCCATGTCGTTTACCAAAGCCCAAGAAGTTATATGGTAACATTAGTTAATAAATATCTAAAACTTTTCTGACTGAGTGACACAAATGTTTTGGTTCTAATTATACTCATGTTATTCTACTCCTCTCCAGATTTTTTATTTCTTGTTCATATAACCTAATTACCTTTCTATACTGCAGTATGCAATATAAAAAGAATAATTTCAGTATCTGGGACACAAGCTAGATGAACTTAAATTAGGGAAAAAAATTCGCATTTTAATACAAATTGCAAAGATGAGTTGTTGGAGATGCAATTCAGGAAAGTCATGAGCTCCTAGTCCCTTCCTCCTGTGTGCTTCCGATAATTTCATCCAATGACTGTTGATGTAAAACGCACTAAGAATTACCAGAGAACAAAGTTTAGAGCTGCAGTGCTGTGCCAGAGCAATGCCATTGTCACTGAGCAGCCAAGTCCCTATCTCCGGTTCCTCAAGCCCCGGGGCAGCTGCGCAGTGGGGAAGCTCTGGCAGCAGAGAGCCCAAGAGCTGGGGCCACTGCCACAAGGAAGGAGGTGTGGGTTGGAGCCCTTTAAACTTGAAGAATGCACAGAATTCAAGTGACCAACCAAACTGTAACAAGTGTACAAATCACCCACTACATTTAAAGAGTTTGGACACCAAAGGACCTGTGGCACTGTTTACATTCAGCTCATGCTCCTGCAATGCTGCACAGAGGAACGAGAACATTCAACAGCTTTTCAGAAACTCTTTCAAGTCTCTACAAACATAACCATCTACTGCAGATCAGACAGCTGGAATGACTCCTACTCCTGTGACTCTTTCACTGGGTAAAAACCACACACATCTTGTTCGATTTGCGATAATCACTGTGCTCTTCAGTTCAAGACATAGAACTAAAACGGTCATCATCCATGTGGTCACATGAGCATTTTGGTTTGATTCAGGAGTGCATTTTTAAAATTTATGTACAGTAATAAATCTGCAACATTTAAAATAAAACTAAAATCCAACCCTTATTGAAAGGAAAAAATCCCTATTCTGATGAATTATTTTAAAGCAAATCTATTAGCTCCAAATGTTAATCACATATTCTAAAATTCTCTGTAAGCAGAGTCCTAAAAAAAGTATTTTTGCACAAAGTGCTGGATGATTCTTACATTCAACAACTAAAGAAATTAATTTTGCTGTCAAACAAAAAAAGGTAATATGCTCAGGATAAACCAAAATATTATCCAATGAACAATAGATACAGGAACACATTCAAGTTTTTATCACAGAAAACTTACATCTAGTAGCGTGTGAAGATGCTGATCCTGGAAAACACTGTGAAGAAAATCTAAGTCTTTTTCACTGCAGTCTGTAAGTGCATGAATTTCTTCCAGGCTGTCCAGCACCTGTGAGACTGCTCCTAGGGTGACACAGACAGAGGACAGAAAAGAGAATAAAAAATTAATAAAGCAAAGGCTCATGGTAAACTGAACTTTGGAAAAGGAAACTTTCAATTCATCTGGTACAACTGCAACAGGAGCTTAACAAAGCTGGAGTTTTAACAGGAAAACTCACCGAATAAACTTTACATATACCAATAGTGGTCACAGATAGTGTAATTACATATAAGAAATTATTTAACGGAAGAGAGGTTAAAACCTGATTTTATTAAGCTCAGCTGTGTTCTATTTTAGCATTGTTTCCAATGATGTCTTATGGAGTGACTTGGATTACTGGCCTGTCCTCACCATTCTCACCCCAACCTTCATTTCTTCACTGCTTGAACTGCTGGCCAATTTCAAATACATATTGTAAAATTTTGAAACATCAGTAAGAACTACTTTGAAATCAAATTTGAAACATCAGTAAAATCAGGAAGAACCAATGCTTTCACAAATATTTTTAAAATCAGCATTGGGATAAAGGAGGGAAGAGGGAGAAAGACCTGGCTGCTGAGTTCTCTGGGGGACAAAAAATTGCTGTAATGTGTTTTTGCTCTGTTTGTTCTCCTTGCCTGGTTATCTCCTATCCTGTTATAGCACTTGCTGCTTTTTCTCCAGGGCATTGTTTTGGGACATAGGATGATGGGGATGATTTTTATATGGCAGAGGGGTGAAAGAGGAGTGAGAGCTATGGAGACAAAAAGGAGAAACTGAAGGCATTATGGAAGGTGGAAGTCCATGAGGAAAAGCTGAACTCTCAGCAGGGGAACACAAAGAAACACAACACAAATCCACAGTAAATCAGCCCATAGTGGTTCTGTGTGAACTTGTTTAAAAATCAGAGCATCAGTGGTGGCTGCCACCTGTGTGTATCTTTAGAATGCCAGCTTTGGCTTATCTCAACACCCACGGACCATGTCTTCACTTTTTGCACAGTGGTGGAAGCATCTGGAAAGAGGGCAGCATATCCAACGAGAGTCTGCAACAACGCTGGTGTCTGGCAGTGAACTGCTGAAAGCTTTTTCATGAAGAAGTTAATTCTGGATACCAAATTCTACACATTCTCTATTTCACTCATTTCTTGTCAATATGCTTATTCTGTTTATTTATTTGTTTGCCTGTGTCTTTTTGACAAAATAGATAATATCTAAAAAATTGCTGCATTCCTTGAAATTCTATACTCCACTGTATGAACAATTCTTACCAGCCCTCCTTAACTCAAACCCTTTTGTACTGCATTTTCAGATTGTAATAAAAACAAAATACCCAACTCCCTCTCAACCACACAAAGGAACAAGTTAAATTAACTTATTTCTCTGAAAACCTTGAAAAACTGGAATTAACATAACAAAATATACAAAAACTACTGTACAAGACTTGCAACCTTATGGCTTAGAAGGACAAATAAATTACAGATCCTGAAACTCTTACATCACATTTAGCACAAACCTCAGCCCAGGATTCTCCTCACAGTTCCCTGTACAACAAAGTTTGAGAACCACAGTATTCCCTTCATTCACAACTCATGGCTCAGGAGCAATAAAACTTCTTCATTCTCTCCCATCAAATATATCTGACTACTTTAATCTATTTGATGTACTAATTTATGTTCCTTTAAAAGTTTGTGGCTGTCAGCAAATAAAATGAATGCTTTGACTTTTAGGAGTTGCTGTGCATGAGGTCAGCTGCACTGAAGAAGAGAAAAATTTGCTTCCTCTTTGATAATGAACAAGGCTGCTCAGCTGAAAGGAACCATCCACATCCCTCTGCCAGAAACACAGCAGGAAACCTGAGAAAATACAGGGACTGGGGATCTGCTGGTAAGAGGATGGAGAGATCACAGCTCAGCCTCAAAGGCAAGGAAAAAAAAAATCACCCACGGACCCAAAAGGGACTGCCCTGTTTCCTTTACATTTTCAGTACATCAGTTAAAGGTTGATGGACTTAAGAGATCCCCAAGCCTGAAAGAAAGTGCTTGACTCTCCAGGATCCAGTTGGCAGAAGGAAATTTGTTAGAATTTGCTTTTATTTCTGCTCTTGTCATGCTCAGAGTTTGATTTAATTTTCAAGCAAAACTTCTTTCTCTGGGTTCAAAGTCCTTTCTGTGTTTTCTGAGTATTTAAAGGAAACTCCAGAGAAGATTCACTTCAGAGGCCTGGATATCTTAAGAGTCTCAAATACTGCTCAATGTTTCTCATAATCACTACAACTTGAGCCAAATCTGGAACCAGAAAGAAGTATGTTCAAAGCTGTCTGCAGTGCTGTGTTATTGTGAAATACCAAATGCTCTGGACCACCACATTCTTTATTTAACAGTATTATTTACTTTGCAAATGTTAATTTGTGGAATACTTTGTGGGCTTTGAAACTGAAATGAAAGTTACGATTTTTTAATATTTGCATCTGAACAACCTCTTGAATATTTGGGAATTACAAAAAAATTAGGGTTTGATCATTCGGTCTTTTTTTCTCCTGTCCCTCGGTCAAATTGAATAGAAGGCTGTAAATTTGATGGGACTTTCTGACAGTGACTTTATTAATCCTCCAAATGACAGTTTTACCTTATGCTTTTTTTTACCTACAATCTTACGCTCCACCTACTTCCATGCCTTTCACTCATTTACAAATGATGTGCACCTGCATGAGGAAATGGCATAGTAGCAATATATTGACAGCATGTTAGTCCTTAAAAAAAGTGAGAGATCAATTTCACAGACATTTTTGTGAACACCTAAACTCTGTTACAGACATCTGATTAAAAAAGCCTAAAAGAACCTTTCAATAGAGTTTTAAATTCACAGAAGAGATACTACATAAAATAAAATTAACTAACCTTTACAGCACACCTGTTTCTAAAAAGATTCAGATTCAAGCTAAATTTCTTACGTTCAGGGAAAATGTAAAGGCACTCAATATTTATAATTGAAGCTTATATCCTCTTGAAATAGGATTTAATCTCCTTTCAACATTGCAAATGCACCCATTTTAGCCTCAGCGCAGATGATAAAGGAAGGACTTAAGTGAGTTGTTACAGTCATACAAGCTAAGAGCTCAGATTTCCCCTTGTCTGCAGCAGTTACAGACAGAATCTATAAATATGAAAATTAGAATGATGCATAAATATTAGTAAGGCAGGAAAAATCAGGAAGTGGACTAACTTGACTGGCTGTGTTCATTTGTTTTTTAGGACTCCAAAGTAAACTTTGTCAGAAAATGCTGCTCACTGCCCCAGAATTTTCAAGTAGCCCCAACTTTTGGGTGAGATTAGTCTCACCCTGCAACTTAAGCTACTCTAAAAACAGATCCAATTGCACAGGTAAGGCTGCAATTCCAGTGATATAAATAGAAGACTCTTCTCCGCAGAAACAGTAACAAAATCCACACCAAACATGGCTGTGAGAAGACTGTGGTGATTGTGGATCCTACTGTAAATGCACAGTAAATTATCTCAGTGTCCAAAAGGGCAGGGACACTCTGGGCCACGCACACAACCTCATCTTTCTTGTATTTCCATAGGAATACTTAAGAAAGGATGGCTGCAGCTATAAAGAGTTTCCTGGGGGCTGCCAACTCTGAAAAGTTGTGAACTATGGGCTGTCATACATTAAAAAGAAGAAAAACCACATTAGAATGCTTATGACAATCCCCTGCAGTCATTAGTTAGTACATAAAGTACATAGTTAGTACATAAAATGCTTTGATAATTAGTGGAATACCGTCTTAAGAATGCTACCAAATTACTTCTAAGAAGAAAGAGATGAATTGAGCATTTTCTGCCTACTGAGGCAGATATATTATTTATCAGAGAGATATATTTGCTATATGAGGCAAAACTTTTGGATTATCTCTCTACCCAGTGCATAGACAAGTTATCACAGGTACTTTTTGCAGATTCTGTTACCTCATTTATGGAGATGGCCATTCAGAGATCTCTCTTACAGCTGCATTCTGTCTCTAGAGTCTTTGTAGTTCTCATACAGTGGCTTTAATACCACGTGAAGTTGCTACTGACAGTGGTTCATCAGGTTGGAAATAGGCAAAGCTTTGGTAAAATAGTGCTGTTAGTACAATATCCAGCTATTCTAGTCTGGAACAGGTGGTTTGACTACAGAAACTGAACTTTTAAGGTAGGGAGGAGTTGCTTACTTCTCCCCAGGACAGAGTCAAAGAGAACTTAAAATACTACACCAAGGACTGCCTACATATTCTGCAGTAGTAATGTGTCCCTCCACTACAAAACATCCCAAAAGTTTCCTTTTCTGAGGTTTCTCAGCACACCAGGCAGGTACAACTGGCTTCCTCTGTTATGCAAGGGGCAGCAAACAAAATCAGGAGCTTCTTTTCATGTGACATCTGATCTGCAACAGTGTATGACTGAACAAATGTTTAGGTAAAGAGACTCAGATATTGCTGCAAAACACAGACTACATCCTGACTGCAAGCACATTCTGAGAGAGGGCAAAATAATTCTTTGATTTATTTTTTAACAGTGAAGATTATAAATGCCTATTTAAGTCTTGGTCAGTCATAAACCCTCTCCTGAGTAATGAGAAGTCAGAACTCAGGAAGCCTGCCGTTGTTTAAACACAAAACTATAAACCCGTGACCTTTCTGCCAGTCTCCTGCAATTGCTATGCCAGGAAATAACTCTGCAGAAGAACTTATAATAACCATTATAATAATAGCATGTTTTTATAAAAGAGACATTGGCAAAATCTAAATCCCTTAGATTCACAGAACCATATAAAATGAAGATCATAACACCAGCCACTCATTTTAATCCTGCTCATTCTTATAAACTACCTTAATTTGAGTGGCTTGTCAACTATTCTTTATGTTGTGTAAATAGGTAAGCAACTGTGTCTTGAGGATTTTACAGTGGTATTTAAATGACTAACCAAGGCTTTGCTGTCATTTGCAATTTTTCTGCATATCACAGTTCAGCCCTTATGTCATCCAATCTACAACAAACAGAAGCTGATTTTTCTCAGTCTCATCTCTTGGCTGCCTTGTGTGCAGCTGCTGGAAATTAAATTAAAAAACAATCCTCGCTCTTAAAGCACAGGCACTTAACAAGGCAGGATTTACATTTTACTTCGTTTTTAAAGAGGTCCGAGGCTAGTACATCCAGCAAGGACAGATGAAAAACCATCGGAAACTGTTAGATTTTAGAGAGATCAAACATTAGAATCACAAAATGAAGTCACAGGATACAATCTCATGTTAAAACAAGCATGGGCATTATCATAAAGTGCAGACCTTTCCACTACTTGTACTGATGTAACTTCTAAGATTTAGAGAAAACCAGCTGAGCACCAGCTGCTCTTCATCACTTGAAACAACATCTGCAAAAATCACTGGAGTTGAGACGCCTCCAATCTCACACAGGAATTTGTTGCTCTTTGCTGTTCTCTGTATTCCAGAGCAACTGACTGTGCAGGGACAGATGATGGCCAAAGCAGGTGTATATACATGACTGTAATAGTTTAAAATAAGGTGGGAAATGCATGTTTCCCATATGCACAGCAGAGTAATTGAAATGTAAGGCAAGTAAAGACTTTATCCTGCTCAAATTAGTGATTTCTTCCTTCTTGGACTGAAACCAAACAGTGAAGCTTAGACACTCTATAAATTTACAAATAAGCTTCTACATGCTCACAGTTCTGTGAATGCTACTGGGAAGCAAATAAGGCAGTGATAATATATGTATATACATACACTATATATAAAAAAAACAATCAGGAAGAGTCTAGCAAGAAAACTAGAAAGACGGAGGTTTATGGAGATGACAGTAAAAGCTCAGAAACAAGACAGCTGCTGCAATGGAAGGGTACTGGGATTTACAACTACATTAAGGAAGGTAAGAACATCTAAGGGATACGGGAAAGGAGAGAAAGGCATGGTAAAGTCAGAAAAGAAACAAGGAAGGAAATAGGTGCAGGAGAGAAAAACAGGGAGAAAAAGACTAAACAAAGTGAAAAAGAAATACAAATTAAAAAAAGAAAAGAAAACAAGAGATAAAGTGTTCCCAAACAGCAGAAGGAATGTAGAGGAGAGCTCTATGTATGGAAGACAAAAAAGGATGGGGGGAAGAGGAAGTGGTGAGGGAGAGGACAAAAAGGGCAGCAAGAAACTGATGCTTAATTTTGAAGAGAGACTTCCTTTTATCTGCACACATGGGGACTGAGGGTAGGCATGGCTCCAGCTTTCTATCTTCATACCTGGCACCTTCACACAAAGTTTGCCAATTCTTTTTCCCAGCTACCCCTCACAGTAAAACCAGCCACAGATATGACAGAAGGCAGTCTAATGGGGTCGTAAGGAAATATGCAGTAGTGCTGGTTTTCAGACCAGACCTGTACCTTACATGTGAGTGCACTCACATGCAACTAAACAAATAAATATTTTAACAAATGAATGCCCTTCACTACCCCTTCCTTAGACTCTTTCTTCCTCATTGCAAAAATATGTGAAAACCCGCTTCTGACCAGCATGACTGCAGCACACTCTATTATAGTCAGTCAGTTTGCAGAAGGAAAGTCTCCATGAACAAACAAAAAACCAAAAATCATGGCACGGGCTCTGTATGAGTTTTGTTTTTTTTCCCTAGAACTGTTGAAAAATAATGATATCACAAAACTTTTACATAAAAATCCACTGAACTTTCACTCCCTTGTTACTGGACAGGCATTCTGAGATGGGGAAGTAGGAGGACAAGGAACAACTTTCCCCCACAACCTGAAAAATCAGAAGAATGAACCAAACAACAACAACTACAAAATCCATGACCGATCAGAAATGGAGACACAGACATGTGTCCTGCTGACCTAGGACAGAAGCAAAGCTGTTAGCCTACAAGCCTTAAAACGCTGCAGGAAACCCCCACTTTTTATAGCTTGTTTTTGGAGATGCTGAATTAGTTGTTTTTGAAAAGGTTGTGGTTGGTATCAAAGGGTCTAGAATTTCACACCTTCTCCTCAGTCTAGCATAGTCTGCAGGTTTTAGCAGTGCTTGTGCTCCCAGTCTCTCACAAAATGTGCAGCTGCCTTGCAGCAGAACCTCCTCCCTACACACCAACAACATTCCTTCATTGAGGAGACACACATTGGATAGTTACTGAAATCAGGTGTATGCATATCCACAGTGCATATGCATAGATTGTATCACATCAACACAGAAGGATCAAGAAAGTTCATGCAAGCGTAGAGCAAGAATAGAATATTTGACTAATCTTACAGTGTATGTTTGGTGGTAGGAGAAAAAACAACCCATCAGTCCATGAAAACAATTTTGGAACAAAAATGAAAACCAAAACATTGTATACTTAATGAATTTAATGAAAATTAAATTTTAGTTCAGTTGTGGTGCAAATATTAAATATTGGGAAAAACGTCCCAAAACTCAGATAATTTTAATACTGCCTCTAAATTAGAATCTTCAGAATTCCCTGGAAATCATCCTTCTGCTTAATTACACTGTCAGTTACATTATACTGTAGACAGATTTAATTAATACTATACAGTTTTTTTTGAACAGGCAGTATTAAAACTGAAAATAGCAAAGAGAAGCAAAAGAAAGTGGATTTTTAAACATGCAAAGACACACACCATAGCTGAATGATATGCCTTAAAGGAAAACAAAGGGATACCTACTTTCTGCTGCTAGAAGTCCTAGAAGGAAGGCAGCGTTTGGACAAACAACAAACAGTATGAAGATTTCAGAACAAGCGATTTATAAAGCTGCAACCTAGCACACTAATTTAGCCACAAAATAGTCTCAACAAAGTGACAAGGATCCCCCCAGTTTTTAAATATGGTTTCTATGTGTGAAGCAAATGGCACTGGCAGACTGGGATGGGAGGAAAACAAACACTTGGCATTGGGAAGGCAGCACATTGATGCAGTGTTAGAGGTCTATTAACACCAGACTTTTCCCAACATCCGTTAAACTATTTTAAAAAACTCATGGACAAAAAATAAATTCTAGTAAAAATATTGTTAGAGGTGAACTGATAAACTAATTCAACATACTGCAAATGATGCATAATATCATATTAGAGGTCTATTAACACCAGACTTTTCCCAACATCCGTTAAACTATTTTAAAAAACTCATGGACAAAAAATAAATTCTAGTAAAAATATTGTTAGAGGTGAACTGATAAACTAATTCAACATACTGCAAATGATGCATAATATCGTATTAATATACTCAGTAAGCAAAATTTAGCAACGTTATATTGAAATCAAAAGTTTCAGTGAAAAACGTTATGAAAACCATTTAGAAATACAATCACTTTATTACTGATTTTAATTAACAATGTCTTTATGCCTTTTTAAAAAATTTAAATACACCAGAGCAAAGAACCAATAGATGAAAAAATAATGAAGTCAATAATGGAATATTGGAAACACACAAACATGGTCTCAAAACTGAGAGTTGTGCTTGTAATACTAGTGAAGGAATTAATAACAATAAATTATAAGGTGAATATAATTTTTTCCCCCAAGTACTCATACTTTAAAATGTTACACAACACCCTTTGCAAATATTTACAAAATCAGTGGTAATTTTTGCATAACGAAAGTGTTTTTTTCTCTTACTCATATCGATGAAACGGATGGGTTTTACGATATGGGTTTGTATCACCCATATTTAATGAATTCTAAATCCCATAAAACTACTAACCATTCTAACTTGTGAGTTCAGCTACTTCCATGTATTGTGGAAACAGTGATCTTACAACTTGGCCACACATAGGCTGTTTGACCTTACTCTGAAAGTCTAAGAGATTTAGCTTTATTCCCATTATTATCATCGAATTTGAAAATCAAGATCTCATGCTGTTGAAAACTTCTCATTTGACATGACAACATGGAGTCTGACAAAATAGAACAGAATGAAAATTTCAATTTGCGCACACCAGTCCTGAGACAAAATACTAAAAATTTTGTAAAATTTGTAAAAATGCTGTGTGTGGAATCAGTGCTTTATAGTTGGAGAAAATGAGGCAGAAGCAGGGAAGGAGCCTCAGCGTGGCTGCTTTCTGTGCAATGCAAAACTCTGCTCCTATGTTTGTCTGCTCCCAGAGTGACCACAGAGCTCAGCACTCCCAGCCAAGTGCAGGAAGCACTGCAGCAGTGCCCGTGCTGAGCACAGGCACAGGAGCACATCTGGCCACTCAGGCTGCTCTCGTGCTCTGTGGTTACACCGTGCTCGAGAGGATCTCTTACAGGGACTGTCTGTGGCAAGAAGCTGCTCTGAAACCTGTTAGTCACAGCTCAGAAATGTGTGCTGCAGACCAAGCAATTCCAGCAGACATTAGGGAGTAACATCCTTTAACCAAAAGGTAAGGTTTGCTTTAATACAAAAGTCAGCTGTGCAGTTTTCCAATGGCTATGTACTATCCACTGGCTTAACTCCAGCACTGACTCAGTTCTGAAAACATGGCTACAAAAAGCTTTTGGAAATACAAACTTACAAAAAATCTCTTCAATTTATCATTTTTTCTGTTGCCCTAAAAAGGTAACCATTCTGAATCTACTTAAAACTCCAAACAAAACAGTCGTCCTCAATTCAGCTTCCCAAGTCAAAGCCCAAGAAGCAAAAGGAGGGACAATTAAAAAGCTTTACACTGGTGATGTTCATTCCCCAGCCTGAGGCACTGTTATGAAAGCACTTGAAAACTGTCTGTACTCTCTGCTGGGGGACAAGTGGGCAGCATATGACAGAAGGAGAGGAAATCCTGTCTTGTGTTAATGTGCAATCAGGAGACAGAAGGGCCTGGGCAGGAAAGGGGAGGGAGTCAGATGGGGAAGGGCAGCAGAGAGCAAACACTGTGAATTTCTCTGCCACCTCATGTATTTCATGGTCCACTTCAAATACTTCCTACTGGGCCAGTTTTTCTCCTGTGACAGATCTAGCCTTTAGGGCTGCTGATTGCTAACTGCTGATTTATGTGTGTTTCAGCATATTAAAAACATCCAAAACATTTGTTGCCTTGGGGAATACACATTTTACAATGTTTTGAAGACAGGCAACCTAAAAATCAAATGTTTTACATTCTAGAGAAAACCATTTGCAGGAAGCTTGTCAGCTGAGCTGCTTGGTTGCTTTACTAAAGAAGTTACTGAACACAGACTGCCAGCAATAAAGCAGTATTTTAGTTTAAAAATAAGCACCTAATTGTAGAAACTATTTTAAAAGCCTTTATCACACTTAAGATTGAGCAAGACTGGTTTCTCCTACGTTAACAACAGGATCATAGCAGGATTAAGTTCTTCAGAGCATGGCTGCTGCCAAAAGAGGAAACAGACCACCCACAAGTGGTCGAAACCAAGAATTATTACCACTGTACAAATGAAAGGAAGATGTGTGCAGAAAAATACCCGGTTAACTTTAAATTAAATTTATCTCTGTTCATTCCCATCTAGTTTAGCTAAGCAATTTGCTGACCATCACTGGAAAGCTCTCTAACAAGAATATCCTTTGTGATTCTGCATCTACAGAAGTCATCTGACTTGCTGCCTGCAGTGTCTTCCTATGCCAGGAGAATACTCAGGTAGTACAGGAAGATGCTCAAAGGCTCCAGCAACCCCAAGTTTCCAAACTGAACTTTGAGGAAGAACATCTCTAGATTAATTGGGGAAAAAGAGAGAACTGAAATTTTCTCTTTCTGTGTTTCAAAGACCTGGAGGGACAGGATATGTAATTTGCATAACCTAATAAGCATCTATATTTCTGTATATTTATCTCTGTAGGAGTTCTGTATTTGCCTGTTTCTGACAAATCATTTAATTACAATGATAAGCTTCATGAAATTTTATGGGAGGAATAATTGGCAACCACATCTAAAATATTAAATGCTCTTCATTAAGAGTTTATGATCTGGAATAACGTTATGAGATATCAGGAAGGAAACTTAAATAACATTAAGATAATCAAGTTTCTACTGCAATTCAAGAGTTTTATGTTTAATTTCTACATACTAGTTTGGTTAAGAATCATCACAAGACCCATCCTACAAGCTAGAAATATTTGAAAATATTATTAGTGTACTTCTGAAGGGGAAACAAAATAGATTTCTATATCTAGGAATTTCAGAAGCTGAAGGAGTTGTAGTATCTTTTCTTGCAAGGCTCAGTGTTCAATATTAAATATTTCATCTGCTAAAGCAGTGGGTCAGAGAAACATGATGAAAACTACCCACCTAGCATAGTTTCCTGTGATCCCCATCAGCCGGATCAACAATGACAGTTTAAAGAATAACTTTGTTTTCCTGAGAAATCCAAGCTATTGTTTCAGTTATTTCAGAGGTGAACACAAGATAACAACGGATGCAGCACAGATATTCTGTACAATTTACATGTGTACTGGGCTCAAGTATTCTGTGAGCAGAAAAAAATAGAACTTGGAACTTTCCTGAATACTGATATCTGCAATTACATCACTCTGAGGAAGACACATGTCCTGTTGATGTGAGACTGAAACTGGAAAGAGGAACTGCTGTTTCCAGATTAGGAAAGTTGCCACCGCTGCTCATGTTGGTGGCCATTCACCACTGAAATGGGGGAAGTAGATGGAAACAAAAATTAAGGCACTGCAAGTAGTTCTAGGTGAAGTAAAAGTGACTTATTCTTTCATAAAAAGAATAAGTGGATCCTTATCTGCAAGTACAAGTATTCAAAAGCTGTCTAGCTGAACTTAAGCCATGAAGCTCTGATTATCCATTTGCAATAAATGATCTGAGATTCTCAATCATTTCTATGGGAATTATGAACAGTGTTCATGTCTAAGAACAAAGCATCTTTTAATTTAAGTACTTGAAAGAATTTCAACCAAAAGAAGTCGCTCCCATTCTTATACTAAAGACATGGAAATAATTTATAATAATTACTTGTGCATATGAAATAGAAGGGAAGGAATGATTAATATATGCAGTCAATATGTCATTTTCTCACCTATAAAAATATTGGGTAAGAGAATTATCACACAGCAGATCAACACACACAAGTAAGTTCCTGAAATGTCTTCTAGAAAAGGCAGTGTACAGCTAAGATATTCTGCCAGTACTCTCAAGTTGTTTAGAAAAATAAAAGAGAGAGTCTTTTTGGTCTTAAGTTTTTCTTAAAGGTTCATTTAAATTGATCCTAAATCCTAATTTAAGATCAGCTAGAACAACCCAAAATTTTGCACTGCAAATATTTTGAGCAATGTTATACCAAAATTAAGACACATAACCAAGACAGGGCTGTGTTAGTTTAGGGACTGACAATTTATTTATATTTTTGAATATGGGCTGTGGACAAAAGCATCGCTTGAGTAAGGTCACTGTCCTGTCCAAGGCCTAGATCACAGCACAAGTGATCCTCCCCTTTAAAGTTTGTTGGGAGATCCCTGAAGCACATGAATTGTCTCTCTCTGAAGATTTGGGGGTCAGAAATACTGCCCAGAGTGCTTTAAACAGCACACGTCTTAACCACATTGTTCTCTGAAACAGGAGGTCAGGAAACTTTGGTACATAATGGTTTCTCTTTATAAATAACTATTAGTAAGGTATGAGAACTTTGCTCCAGCCCAAGAATTCAAGACAAAATTTCAATAAGATTTTATACACTAGAAATATAAAGAGAAATATGAGATTATAACATTGTTAGTAGTTAAATGTACACACAAGAAAAAAAAAATCAAGACAGAAATTCTGTAGAAACGTAAAACTGTGCAGAGATTTTCTCTTCATTTCTGCCAGCTGTAAATGCCATTATGAATGAAAATTATTTATTCTTTCACAGGAAAATGTTAACTTAATATTCAATTTTATGAAATCTCAAGAAATTAGTAAATATGTGGTACTCTGGTCAATACAGACATGCTGACTGCAGTAAATACACTTTCTGTTAAAATACCTGAGGAGGTGGGGTCTTCAGAGAAGTCTGGCAGCTCTTCAGGGGGGTCACCATAGAAGGAGTTGAATTTGTGGCTTGACACAGCTGCTAGTACTGCCCCCTGAATAAAAATACCCACACAGTCTAAATTACACAAAGAAGGATAATGAAACATATTCAGACACCTTGGATCACTCAGTCTCCTGAGGTCTCTTATGTGTTGACCTTCTCAGTGAAGAGCAAATAAATTTTCTAATCTTCAGCTCTCCCTCCTGTTATCAGTGACCATATCTAACAGAAGAGCTGGTCATACACTAATAAACAGCAAAAATATTCTTTGCAAGGGGATTTCATGAGAACAGTTCTTTATGTGAATGAATTTTGAAATAATAACTGTGAGGCATAAACTCACATCATAGTACAATGTAAACAAAATAACTAATCTCTTTAGCTTTTCCTTTTACCTAGACTGAGTGGATTAGCAGGTATAAAAAATCACTCTTCAAAGCAAAATACTATGTTTTATTTTAGAAATTGTCATAATTGGACACTGACTGCACCAGAATATTTTGACATCCATAATACATCAATATAAAAATAATACAGTTATACAGATAATCTCGGAGTCCCAGAATGAGTGTTACAGGGGAATTTACAAAGCCAGAAAAATGGTTACCTGCTCTGACATGTATTTACTGCTTCAAGTACATTGCACTTTAACCACTCAGGTTTTAATGCCTAACAGTTGGGAAGTATGGACAGATTTCATGAAACATACTGCCGAACAGTGCTTTGGAGCATAAAATGACATAAAATGAAGGTATAAAAGCCCAGGAAACTAAATGTAGTGGCCTCCCCAGGAAGGAATCTGGGAAATAACTGAAAGTGCACCTAGAACAGCAATCAGGTCATATTCTAAAATGTCCTAGCTAACATTTTAATGAAAGTATTACCTGGAGATACAAAGCCCCTAAAAGAAAGAGCTGTTCATGAACTGTGGCAACTATGCATCCTAAAAATCAGCTATGTTAAACTTTTGCAAAGCAGCAAGTCAGTGTGAATACCTGATTCTGTGTTTTATTACAAATTGTAAAACAGCCTGTGAACAGTAATGCTCCATGCTTCTATCATAACCTTTCAGTGAATTAAAAAATGTTTCTGTTAAATATTCCATGATAGGAACTGAAGGAAAACCATGTTGTTTTGGGTTGAAATGTTAACATTCTTTTCAATAGAGCTAAGAAATAAACTTGTATGGTAAACATAAATGGGATTAACTGAAGAATATGTATTTACTCTTCTTCAATAAAGACATTAAAAATTATGTTCCTTTTACTATAAATGTAACACAATAACAGAACTCATTGTATGATTCTCTCCTCTCCAGTAATTCATATTACACAGAATTACTGAATTGATTAAGATGAAAACCAGACAATTTGCATTGAAATTTCGTTAAAAAAACTATGTATTAAGGAAGAAAGGATAAATAGCTTTCTAAGACATCATTTCAATGAACATCTGTGAAGGCCTTTTGCAACTTTTTATTTTATTGCCGACTTCAAGGCATAGATTTCTCCTAGCACTTCTAAAGTTAATAAAGTATTACACAAAATTCGAGCTGTGTAATTACACTGTTTTAACACTACATTCAGTTTACCTTTAGTTTTCGTCTTGCATTGAATTTTCTCAATTGTTCTACTGTTTCTGGAAGATGAATCTTGTATGCATAGCGATCTCTCTCCTTGAAAAACCCCACAAAAAACAAACCAAAAGAACATTAAATACAAGCTTTTAATATCCTCTTGACACTAAGAAACTAGACAAGAAATGTACCAGCAAATAAATATCCTAAAGAGAATGAGGATTTGTTGCAATTTAAAGAAAGCTTCAAGAAATTAAGAGTGATTAAAATACTTTGAAAGAATTCTTAACTTGGGCCATGGATATTTTATTTTTGTAATTGTTTCCCACTTTGTGTTAAGGCTCTGCCTAATCTCTTGTTTTACTGTTGTGCTGTCAGTCTGTGTCTAGCACTGAACTTTGAAGCTGGCAAGCAGAAAGTAGCTCTGCTTTTTGGAATTCACAAACCCCAGCAAAGCAACACACTGAAGCACTCTTTTACAGGGTGCTTGTTGCTTCAGGTGAGCTTGGGACATGGTGCTCATGTCCAACAGGGCAGGAAGTGCCAACTTGATGCTAACCAGGGGATGGTACAGGAAGAGCTCTCCATTGCAGATGCAGATGAAAAATTTGCCAGTGAACAGCTGCAGTGAGAGTAGGGACAAAACTTGCAGCAGCTGACTGCTTTTCTCCCCTGAGGCTACATATAATCATTAATTTAATGTGTTTATCACATGCATCCCCTGAATCAGAGTGAAACTACAGCAGAAGTAATTCAGTCTCTCTACTGCACTAAAGATGTCTCTGTCTCATGCTGTATTTGCTCCTATCTATAAATGCTTTAGAAAGTTCTGAGTCAGCAAGAAAGGCAGCTTATTGTAGGCAAACATGAGAAGACTGTCTGCTAAAATGCTGGCCTGAGCTTGGAAACAAGGTTGTCATAAACTAAACTAAACTACCTATTTTCTCACGTGACTTCCCAAAAATAACAACAAGATCAGAAAGAGACCACAGACGTCGGAAGTGCAAAGCTGCACAGGCAGAGCTTGCAGATTCATGTTACAGAACTGTCTTTTTAACAAACCTAATCAGCTGAGCTGCTCAAACAACAAAAATGACATGTTTTCTGCCAAAATGACCCTCAACCAAGCTCTAGCTCTGGCACCTAAATGTGGGTATGCTCTCAAAGTGAAGAAAAAGTCCAATTACAAGCAGGTAAAAACAGATCACCTGTGTTTGTATGATAATCTGGGATGCCAAAACATGGTGCTCATTCCCACACTCTGATATTTGATACAATTATGTATGTCCCAGATGAACAGACAGAACTTTGACCCTTTTTGAGTGGAATGGCTTGAACCTGCAGTTTCCCAATACTCAGAAGAGTTGCCTTAACCATTGTCATTTCTGAGAGGCGAACACTCCTGACCTCCTTTGATAAGCTAGACCATTCTGCAGCTTGGAATACAGGAGTCAGAGGCAGAAAGAGGAGAGAAGTGGAAGAATGACTCCATTCACTGACGGTTACACCATTTACTCGGAGAAAGAAGAGCATATGATCCCATTCTTCCCAGGTTCTTTTTTTGTGGGTTTCTCTTACTCTCATGGAGAGCACATAAACAGCCCAGCAACAGACACCAGATTAGCCCCCTTTCAAAATAAGTGCCCTGTGTGAATGAATGGTATTGTGACTCTCTCTGCCCTGAACACTCACTACAGAGAAGATGATAACAAAGGAAAATTGTTAATTCATCACCTTCTGCCAAAGAAAATACAATGCTCTGAACCAGTACTTGCCACCTTTTAAATCTGCAGCACAAGCCATCATTCTCCAACCCCAGTGTTTAGCACTGACTACTGATGGACTCCTGAGAAGCTACAGGTGTGTTTTCTTCTGCTCCTGTTGTAAATCTTCAGTGTTAGCAACTACTCTTCCACTAGCCTAAAGTGCGCTGTAAATTCTGCCATCACTGAAAAATAGTTTGATTACCAGAATTCATGTAATTTTATGCAGTCACAGTGGCCTTGGAGAAACACTCCAAACACTCCACTACTTCCTTTCCTCTGGTGGGGTATTTTCAGGAATCTAATATAAGGAGGCAGCACAGTTCAGCAGCATAACCTGCTGCAATGGACTGCATTGGCTACATGCGTAATAGGAAAGAGGTTTAGATATGACTGAGTGAAACAGAGATCAGAAATTATTCCTCTGGAGTTTGAGAGCCACAGAGAGGCACATTAACACCATCTTTAAACTTTATGCTATGCAACCCTACTCCCTGTACTGCTAAAGATGTCCAACTGAGTCTGCTCTTAAGCAAGAGTTTAAGCCTGGCAATTACCAAAATCTCAGGCTCTAATCCAACACAGCATTTAAAGCACATTATCACACATTTTGTACACTTCATGTCTACTTTGAAAAGCTCAGAAAAATAAAAAAAAAATGTTTTTCTCCCTTGAAGACGAAACTGGCATGTAAACAGCTGCTTTTACTACCTTTAACCAGGGGTGATTCAGTGCTTCATACACTGTTATCCTTTCTGCTGGATCCAGCATAAGCATGCGGCGTACCAGATCTTTGGCACTTTCAGAAATATGGCTCCATTGCCTGGGATTCATCTGATTACAAGCAAGAAAAAAAAATTTAATTAGTAATAAGAATATAGAAAAGAACTTACTTTTTATGTAAAGTAATTGCAGAGATTTAACAGTGGCTGGTGCTTGCAAACATTTCCAAGTAGTAGGTGCAAAAGAAAATGTCTGAAATTTTAATAACTTATAATAAATAGCAGACTAGTTGCTATTGAAATGGCATAAAAATTGAAAACATAAACCCTGATATATCCTTAGTATTATATTATAATCACAGTATAATTTCTATCTATTCTACATTCTGCTTACATAAAAGTAACCATTCACTAGAAAAAGCAAAAAACAATTAACTTCTGTTTGACTGTTAATTACGCATATGATAAACGTAGAAATTAAATCTACTCCTGAAATCAATATATGGCACGACAACCTATTTGTATCAACCCACAATTTCATGGCAGTGATTCTGAGTTAGAAGGGAGTAAGATAATGCCTTTTATGAACTACTCTGGTCCTGTCCTGAACATGCTGCGGATAATGGCTCTTCCCAATGAATTCCTTTCAACTTCACAACACCTTAAGTTTTTCCACTAGGAAAGCATAACAGGGCAAGACAATACAAGCAATTGAAACACTTTCAGAGAAGAACTTTATCTTTAGGAGATACAATGTGAAAGATGATTTAGAATATATTTTCATTTTGTGCGTATATAGGTTTGTACCCAAACAGTCAAAATGATGGACACCTGATAAAACCATACCAAAGTAACAAAATTTTTTAGGTGATATAAAGGATTATATTCTTAAGGTATTTCTAGTATTTCTTTATGAAGAAGCTAAGTTTTATTTAGATGATAGACAGCTAACTTTTCGAAATTAAAACCAGACACTTCAATGTTATAATCTGGTCATTTAAAGAGGTCCATTTTCTTTACAATCAGTCTTTACAAAAAATGACCACTTTAAAATGGGAGCACTCAGCAATGTTATCTGGCTATGAAATGCACATTTATGGCTGTGATTCATAATTTCTTTTTCAGCTCTAATGAAATGAAGGTAATTGCAAATCTGACAGTATTTTCACTGAATAGACATATTATTGTGGAAACAGGAACAGAAAAGGAACTAAGAGGACACAGTGTGCTGGCCATAACTTTTTTTTAAAAAAAGAGAAGTTAATTTGTATCCTTCCAGAAGGTTTTAGCTGCTTAAGAGATTCCATAAAGAAATCTTCCATGATGTGGTATGTCTGTCAGTCCATGCAATCCCAAAACTAGAGCCATGATGAAATGCTGCTGTTGTTTCTAGGAATATAAAATTTAAAGACCGAAATACGTGCTCCTGACCAAGTACAGTAACACTGCTGTCCCATTTTAGCAGGCTGCTGATATAGTAAAACAGACTATCAGACAGCTTTAGGAGTTTCCATTTGTAATTTAGTAATGCGCAGCTCATGTATGGCCTTGGTTACAAAGAGAGCAAGGCTGATTTTAGACAAACCCACAGAAACAGCGAAGTTGAAGCTTTAAATTTGTCTCCACAATGGTCTGGGAGGCTGATGCAGTCACACAGCTTCTCTGGTGTGCACACACCTGCTCTTGGTTACAAGTGGCTCCTTTTGAATCATCAGCTGCAGTTTACTACACACTGGACTAAAAAGAAAAATGCTTACCTGCATTTGTACAGTAACACGCAATTTTTTTAAAATCAAGGCAATATGATGATGCATGTTTATGACAGTTCTCTTAGTTGATAAAAAAAATTAAATGGTCTATAAATCTGAGGTTACAGTATGTTTACTTCATAGCTGAACCTCATGTATTCTTGCTGGGCTCAATGCACAATTAGGGGCTGGTTGTAATAGCCATTTATTATTTCATCTGAGTAAGTATTTTCATATTCTAATTCCTAGCATTGATACAAAACACATCAGGTACAATACAGACCAGGGAGCGAAAATAATCTCTCTTCCTGTGTGACAGATTTCCATAAGCTTTAAATTTAAATCAGGCTGAATACAAAAATCAATTTCCAGAATTTTTACCAACAGGGCTTATCTCACTGGAAAAGAATTCAGATATATTGTCATTTACCTTGTATTTGCCTTTAATAATGCCTTCAAATAATCTTTCCTTGGTTCCATAAAAAGGCAAACAACCGCTTAGTAGGATAAAAAGGATCACACCACAACCCCAAACATCTACAGGCTTCCCATATGGTTCTCTTTTTACCACTTCGGGGGCCATAAAATGAGGTGTTCCTACACGTCCTAAAAGGAAATAAAAAGAAAATTGAGTCAAAGCAATGTGTGTTAAACATGAAAATGAACATTATCACTGCATTAAACTCACACAGTTTTAATACATTTTGTTAATGATTTAAGCTTTTAACGCAAATCTTTTTCCTTAAGGTTAGTATTTTAAAATATATCCAGTGAGATAAATCAGCATTTTCCCTTTTGCTTCATTTATACTTCTATAAATTGAGAAATATTCTACTCTAGCTGCCAGGCTGTGAAACAAGACTTATAAGAACACTAGGATTCTCCAGTGAAACTTGCCATATTAAACCATCAATTTGGACAATCCTTGAAACAGGGATTATTCAGAGAGCAAGTACAGCTCCACATACTGTAGAGTTCTAGTCCACACTGATAACTTGGAAAAGCTGCATCTAATTGGCAAGAGCAGAGTTTGGTCTGATGCTCTGCCCAAACTTGGGCCAGTCCACCGAAACTGCCAACAAAAATGCAGAGTCAGCAAATGTGTTATTAATTTATTTGAAGAGGGCAATATCTTACTGCAGATAAAAAGATAACACTAATTTGTTTCACAGAATGCTTCCGCCGAGTGTCACAAAGTAATGGTGCTTTTGGATTGGTAATGTATATTTTCCTAGGAAAACAAACCGTATTTAATATCAACTGATCTTTTGAGCAGATAAACTAATTAGAATAACTTCATTCAATTTCTATGTAACACATTAAGCCAAATAAAAGCAATGAACATTTTACCTCTCCTTATAAATGTTTCCCATTGTAAAGTTTTGTTTCCATTGTCAAAATGAAGCTTTGAACCCTCAGGTCACCACTGACACACTGCAGTCTTTGGACTATCCTGACTCCACCAAGTACCAACAGAAGAAAAAACCCACGAGTCATGACTTACACCCCCTTCATAAACTATTGCTGCTCACTACAGTGGATTTCACAGGCTCCATTTCAGGCTTGCAGCACCTCTCTGCTGGTTAGGAGAGCCTAAAACGCAGCCCAGAGAACCCAAGGTGTTTGCAATGCACACATTTAATTCTGTCTGGTCTTTGTAAAGAGACTCTTGCTTGATTAACCTGTCCTGCTCACCCTCTGCCTGGGAGTCAGCTAAGTCACAGCACTGGGAACAAACACCTGGGAGACTATTTGGAAGTAACTTCCTCAGTAAAGACCATCCTTTGTTTATCCCACCTAATGCAGGAATATGATCTGACCATGTTCTGCCAACCAGGCCCCACTCACCCCTTCTTGCACCTAAAGGATTAAAAGATCGACAGAAAGATGGCACCTTTTTTTCCACACTATTCTTAGTGAAAAACACCACCATTGTCAAAATTCTTCACCTGGCTTTGTGTTAAACCTTTTCATTCTCAGTTTATGAGGGAATTCCTCTGCCAAACAAATGTTGGGGATCTGTCTGTGACAAAGAGATGTTACCTCATCACTAAGCCAGGCTGGCATCTTAAAAAGTCCCTGTAGTCCAGGCTGACCGGACAGCAAAGGGGCTAAAAAAGAATAAACCAGCAAGTGCAAGTGCAGCTCAGCCCTCGTATCACTGGGGGAGGAGGAAGGATATTTAGTGTGGATAGAGAAAGTCAGAGATGCACATGGAGAAAGACAACTCACTCTTCTTGTTGGCTGTACACAGTTTATAGGTATATGACATGATTTCAGCCAAACTAATAACCTCAAAGCCAAATCTTCAAGATCACAAATAGGAGGTAAACAGTTCTCTCCTTAGATGACTCTCTCTCTTTTCGATGCCTAGTGGCAGTGAGGGGAAGGAAAATGAGAATTATATATATATCCAGCATGCATAAGTTGCTGGGAACTCATGTTTTTTTTGCCTTTTTAAAAATGTGCCTAAAAATTAATATCTACAAGGGTTTCATCACTTTTTTTCCCCTGTGGATGCCATTATTTGTGACAGCAAAAGCACCAACATTTCCAGCTCTGTATCAGGCTATGCCCGTGAATAAGCAGCAACACCTGCCTGTTCAAAAAGCATTTCTCTATCGCTTAGGCTGCTCATGTGATGTTTGTGGTGTGCCTACCTCAGGCTGGAAACCTTGAACGCAGGAGATCATCAGAGACAACAGAGCAGCCTGGCTTACCCAAGTCTTGTGGCAACTTCCTGAGACTTGGGTGCAGAGGAACACATTTGCAATTTTGGAGCAGGTATAGCTTTTCTTACATGTAGAGAAAACTTTCTGCAGTCCTAAAGCTCATTTAAATCTTTTTAATCAATACAAATGGAAAATCATATATTCTCTGAAAATTCTTCCTTTCCACCATGCTTTATAATTCCTGTTATAAAATCTGGCAAGTGTGGAGTAAAGTGATTACTCCAAAGACAAACAGGAGAAATCAGCAGAAGACAATATATCACATGGGGAAAGCAAGCTATTTAAAAGAGGCATTTAACTTCAGGGAGATGTATAGTTGTCTGGATAAAGTAGCTAGTGAAACCATGAACCTTATATATCAAATGATATTTAAGTTGATTTAATGTGTATTTTCAGTAATTGTGTGCCACTCAGCTCAGGAGCTTCTCTGTGGTTCAAACAAGAAATTGCAAAAGTGAACATGGTACAAAAATGACTATGTGCTGTGAGAACAGTGCTTAAAGTTTTGGGTTTTGGCTTTGGGGTTTTTTTTTTGTCAATGCACTTGTCTACTGGCGTTTCAGTACAGCGAAGGGTAACCTACAGAACATCTTGTGTCCTTGCAAACAATTTTATTTTCTCCTGGTGTAAAATAGCATATTTAGCAGCAATACATGCTATAAAAGCAATCCAACAGCATGATGCAGTGTAGGAATTGAGGTGTCAAGGTGCTAGCATGGGGGGCTGCAGGGGTGGTCTCTGCAAGGAGGATCTGGGGCTGTCCCATGAGGACACAGACAGTTCCAATGGACTCAGTGCAGGGCACAGCTCAGCCCAGCGGTCAAGACAGTGGTGCCTCAGGGAAAGTGAGTGTAAGAAAGGGAAAAACACTGCCTAGCAAGAGAGGAGTTTGGGAACTACTGTTTCCCAAAACCCTGGCACCACTCGGGGTTGGGGGACAAAGGAGTAAGGAGCGAGGGAGTGAAGTTGAGCGTGGGAAGGTGAGGAGAGGAAGTGGTGTTTTATTTTTTGTCTTTGTTTCCCACTACCCAAATCTATTTGATACTTCAAGGCTCCTATTTTGCTTCATCTGGTGACCTCACATCAGAATGCATGTTCACTTAGTGCTCAAGCGCTTTTACTAACAGACAAGTTATGGTTAAAATCCAGTCCCCTTCTGATCATCACACTCTGACCATCCTTCTGCTCTCTTGGAAGTTAGAAGGTGTTTCTTCTATCACAGGCAGAAGAACTCCATCTTTGTTGGCTTGGTTCAAACCTAGGACACCATAAAAATCCACTTTGATGAACCACTTGAAGTGGAGCAGAAGGAACAGAAAGAATTCAGTAATAGGAAACACACTACGTGGCTGTTTAAGTCTCCACCAGGCTGCTGCCATAAACCAGACGAAAAATGGATGTTACTTAAAAGCAAACTGAGAAACCACTGCTACGCTCACTTTTAAATTTAAAATGAGAACTCCATAAATACAAAAGAAATGAGAAAGAAGACTAGGCTAAGTAAATGAAATCCTGCCATTTACCATTGCTCAGTTACAATTAGTGGAAACAGTTACAGGTGGATTTGGTTTTGTAACCTTGGCTGATTACAAGATCCTGATACTTTAGATGAGAGGGATGAGCTGGATAGTTATGGTGGTGGGAATCACAATTTCATGTCCATGAAAAAGCAAACCCAGAAGAAGCAGAAACTCAGTTGGTTGCAACTGAACTGTCCAGTCAAACAGGATTAAAAAAATGCATATATACATATATATGTATACATATGTACTGGAATCTTACAAAGGCTAAAGTAATTTCTGGGCCAGCTGTCATCCTTGTGACCACTCCACTGGGTTCATCAAAGGAGCAAATGATGATTTTGAAGTTACTCTAAAATCTGACCTGAACAAGACTATTGAGCTGCACTTTTGAACTGCACTTAGCTCAGCAAAAGGAACAAAGTGCACACATGAACTTACATAGATGGCGAATTCTCATGTGTTGCAACTACAAGAACTGTGAGGAATTTTAGTAATGGCATAAATACAACCTATAGACAGCAAACTTGTCTAAAATCATGGATATTCACTGCTCTTTAGACCAAATACTGCTTTTGCTGAAAACTATCTGGTAAAAATTCGTCTTCTAAGCATGTCCAGTACCAAATTTTAAAATCCTTCTCAACAGTTCAGTTTTAAAATATTTTAGAAGCTTTTGAGTTTTCTTTGCTGTTTTGGGAGAAACACTGCATCTTTTTGGAGGCAGTGTGAGAAAGAACAGTAAGCAAAGGCACTTTTCTCTATAATAGGTAACTTCTGCCTTCCACAGGCGTTTTATTCTTCAGGATTTAAGCACAGTCATAGATATATTTGAATGACTGTCCATGAAAAAATAACATTTTAATTAAATACATATTGCACACACAGAGGATTTTTAGTTGTATATGTATCTGAGAGGAAATCATATGGAAGGCTGGAATCAATTTTCTATGTCCTTTTAGGTTCTTCTCTGTTCTAGAGTGGCATAAACTGAAAATCATCACTATATACAGACTCAGCAGTGGCATGTAGTCAATATGATACCTGTCTCCATCCATTTCACTGTAAATAAATGCCTACATCAAAGTGTTTGGTGAGTTAGGAAGTACTCAGTGCCTGGATAGGTACATCCAGGTTATAATCATAAGGATACCTTATTTCTAGAGGTAAACTTTCTGATCAGTCAGTTTTGAGGCATGTTGGCTGCCTATAAATTTATAAAGATGCTAATTTTTCCTGATTTTTCCTGTGGATAAACAGAGAGCTTCAGTCTTCAGGTGCTGTCAATCTGATATCATTTACAAGCACTAAAGATAAATTTTGACTTACCTTTGAAAATTTAGTTTTTATGACTCTTTCCATATTATTCCAGACAATAGGGCTATGCTTTCCACAAGAAGAGTATATACAGAGACCCAATCAGATTTTGTCATCCCTAAGGCAGGGGACTGATGACCAAGATATCAGAAGGAGAGTCTTTCAACAGCAGTAGTATCTGAACGATGTATAAGGAAACAACTGGAACAAATAATTTTTAGGAAAAAAAATGTGAGGTACTAATAAACATCACCATCTGACCTCTCATAATAGTGTAATAAGAAATATGCTCACAAATTAAGGTGTTTCTAAAAGAGTGGGATGTCCAGAATAATGTGGAAGGAATCAAATAATCACACACAACAGATCAGATAGGCCAGTAGTTTACTACTCTTAATTCCTTTCCACATTACTCCAGACAATAGAGATGTTTAAAGCAGGTGTACAGAGGAGATGAGTGGATTAAA
>VZRL01004343.1:78475-107706 GCA_013397895.1 Origma solitaria | reverse complement strand
AAAAAAAAAAGGGGGGAAAAAAGGGCAATTCAGCTTCAGCACAGAAGACTGTCTGAAGAAAATGTGTTTAAAAGATGCATCAGCAGACAACTGGACAGCTGGATATGAGCGTCCAGAAAACAAACAAAGCAAAGCTCACATGTTAACGAGACAAATTATAATTCAATGGCCTTTTCTGCCATAAAACTATAATGGAGGAAGTAAACCTAAATGATTTCTCAACACATTAGCCTCCTGTAAGCACTCTCAAATCAGCCCAGATGTGAAGCAGAATTTCTGTGAGACAGTAAAACACAGTTGTATCTTTTAAATAAAACATAGTCTCTTCGAGGCAAAGCTGTGAAGGGACTCACATTCTTTTATTTTTCAGGAAAAAACGAAGTGAAAACACTACCCTTTAAGAGAAAGAAGAATACTAGTGTAGGACCTCAGCTTACAAAATTTTATTTCTTGGAAAACAAATGTAAGCTTCGAAATACCATTCAGACACTGATGATGGAAAGGAAAAAAGTCTATGCAGTATAAAACCCCTCCAACATTAAAATGAAAAAAAAGAAATTTCTAACCCAGGGTTTCTAAAAACACTAAGAAGATCTAGTTTGGTGAAGCTCTGAACAGGTGGCCCAGAGAGGTGGTAGATGCCCCATCCCTGGGAACATTCAAGGTCAGGCTGCTCTGAGCAGCCTCATCCAGTGGAAGGTGTTCTGCTCATGGCAGAGGGATTGGACTAGGGGACCTTTTAAAGTCCCTTTCAACCCAAACCATTCTATCATCATTTTTACATTGATGAGAATGAAACAAAAATAAGGAACTTAAAAGATCCTGCCCTCTTTCCCCCCTCTTTCCATTGTCTTATTTAGAGGGAAATTTATAGCAATGCTTTCCTTTGCTGTTTGTGTAGTAAGTCTAGAAAACAGCTCACAAGGAACCAAGAGCTCTTGGTATTTATGTGCTGTACTTCTACTAAGAACACAAGATGTTTTCCAGTAAGATGATAATTTACATTAGGATACTACTGGATTTTGAGGCAGCCTAGGGGAGCTAACTAATAATACATGAAAATTAATACTGAACTGGATTAGCATTATTATAACTGTGATGTTTTGCTGCTGAAGGTAAAATACGGAAGGCAGTTATTCATAGGTATTCATATTCATCTGAATAGTTATTCAGAGACAAAGAACCTCATACCCCTTAGGTCTATACAGCTATCTTTTCTTGTACTAGTTGAAACCCGGAGAAATTAAGTAAAACGCCGTGGTTTTTGTTCCTTCAGACTTTTATACCATACACTAGCTAAAAATCCCAAGATTTAGCATCTAAGATATTTGATACCAGATAAATCTGATGTCACAGTTAAGAAAACATTGTGACAATTCATACTGTGTTCTGCAAGAAAAATTGTTCAAGGAAGAAGACAGAGATCATAATGTGAGATTGCTCTATTTAAATCCCTGACTTCCCAGAGGTTCCATGACTCCAGCTGCATTGTAACAATGCAACACAGACTCTTTCCTGTCTATGTCCTGTTCCATAAAGGAATTCACTTATAAATTATAATGATCTGTAACTCCTGTGTAGACTGCCAGAATTCCTTTTAAAAGTACCTATTATTTCAATGCTTCAAGTGAAGCCCTTAACACAATTTTCCACTTCTGATCGTAAGAACTGAAGCAAGAAGAGACCTTCAGAGACTGGTAGCTCATGAAACCTATTTCCTGTAAATCAGATGACAACACAAGCTTCTTATCCACTTATTGCAGCTTATGGGCAAATGCAGTGGAACGAGGAGTATTTCCTTAAATTTTCCCTTCTGGCCTTATGAACAAATGAGTTACAGCTATGTTCTTTTCTCTGGTACTTTTTTTACTTAAATAAAGTAAGTAATAATTAAACATTCTTAAAAATAATCTCAACTGAGCTGCCAGCTGATAAAACGAAGTCACTCCTAAAATCTTTTCCATACACATTTTCATCAATGACATGGAGTATGATGTCATAGCTTGTTGCCATGAGCTCTCTTACATTCTGTTAAAAAGCCCTCTACCTGTTAGAAATAACCTGTAGCTACAATCCTTCTAAAGGATTGCGTTATATCAAAAGATTGGGTTTCATCTACCTTTAATACCCAGGGTTCAGTTTAACTTCGCTACAAAAATCCCTCCCCAAGAATTTATGAGCACTCTGACAAAGGTGTCTTTGTCAAATCAAAAGAACTTTGCGGTCCCAAGCAAAGCAAAAGATGTAAGCTTGAAGGCTGGCTTCAAACACACTGAGGGAGAAAATTCCCTTTAGTTTGTTCTCCTGGAGAATCTGGGGCTGCCAGCACAGGTGTGTCAATGTTCAAAGGTAGGAAAAATAGCACAAACAAAGCACAGGGGGTTTAAGGTCAGTAAAATAATCTTAACGCCATGATTGTTTTTATTTAATAGAGAATTTATTTTTTGATGTGCTAACCACCAAATACAAGCATTGCCATGCTAAAAGGGAAATAATTGACTATGTCAAGAGGAATCAGTGTTTTTTCACTAAAACTAAGAAAAGCAATGTGAAAGTGAACCAGGTTGGTTATCACCCCACTCAAACTTCTCTGTTTGCAGAGTTTCTACTTCATTTACGAAACAACTGAGAAATAAGAAATCCCTGTAAATTATTGTTTCTATTATGACAAAACTTATCCATAGGGCACATGGGTAACACCCTTAAACAAATGTGTAGATAAACACTGATTTATAAGAAATTTATAGCCCAGTTCGAAGAGTCAGTATTGATTATTTTCATATAACACATACAGGTGATACTGTAAAATTTAATAAATAAAATCTTGCCAGTTCTGTGTAGGGAACTGTGCAGTAATTTGTCTTCAGGTAGGATTCTGACAGGGAAAAGAATCGCCAGATACCAGATGTAGTTTGTGGTATAAAGACTGGAATGGAAGAGGAGAAGAAAGAGAGGAGTCTGTTAAGGAGAAAACTTGAAAGAAGCAGGAGAACTGAGACTTTCCTCAGCATATAAATGAAGTGCAATTACTCTGGGTATCCCTGAAAGCGATTAGAATTTGGAGCTGAAAGCAACAAGTGCTAATGAAAAGGCTGCAAACTGGAAATGCCAGCTGAGAAAAAGGGAAAAAAAAGGTGTATGAAGGCAAACCCATGCGGCAGGAGTTGAGGTGGAAGCAGCAAAAGACACTGATAGAGAGAAATACTACAGTGATGAGGTTTGAGAAACTTCTGTGAGTGCTGCAAACAGAACCCCAGCACTGATCACTGCTTGGAGGCTGAGCACAGGAACAGTGAGTGGGATCACGGCACTGGAACAGTAACAGGAAAGGAAGGCCATGGCAAACTTGGGGAAAAACGCAGAAATTTTTTTTCAAAGCTCATGTTTCTTGCTAGACAACTAGTAGTCTGAAAGTGCACTGCACCTGACTGCCTCCAGAAGAGTTGCTGAAAGAGAAGAAATTGGTAAAGTTGCTCAGCAAGAGCACAAAGAAGAAAAATGAGATAATTATAAAATAAAGTGTAGAAACTACCACTAAAAAAAGCAGTGGCTGAGGTACAGGTAATTTGAGCAACACAAGAAAGTAAAAAAAGGAGTGGCCTTTCAATTAAAGCTTAACTGAATGGGTATTTTCTGGGAAAAGATGTCTCTAGGTAATAAGATACTTGGATATTTCCTGGGTATCAGCGATATCTGGAAGGGAATTGAAATTGTTGGTATATTTATATTGGATTTGCTTTTTATTTTAAAAAAACATATGAAAGTCAAATTGACACAGAGCTTTAAGCGATTAGATTAGGAAATCTGAGTTTTTGAAGAAGCGTGGTACTGAAGGAAGTTACTCATTTTGAAGAAAAAATATTAAAACTAACAAAATGTTTTATTGTGGTCTCCTACTCTGGCAATGAAAGCACCAGAAAATTGATTGGGTCTTCATCTGTGCAGGCTGATTAAAGCATAACCCTATTGTCTGGAACAATATGGAAGGCAGCTAGAGGAAATAAAATCCACAGAAAACAAAACACAGTCAAAAAATATACATACGTATCAAGATACTGATGTCTTATGCAATAATTACAATGACATATTAAAACACAGAAGAATCACATGTGAAAACTAGTAAGATTTTGCTATTAAGCAGCACAGCATTCTGACAAGAATTGCCTATCAAACAGGGCAGCACTGATGATGCTGCTCTAAGTCCTTACTCAAGTGCTTCAATCCTGACAGCATTTTTATCTTCTTTGCTCTACCAAGCGTGGAAGAATTAAGCCAAAGATTGTATTAAAGCAGAAAATGCTTTTGTTTTTTCAGTTTTATTTTGACCAAACCAGCATGAGCTGCTGTTGAGTAACATTTACAGGGATTTAATACTCAATGTATGGATGCACAGTATAACATTCCACCAATTTAGCTTGGCTGTGTGCACTTATCATGTTAACAAAGTCTTTAAAAGGTTATTTTTGAGCTCTTGTTTCGCAGGCCAGGCTGTGCCAGAAGAACAGAACTCTGCAGTACAACATGCACAATACTGAATAACTTGAAAGGAAAATTTCTTACCTCCAGCAACTAGCCCAGACTCTCCTAACTGAATTGCTACCCCAAAGCCACCGAGCTTTACTGGGGCTGAATTCTCTTTTGAGGCAAGCAGTACACAGTGTGGCTGAAAAGACAAAAATCCAGACAAATCATTATATTGTTTTAGAAACACAATTTGTATTTTAGAACTTATTTTCATAAATGTGTGAACAGAAGCTAGATTTCTTTAAAAAAAATTCCCTAATTTCTGGCATGGACTCCTCTCTCTACACTGGCTTCCCTTCTGTTGCCCCAAGCATAGCAAAATCCTTTCAGAACCTATCAGAACTAGCAAGGAACTCAAAGTGAAATCATGATAAAATGGAGATAAAACCTCATGCCTATAGCTTCTTACCTGGTATTACTTTTTCTTTTTATCTTTCACCCTATTAACCTTTCCACTGTTTCAATTCTCCAGCTGATATATCCTGCCTATGGTACATTTTGTGGGGTCTTATTCTTTCCATAAAGCACAAAAAACAGTTTTGAGCCTTAATCACAGAATTCATTCATCACTTCTCAACTGCTGGAAAGAAAAGGAACATCCCTGGGATATTCCTGCGAGAGATACTGTTTAGGTTTCTAAAGTGGATTCCAGCCAGAGCCATCTATACCTTCGATGTTCGACAAACAAGAGTGAGGTTAATATTATACAACAATTTGGATGGATACTGACTGCTGTAGGAGGAAGCAACATACAGACAAAATCTAGCAGAACACAATTTAGTATTAAATACACATACTCAAACTATTGCATTTAATACAGAATTTTCTGCATTTACTTGAAGCCTCTCTTTTCAATACTGCATTATTTTAAACGAAGAATCTCAAATTTGTGTACTACTTCCTGAGAATACATTACTACTTAAATTACAAAACTAAGAACTCAAAAGAGTACACAGGAGTACCAGAAGTTCAATCTGACTACCTGTAAAGTCATCATCTCTAACCACCCACATATTTTTAAAAAAGTTTCAATTATACGAAAACAAATACCTTCAAGACAATGTTCTTGAAAGCTTCATTAAATTTAGGCCTTCTTATATCAAGTCTTCTAGAATCTACTCTTAAAATTCTGATGTATAAATGTAATTTTCAATTCCTTATGCTCTACTTGAAAGAGTATTACCAGGTTGTATTATTACTCCACATCATATTTCACTTCTGCCCTAGTTAAATGGTTAAGCTACACACTTTGGGCACTTTCACATCCTCTTGTCATTGTAATTTTGAGTGAAAAAATACAACATTTCTAATCCCAGGCAAGAAAGAAGGTAGATGGGAGAACTATACCAACATTAACAAAATGTACCATTCCACTGTGGTGTTGATTATCTTTATCCTACACTTGAAAAAGTGACACTATTTCCATGAAGTATTAAGAGATTACAGACCGTACCAACATCATCACCCAAAAAACCACTGGCACTGCTCACCAGAAACAAAGCCTCTGAGAAAAAAAATTTGAATCTCCAATTCAGAACAAAACTGAGAAAAATTTGTTACAGAACCTCTCCCAGCCAAGCCCAAATAAACTGGGTATTGCCAGTTTAAAATACTTATAAAAAAACCCACCAAACCAGTTGCAACACTAGTTAAAACTTCCCCTTGCTGCCAATGGTACATGTCAGCTGAGGCTCATGCTTTCATAGAGAAGCGGCTGCTGTAGCTTTCTAATAAGAGAACCTGCACGTTTCTCCTCCCTGCCTTCAGCAGCGGTTTTGAGAACCTGCACAACTTCTCAACACATAGATGGTAAGTGGCTTCTTTTATACTTAAGCTGTAGGAAAATAAATCTATATTAACCATTTCTCTTAACTGCAAAGGTTTTGCTGCATCCAAACCCTTTTTTCTAAGTATACCTCGGTTTAAGCATGCCTGCTTGCTTAGGGGTGGCACGACAGGGCAAAGTTATGTTTGCAATGCATCTGCAGTGTAACCCAAGTTTCTCTCTCATTGATCTAAACTTGTCACTGCTTATGCAAGTCACTATGTCAAACAATTTTATAGGAAAGCAACTTAGACATGAAGTTGTAGCAGTGGATGGGTTTCAAGATGTATTTGAAAGCATCACAATTTAAAATCAACCTCTTGAAATTACTTCTTGCCCTCACAATATGAACACAGCTGTTTTTGAAACTGCTAACACACTCTAGAAGTTTAATGCAATTGTAAAATCAGACAACATAGCATGTTAAAATAATTTAGATTGTCCTTTCAATAGTTCAGATTTTGTATACACATTAGGTCTTCTTAAGAATTTTACCTCAAGTGTTGCCATTTTCACTGTTGTAGCTGTATCACAGAATTAAATATGGATTTGCATTTTTTAAGACCTAGCATGCAAATTGCATGGCTTAGACACAAACCTAGCATAAGAGCTATTTTAAGGTTACTTATATAGCAGTGTTTTGCTGTTGTTTTCTTTTTTCAGTAACAGTTGCCAGACAACAAAGTTCGGAGTGCTAAAACCACTTCTGAAATTTTTGTGAGATTAGCAGAAAAAGACTTTTTCCTCTGTAACACAAAAATATTCCATATAAACCTATTTATGGCATCTGTTGTTGCTATGACAAACAAGTTGAAGACTAAAGTTTTATCATTATTTACAAGCATTATAATAAACACCTCTCCAAACCGCTTAGTGTGACTCTTCTCCAAACCACACATTTTTTCTGGTTTTCCTGCCCTGGTCAAAGCTGACTTTTATCTTTCACATTGCACCTTCTTGGTCAGCAATAAGCTTAGTGAAATTAAAAACTATCCAATGAAAGCAAAGAAAACAATGAAAACAAGGAAGGTTTGAAGACAATCTGCATTACTGCATTAATGTGATTTCCAGCTAATAGTTTATTTGCGTAATATTGATTTGTGAATTGTCAAGGAAAGGAAAAAACACTTAAAATTTACATGAAGATACAGATGACTAAACACAAGCTACTGCAATAATACTGTCTCACAGGGTTACTTTTAACACATTACATAGCCAAATAAATATTAACAAATGCTTTTCTAATTGAAAACCAGTGAGTTGCATACGAGAGATCCTGGGTACTTACTTAAAATTAACACAGATGAGTTTGGACTTGTTTTAATATATTTCTATGTACTTTGTATCAACACTGAGAATCCCTGGCTATGCTTACCTGTCCCTGCACCTTAGTTAAAAATTTTACTATGTTAAAAAGGCTGATACTAACAAGTGAACTTAAATTATTTGTACTTACAGATTTTAAAAAATTAAATTTCTTAAATTTGCAGGAAAATGTAATAGTTGACTTTCAAAATAACACAAGACAGTAATAAAGCTGTAATTACAGAAATAGTTATCCGTGTGAGTACTCTATACTATCTGTTCTTTCTTGCCTTTCTAGACCTACATTATATCATGGCATCTGGCTGAAAGTCCTATTCAGCTACACCAATACTTTGGTGCATTTACTTCTTTTAGCTACGGCCTTTTACATCACATTTGACTGTAGGCAATAAAGCAAACAGACACATGAATGGAGATTTAATTCTTAAAATTTTTCTTTGTTTCTTTGCAGAACAGCTAAAAAACCCTTTGCAAATGATGGCTGCACCTTCAGCTGATTCAACGACTACCATACCACACAATGAATTCTGGAGTATCCAAACCAACCTGACCATAAATGCCTCAGAAATTCACAATACCAGCTGTACCAGAGATGAGAACTCACTGTCACTTGCTTTGATAGTTTTTTACTCCATTATTTTTGTCGTTGGATTGGTTGGAAATATTATAGCCCTGTTTGCTTTCCTGCGCATTCATCAGAAAAGGAATTCTATCCAGGTTTACTTGCTAAACGTAGCTGTTGCAGACCTTCTGCTGATCTTCTGTCTTCCCTTCCGGATACTCTACCACATCATCAACAAATGGATTTTTGGGTGGATTTTATGCAAGATTGTGGGAACTCTGTTTTACATGAACATGTATATTAGCATAGTACTGCTGGGACTAATTAGTCTCGATCGTTATATAAAAATAAATAAGTCTGTGAAGCGTCCAAAGATGTTAACTACCACCCAGAGTGTGCAGATTTGTTGCACGGTGTGGGCAATTGCACTGACAGGATTTATAGTAGTAGTTGCACCAGCTTTCTTTAAGACTGAGGGCAGCAACTCTACCTTGTGCTTTCATTACCGAAGTAAACAGAATGCAAAGACAGAAGCGATTTTAAATTATATCACCGTACTAATTTTTTGGATAGTTTTTTTCCTTTTGATACTTTCGTACATTAAAATTGCCAAGAACCTTCTGAAAATTTCGAGGAGAAGGGCAAATTTTCCCAATGCAGGAAAATACACCAAGACAGCCAGAAATTCCTTCATAGTTCTCATCATTTTCACCATCTGTTTTGTGCCGTATCACATGTTCCGGTTTGTGTACATCACATCCCAATTACAGAACATATCGTGTTACTGGCAGGAGATCATGCACACGTGCAACGAGGTGATGCTCATATTTTCATCATTTAACAGCTGCCTGGACCCAGTTATGTATTTCCTGATGTCCAGAAGTGTCCGTAAGACTGTATTCCAACTGATCTGCAGAAAACTTCATGGAGATTCAAGCCTAAACCTGGAGAGCACTTCAGACATAAAACTTGGCCAATACGCACAAGAGCGATTATCCACCACAACTCCCCACTCCAGCTACTCAAGGAAGAAGTCTATGATTTGAATGTTTAAATGAATCTCTGTCACTCCAGGACACCAATTTCAGATCACAAAATCCTCTACTCTACAGCTACTAATCCTGCCTTTCTTCCTGTTTAGAAAAATGAGAAGTCTTTTGTTTGTGAAAATGAGAAGTTACTTTTCAGAAGCATTTTGCTCTTGTTTATACAAGGAAATAAACTAGGAAGTTCTCAGACATCTTGTGTTGGACTAAACTAGAACACTAACTCTTTAGGGAGATTTCCACGAAGGGGTTTGAACCTGTAAAAATAATCGTGTATATATGCATTAATATTAGTAACTTATGTAAATAATAGATGAATTTTGCAAAAAGCAAATTCTGTCCTGTCTGAAAGATCTATATAAACCATTACAGATTTTATGTATTTTATGGTTTTCTCTGTCTTAATAGGTTTCAAAAAGATCAGTATTTTAACTACATTTATAAACATATTTTGAACGAAAATATTTGAGAATTTAGCAACATACATGGCTTAAAAATGAGGTAAATAATACAGCAGTTATTAATTCAGTTATCATTACAGAAGACACACTTAGTTTTATTAAACAGCAAAATTAAAATATTCAAGCCTCCTAAGTCCCTTATTATATTTCCAATATTTTAATGAGTATCAAGGTCAAACACCTGAGGAAAAGCAAGCAATTCTCAGAAAATTAGAAATGAATGAAGGAGAGTTGACATGTGGATATTTCCTAAGATTTCCTTCAATATGACAAATTTGGTGACTGCAGCTACAGGAAGTAGTTCAGCAAGGAATATAAACTCAGAGAACTGAGCAAAAGAACAGCCAGGTTCAGTTACTCACAGATTTCCAAAGCCACACATTCCAGCTGCACGCCTCTTCTGTGGCATAAGCCTTCTCCTTCCATGTCATTAAATTAATTTTGATAATTGCTGATGCCATGTGAAGAGCAATGTAACAGCAATATTGCAAAGATACAGCTATAGTCTCATATTTAAACTGAACAGAATTAGGTATTTAGGCACACACAAATTTTCAAACTGTAACATTTCTTAAAAAACAGAGAGTTGAAGGTGGGGGTTGTCTGGCACAAAGATGACTAAAGCAGCACAACCATGAACAACTGAAATGTCTGACGCAACAGACCAGAAAAGTGAAAGAAATAGAAACCAGACATCAAACTCGGTAAACTAAGCATTTATTATCTTGACACATACAAACAATACTGCTCAAGTAAGCAGGTGTAAAAAAGTTGGTTTTAATATGACTACCAATAACTTCTCTAATGCATCATGTGACATTTAATGCCAAATCTGTGACAAACTGTGGATTTTTACTAATTCCAAACAATATTGTGGTTTTACAGAAGATACTCATAATACTCTGACTGAACAAAGTAAACGGAAGACCTTGCCTCTGCTACACAGAAACTTGGTTCAATTTTGATGTGATTCTACATCATTCAAATTTGATGAAACTGGATATAAACACATTAAACAAATTACAATGACTAGCCATTCTATTTTGTTTTAAATTTCTAATAAAAAATTATGGAGTATCTCAATCTTCAAAAGAAAGATTCCCACAAACATCTAATTTCATAAATATACAATGGTAACCGCATTTTTTCTTAATTTCAGCATACAACAGAGGTGGTTGTAGAATAATTTCTGACTGATTCTCACAGTAACTGCATTTCATGATCTTTTATCTATCATCTTGTCATCCTATTATATTAATGCTTCTCTTGGTTCTGTATTTGTAAAGTGCAATTCTATTATGTAATACTGTAGTTCTGCATAGTTACATCAACTCTTGTACATCTAGTAGAGTTTATAAACCATAATTTCACAAGATATATATGTTATCTCATTCTTTCTTTGTCTGTGTTTATTCTGTGAGCAGTTGGTTGATGACTCTGATCAGCAAGTCAGGGTGAGGGTGTGGGCTGGGGAACTCAGGACAAGACAGGCATAAACAACAGTGGCTTGAATAAAATGGAAATTCTAAAATTCTTTTGAACGAAGTGTTAAAATCAGAATTTTAATTTACAAGGTTTGTAATTCATGGACACAACAGGATTGCAAAAATAGATCTCTTCAGATAAAGTAATAGTAGAAGGTTTTGATACTGAAAATCCAGACTGCACTAAATAAATCAACTCTAGGTCAGAAATGAAAATCTGAAAGGGAACAGGTCCATAAGAAAGTCTCTAAGAGGAAGCATGGCACAGAAGAGGGGAACAGGAATTACTATGTGATTTTGACAGGCAGCAGCAGTCAGAAAAAAGAAACAACCACAAAAGTAATCAGAAAATACCTTTTGTATTTCTACAACTGTAGAAATCAATGCTTCAAGATGTTAAAGGCCAGATGTATCAACTGGCTCAGAAAGGGATCTGAAACTAGACAGCACTGTCATGTAGGAAGCAATTACTACTGACCAAGAAACAAAACCTGGTATCTTTACTCTTTTAAAAAAATATTTAATCCTTAGACATTCTTTTCTGCAATCTATTTCCTCAAACTTGAGAGTAAAATGTCAGGCTTTACAAAATATATTACTGAAGAGCAACCAGTCCTGAAACATCTTGGGAGATCTGCTAAAAGTTACACCATGATGTGTCAAATGACCATGTAATCAGTCACTCCTACAGTGAGTCTTACTTCTCAGTGCTTGCTGATTACCTGAGTCCTCAGGTGAATTTTAACATGAAGGTAATTCTACTTATTTTGCATTCTGTATTTAAAGGCTAGCTCAATGTACATCCCCATATAACTGCACAAACCTCATTCTCCTCTTTACTCATATCTATAACACATCCTTGAATTTCAACTGGTGTACCAAAATGTACCAGTCTTGTGCTGGTTTTGGCTGGGATAGAGATAGATTTGGCTGAGATAGAGATAGATTTGGCTGAGATAAGATTTCTTCACAGTATGGGCTGTGGTTTGGGCTCGTGATCAAAACAGTGCTGGTAAGACACAGATGCTTTAGCCATTGCTAAGCAGCACTTGCACAACCTGCAGGACTTCTCTGCCTCTCAGAACACCCCATGAGCGACAGGCTGGGGGTGCACAAGGACAAGGGAGGGGACACAGCAGGGACAGCTGACCCCATGGATATCCCAGAACACATGGCATATGTGGCTTAGCAACAGAAGCCAAGGAGGAAGTTTGGCTGTGCTGCCATTTCTCAGGAACTCACCGGGCACTGGTCAGCTTGGGGTGCTTCTACCACTTGGTTTTTTCTTTCGTTTTTCTTTAAGCTTATTAAATTTTTTATCACAAACCATGAATTTCCACTTTTACCCTACCAATTCTACTTTCCAGCCCACTGGAGAGGAAGTAAGACAATGTGTGGGATTTAGGTGCTTTCTGGGATTAAACCACAACCACCTCCTTTGACACCCAACGGGGGGCTCAAGATACCAGCAGATTTGACCAGAGGGTGTCAGAGCAGGAGGGAGCACCAGAACAGGAGGTCTGTTCTGTGGCAAAGCAGCCACAAAAACAAGAGGGGGAAGAGGCAGAAATCGTAAATAAGTTCTCTCATTTTTACCCTTCTGATTCTCCTCCCCATCCCACTGAGGGGGAGTGAGTGAGTGGCTGTGAGGGTTCACTTGTCTACCAGGGTTAAACCACAATATTAACTTTCATTTTCACTCTGAAATTAACTATAATTATGGTTTTAACCTGCAAATTGGTGTTTTTTATGAGGGCAGACAAATATAAATTATTTTGATAATACAACATGAAAACATGTAATTGAATTACTGCCCTTACAACACTGGCAATGAAACCATAAAGAGGAGTGCAACTCACACCACTGATGAACAAGTGAAAATCACATTACTCCCATAACTGAGAAGTTCACTTATGGAGGCTTTAGTTTAATGCTCTGACAGCACATACAGGGCTGTGAGAAACAGTGTCAAAGCCTTGCTGAAGTCGAGGAATTTCACCACTGGGAATTTCCTGGATTTTGGGTTTTTAGGGCCAGAAAACAAGTTGTCTGCACATAATGACAAAATGCAACATATGCTGCCTATTGGCAATATAAAATCTAGCGCATGTATAAATTAAGAGTGATCATGGTTTGAGAATACAGAAAATATAAATCATTGAGGTGAATGATGCACATAATTATGAAGAATTTAAGAATGAATGGCATAAAGAATGCACTTTTTCTGAGTATCTTCAAATACATTTTAGATAAAATATACCATTTTAAAGTTCGGTGGATGGAAATAGTCCACTAAAAGAATAAGGAAGGTGCTAGCTACAGCATAGAACCAACCCTAACCCCAAAAACCAACTGTAACAGTATTTCTGGGACAGGTGGGATTTAAAAAAAAATCTTATAATAGCTCATTACTTTGCTACTGATCTCAGCAATCCATTCCAAAAATAAAGTCTGATAGACTGTAATTCACTACCACAATCTATTACCATACAATAATTCAGAGAAAAATGTAGCATTTTCTCTTCTTACAGCATGAGTTATTGTAATTAAATTATAAATACTACAGGGAGCAGTCAATAACCAAACAAATAACAATAATAATAAAAAAAACCCCTGCTAACTGGAATTGTTCACACCACTCTCAGCAACTTTTCAGGACATGCATTCTTGTATCTAAACCTCAGTGGAACACCATAGTAACAAGGACTTCTAATGCTACTTAAGAAACTATTAAACTTGTAATAAATACAAAACTCTCTGTTAGAACAATTTTTAATATAACTATACAATCAAGAGTGGAAAACAAGGTAAAATTACATCCAACAAGAACAAGAATTAAAGTACATGCAAACTAATTACAGCTTTACAACTTAATTACTAATACTCCACAGCAAACAAATGTAATTGTAAATGAGTTCAGCTATGAATTCAGAATAGGAAGCCAGCTTACATGTCCATTATTTTATTAAAAAAATTAGTAATAATGAGACTGAACAATAACATTCTTAACAGATCATGAGGTGTAATATGTTTAAACATAAAGAAAACTAGCAAAACAAGAACCTTACCAAAATTGCAGAAGTTTTTGTATTGTATCTCTTCTGTTCTCATAAAGGAACTTATTTATAGCTTTTGAAAAACCTTATCTGACAACCACAGATGCATTGGAAAGGAGAAAGCTCAAAATCTCAACTTCTGCAGAGCTAAACAGAGTTTGATCTGTGATCACACCTATGCTGTGGAGGAAGAAAATTGTCCTGTGTACACTTCTGGATGATTTGTGTAAAACACTGCATTTCTTGGACAATGAGTCCATTTTCCCTGACTGAACCCTAGGATGTACCAGCTGCAAATTGCTTCCACACAATCCATCACCTGACCAGGCATAAGAGATGTGCCCATTTGGTCACTCATGTGAGGGCAGGCATGGACACAGTATTACTGCACTTGGGCTTTGGGAATAGACAGCTTTGTGATAGCTCTTGGAGCTGAAGGACTGTCAAATGCCATCGAAAAGACAATTTTCACATATAAAATAGCAGCATGAAGGAAAGTGGGCAGTCCTACAGAGAACCCCTCCACCCCCCAAAAGAGGAAAGCACTATATAAAGGATTGCAAGGTGTTTCTGTGCCATACCTAAAGGACCGTGACAGTTGCTCTTCCATGCTATCTCATTATTTTTTTTTTTAACCTAATGGAGCTGATCCTGACCTGATTTCCAAGTCTTTTTGATACAGACAGTATCATCTTGCCTGAACTTTAAATGCCTAGCTGCCTTCTGACATTGTAAAAGGAAAGTGTACACTCTGAATGAAAACCTACATATGACAGAGAGAAATCATTCTTAACTCTACTCTCCAGATTCCAGGGCCATCGTTTTCACGGCAGCAGTGCAGATAAAACTGACACCAGAGAGAGATATTTCCTCTCAGCAAAGGAAGGTGCCTTCAGCTTATATAGGTAAGCTTAAAACTACTTCTTTGTTGTAGAATTTGCTTATCAACACACAAATTTTCATTAGACTTTTAAAATGAGTAAACTCAACAATTACTTTGTGAATTTAACTCATTGTAATAAAAGAATTTAATATATTTTGGTTCAATAAGAAGACAGAACCTAGTGTACACTAAAATGCAAGAGCTATAAAAGTTAGTTTAATTTGCAAGTTTGTCAAACACTGCCTACAGCACACTTTGTATACTTGGTGCCTGGGCTTTTTATCATCACTACACAGAATCCTCTTTAGCATCTGAGTGCACTTTCTAACATCTGCTAAAAAAAAATCATTATCAGTCTCTAAGTTTGAAATCTGATCGTTTTTTCCATATGACTTCATATGAAACAAAGCTAACTAGGATACACTCCATTAAAACATATATGTATATGTATGCATACAACAGTAAAAGCTCTCCAACACAGGTTTGTAAGCTGAAATGACAGTTTTTATACACAGTCATTGTATTAGAGCTTCCATTTCTTATTTTCAGTTTGGAAACTGAGAAAAGATTGAAAAATGAACTTGGAAAACAGAAATATACTGCAGTTTTCAACATCCACTGTATATGTTAAAAAATATAGACTGAGATTAGAGATCTGATAAAGTAACACCTGATACAGACATGAGCACAAAATAAATATATATAGCCAGATTCCTAAAGCATACACAGACTAATTTGTACTTAAATGGAAGAACAGATACTCTTCTGCATTTCTGCAGTGAAAATAATTCTTCACACTTAATTTATTTTATTTCAAATGGTCTGTAAGTGGTTTCCAAATTAGGTTACAGATGTTTCAGAAGACTGAGAAATAAACCAAGATCAGAGAAGTTATTGCCAGACCTTAGCTTGAACCTTCAGCTTCCTAATTAATTTTATTATATTCTATGCACGTAAAAGCTTCAGGGTTTAACTTTTCTTTATAAAATCTCAGTGAAGAGAATGCCCAAACTGTAACCTCATGCAAACTTACGGTAACAGCTGTGTTAGGAACACTGAAATTAGGGGAGACAAAGAAACAGCTGAGAAAAGAGCAAAGAAGAGATGTTAGATGCGCATGACAGAAAAATAATTTTTAAATTGTGTTTCAGCTCTGACATAAATGAACAATTCAGTGTGTCTTCAGCCATCCCTAGCTACCACTGTAGCTCTCCCCATCATCTACTCCTGCCTACTTCCCGCTGGAATCTTTGGAAACATGCTCGCCGCCTGGGTATTTTCCCGGAAAGCTCCCACACGAAGGACACAATACATTTACCTGGCCAACCTGGTGACTGCAAATCTGCTGGTTTGCAGCACCATGCCCTTCCTGGCTGCCTATTTTGCGGCCGGGCACCGCTGGCCCTACAAGTCTGCGGGGTGCAGGGTCGCCCATCACCTGGGGACGCTGGTGATGCACGTCAGCATGTACGTGAGCATCGTCATCCTGTGCTCCATCGCCCTCAGCCAGTACGCCACGCTCAAGAACAGCAGCTCACAATACTCCCAAGAGCTCCCTGGGAACTTCTACAGGCGCCTGCTCCAGAAATTCCGGCGGCCAAAGTTCGCTAAGTGTTTGTGTGTGGTCATATGGCTGATTGTGCTGTGCATAACCATCACAGCCATCACATACAGCACCCAGGAGATGGCTGCGGGAGAGTTCCCCACGTGCTACAACATCAGGGTAGAAGTCGGGGAACGTCCTGCGATGATTGCAGGTTCTCTTGCCACTGCATGCTTTTTTCTGTCTTTTATGACAGTTTTGTGGTCGTACTATTGTCTTACCAGACATCTGAACAAAATACAAAAAAATACCTGTATTGGAGAAAAACATCTAATTTACAGAACTGTGAAAAGAAACATTCTTGTCATCCAGATGATATTAACTGTCTGCTTCCTTCCATATCATATTTTTAGGCCAATTTTCTATGCACTGCTTACATACAATGACTGCCCAAGGTTAAACTATCTAGTGGAAATTAAGAATTTCCTTACTTGCCTTGCTGCTGCTAAAAGCAGCTTAGATCCAGTTATAACTCTTCTGTTAGACAAAACCTTTAAGAAAAGTCTTTATGGCCTGTTTACAAAATCCACACCAGAAAATCAAAACCAAAATGATGATATTTTCACTGAAATGGGAAGGAATATCGAAAGATTTTAATAGACTAATAATAACAATAAACTATTTTAAACTACCTTTAACTAACTATTTTAAACGATTTTTAACTACCTATAGGCAGGCTTTGATATGAAATGGTAAATATTTAAATAAAATGGTAACGTATTTTCTTTTCAAATCATCTTGCTCGCTACATCAGCACTAGCCATAATAAATACGATGTGTATATCCAAATGAATCCAAGCAATCTGTACAGTGAACTGTGTAATACCCATTCATCCATGTAGTGCAAACGACATTTTACATTTGACCTGTGGACAGTGCCTTTATCTAAAAAATCAAGGAAGAAGGCAAAAAACTAGGCTGAAAGTTGAGGATCCAGCTCTCTCTTTTTATCAATAAGAATTCTGGATACAGGTTTCCTTTACAAAAAGGCTCAACAAAGCACAGATATTTTCCTTGGGACGGCTGAACCACAATTGTGCTACACACCTCACAGGAAAGTAATTACAGTAAGACAGAACTGAGCAGGTAAAGTCTTCCAGATGGCCAAAGGCTGATGACAGGACTAGTTTTAGATCACCATCTGCAATCTGTGTGAGCAGAGCTGCTCACTACCGAAGTGCTCTTAATAATTTACACAGACACAAACTCAAACCCCACTACTTCTGTCCTTCCTGAAATACATTTCATAGGGAATGTAGCTGCAGTTGTTACCTCAGCACAAAACCTGCCAGTGGTTGTTTCTCTTAACACAGAGTTTTTGATGCCAACACAGGCTGAAATCATTCTTTCCACACTTTTCTAGTCACAACCACTTGTTCCCCAGTGCTTATCAAAAAGGCAAGAAAATGAACAACACTTTGGGAAATACAAACCAAATACAACTTTGTGACAGACTCTTAGCAAGATCCCACTCTAACATTTCTACATAGCACCAAAAAATTATATATGCCTTACTTTTTTCCTGTGTAATCTATCCAGGATGATGTCCTTTGAATTTTTTAACCGTATCAAAGTTTTTCTTGTTTCAAATAGTGGAAAAGCTTTTGTGCAGTACAGGCAGTTTGAGAAACTACAGTCTTGCATTGGTCTAGCATTTGACAGAAGAGCTCATGAAGGAAAAGTTCCTCAAAACCTAAAGGTATGAGGAAGAGGTAGAAAAACACTACAGCAAAACACAGCTTGTGTGGTAAACTTCTTGCATTGCTTAGACATCCTGGTGCCAAATCAGAAGTTAGCAGGTGACATGTGAATTGTTGAATAAAAAAAAATTAAATAATTCATTTCTATTGCAGTGAACACAAAATCCTACAGCAAATATGCACAGCACCTGGTTTGCAAAGCACTTTAGAGACCACAAGTGTCTGTCAAGTTTTTGGTTAGGCCATTCAAATGTGCTGCATGGGAAATCAGCTCACTAATCACAAGACATGAGGTTTTTGTCTGTTTGGGCAAATGACTGAAACATAGAAACTTACTGACCAGAAAGAATGTAAATGTTCAGCTCTAGGTAGGCCAAGCAGCCTAAATACACTTCTCAGCAAAACTGCTTCTGAACATACTAGCAGGACAATAGGAAAAGGGGTGGACAAAAGCCTAGGGACCTTGAGATAGGAAGCAGAGGCACAGAAGTGAACATGAACAGGGGGAAAAGAGCACTGCCTAATGAAACACTGAGAAAAAATACTGAAAGTCTTATTCTTGGAGTCTCTTAATTTCTGCACTGAATGAGGAAGTGTTCCTCAGAAAAAAATGTGGCCAGGTAGGACACTTCAATTCCACCTCTGTTAGTGGTTTGCCTTAATAGCCTTTTAATGTTTTAATATATAAAAAAATCCTCACCAAGAAGTTGCAACTGGATCTCAAGGATCTAGTAATAAGCACCAGTTATTACTGAATGCCCCCATAAAGCATAAAAAAAGTTTTGCCCCAAAATGAGAAGAGTAGAAGGAAAATAACATGCAACAGATTTCTTGTTTGGGGTATTCAAAGACTGAGAAGGGAAGATGGTCTTGAAGAACAGCTTCTATTCTGGTTATTTTTTATATAGTCAAATATACAGTTACATAAACACATACAAACACACATAAATTAGTTTTACTCATTTTTAGATATGCCTAAAAGCAGACGTGTAAGAGTGTTGAACTCTACCGGCAAAATCTGAAGCGCTGAGCTATAAGCAGTTTAGGCAACAAAAGACAGAAGTGATAACTGAGTGTGCTCTCAGAATTCACATCACTGGATAAGTTTTGTATAGCACAAAAATCAACACAGAAACCTATTCACAGATCAAGTCTCAGGTCACCTGGACCAACTCAGATGTGTATATGACACACAGTGCAGCGCATAATGCTTGGTTCTACTCCCTGGAAAAAGGGTTTTGACTCCCAGTCAGAAATACTGAACTGAATCTTAATGACAGTGAAGGCAGAATCTGTATTTTTGCTCTATCAGTTTTACCTATTTAGATGATCACATGTTGGAAACAAGCATTCATACCTACCACGATAAACCCATGATGAAAAATTTGGATGCCTGCATTTAGTTGACAAGCTCACCCTGACTACAGTTGGACACTAATTAATTTACCAATCAGTAACACTAATTAATTTACCAATCAGTAACACATACAGGTACACAACCTACATGGAAATCAGAGAACAAAGCTGGAATATTTGGAATTAATTAAGGGTAAAATCCCAGGAACTTAAGCTCTTCATGTGATTAAATCACTCTTACATCAGTTATATTAAAAGGTATTTTTATAAGAAGATTTTTGCAACTATGGAAAATTCTACATAAATCTCACAATAGAGGCTAACAAAAGGTTGCAAAACCTCTTGATCTTTTACTGATAAAAACCATTTTGTTAAAGTCATTGCAAAAATAAGGAAGTGACAAACGGTACTCAAATTGACAGAATCTCATTTCAGACCCACATCACTCCCCTTTCCCTTCTGTTGTTCCCTTTCATAAAGATTTCTCTGTACAAATTGCTCTGTAATAACATTTTTTGTTAGAAAAAACTCCCTTTCAATGCTGCTACTTTTAATGGCCACCTTCTGGGTATTCCTGACACAGCAAGGTTATGGAAGGATAAAAGGAATGGCTGAGTCCTGTTAGGTTGGCAGAACAAGAACAAATGTTGTGGCAAGGGAGAAAGTTCTTGACATTCACATTTCTGATGCACAGCTGTCTGGAGTTTTCTTCCTCTGTGCATTTTCTTGGACAAATCAGGTTACGTTTCTGGCGCCAGACTACAGCAAACTTTAATTTTGTCTACTCTAAAGTGTCTAACCCCTCCTAATGAGCCAGGAGAGAAGGGAACACAAAAGCAGCCAAAAGACTCCTAAACCTTACATGGCCTATAAGGCGCAAATTTCCCTGTGCAGCAGAAAACAACCAAGCATTTTACATTCCAAAACAACATTCACAGAAAGTCTAAAAGGGAGAAAAATGTAGCATGACTATATCAGCCTTACAGATTTTATTAAAGCACTTTCACTTTCACCCATTCAGGTAATTTGGAAAGGGTCATTTAGTCTACTTCCTTTCAAAACAATGTCTACAGTGACATCTAGAGCCTGGATATTGCAGTTAGTTTAATGTGTTCTACACCCAAACCCTACTGCTCTGACTGCTTCTGCCAAAGCAAAGCGCTGTTGGTTTACACTGCTTTAGACTGATTCCTTAAACATTTTTATTCTAACCCATGTAATTTGAACAGATTTATTTCTAAGAATGGTATTTTTTAAAAAATGTGATTCTAAGGTTCTAAGACACAGGATAAGGACTAAAATAATTTCCCATTTTACCCTCAGTGAAATGGGCCTCCCTCAGAGTTCCTTGAACCTGAAACATGTATTTTTTTCAAGAATATGGTCCAAGAAAAACAAATGGAGTTTTCATGAAGACACAGCAACATAAAGATGACATTAATTCTCAAATTTGTGTGGTACCAAAACCAAACAATTTAAAGAACCTAGAACCTTAAAGAAAGAATAAGATGAGACATTCTACCAGCAAATAAGAGCCCGTTTTCAGAATGTGCTCTAAGAAATGACTATTAAAACACCAAACTTAAAGCCTATTACATAGTAATTTTCTTGATTTTATAAAGAAAGGAGTAAGAGGTTGGGAAAGGTCTGCAATGGCTGCATACACAAGACCAAATAATTCCTTGTAAAAATCACTAGTTCAGTGTCTGTACTCTCTCCCCTCACAGGACACCTGCAGGAGTTTAAAGCACAGTTTACCCTCTCTCAATCTTCTCTACTGACTAAAATCCAAGAGTCATTTCTCAAACTGCGTCATCAGAGCTTGCTAGAATTTTCCTTAATTCCTATAGTGCTTGACTCACTTTGGATAAAACCAAACTCTTAGAGAAGTGGGAATAACTATTTCAGGCATTGACATTAACAAAGAATATGCATATTCAAATTGAAGAGAGTCAAGCCCACTTAGGTTAAAACTCTCAACTACTTACATTGAAGTACTTTGGGATAAACTACTTCCATAAATATCCACAGAAACAGTACAAAATTTACCAGATCAAAACAAGTATGTACACACACAGGTCTTAAACACTGTATTTCTTCCCCCAAACTTGTTTATAGTAGAGAAGTTTTCATAATAACGAATGTTTAAGATTGTCTCCAAGAAGCAGATAATATTACTAATATTGCAGCATTTAAACATGTGCATCTCTATGAAATCTTAGTATGAATGAGGACTGTCATTATGCTGTAAAATTGATGCCAATGAACTACCAATTCCAGCTAAATTTATGCAATTAATTAATCTACACATTTTCCTAACAAGAAAAAAATGCAAGTGAATTTCATATGAATATTCAGAAACTAGAAATTAAACTGACTTTCAAAGCAAGTTATAATCAAATGCATGTGTAATTTGTGAATACAGGCCTCCTAAATATTCTATATTGATGGAATTAGGGTGGGCTTTAATCTTACATGACACAGTAAGAGTAAAGACACACTCAGCAAATAGAGGTTCCTTTTCTACAGCTCCTCCCTTCCTCTAAATTACAGAAATTGAAATTCGGTAGTTTGCATTACTGTGGTGAAGAAAAAAAAAAGTAATTAAACCCCCTTACCTTCACATCCCTGTGAATTATATTATTATCATGACAGTAACGAAGAGCTTCCAGTATCTGTCTCATGTAATGACTGAAAAAACAAACATATTATGCATGACAAACCTGTAGGAAGAATTACTATTCACATGTAACAAACTAAGCTTTAAGAGTCTAAAAATATAAAACTATATAAAACTAATTAACCAACAAGCTCAAATATACAGAGTTCTACAGAATGGAATTTGTGTTTGTAATAGTGAACAATACAATCTAAAGTTTGAGAATTATTCTGTTTGAAGCTGAGAAAAACTAGAAGAGAAAAATTTTTATTTTCCAGGTTTTTGTAAAGGTTTCAAATGTTCAATTATTTTGCTTGATATGACAAGGAAGTCAGAGACTCTCCATTTTTTCTTAATAATAAAATACAGTGTGGAAAAAAAGTGAGCAAAAAAAAATTTATCTGGAAAAGGATTGGGCCAAGGTCTTGGCTTGCTTGCTGCAGATTGGAGACCCTGTGTCCAAAGGATGCCCTAACAGATCACTGACACAGCAGAGCCAAGACATCCAAGGGCTCATTCTGTGCTCTACCAGGCAGAGCATTACCATGGGCTAAGGGAGGCAATCCTTGTCCTCTGGAGGCTGCAGCTGGTTAAAGGGAATGTTTTGTCCCCAGGAACATCACAATGCACTGGATCAAGCTGCTCAGGGAGGCTGTGGAATCTCCATCCTTGGAGGTGTTCTGGACCTCACTGGACAAAGCCTTGAGCAACATGACTCAAAATGTTGTGCTGACCCTGCCCTGAGCAGGAGGTTGAAATACTGACCTTGATGTGTCCTCCAGCCTGATTTCTATGATGTTAAAAAATCTACAGTGTTGAGAAAAGGAAATAAAGCCACTACGACAGTGGGTTTTATTATCCTTCTGCAGTTTTATAGACTCTTTCATCTTAGTTAATCTCATAAGGGAAAAGGTGAAGTGACCAAAAATACAGTGATACATGAGAAAGAGAGAACCAAACCAACTCCATCTAGCAAGACCAGTAAAACCCACACTTGTCAGGCAAGTCACTTAATGCCACCATATGAGAGATCCATAAAGGCAAACACAGACAATTAAGTATTGGATGTGAAATATAGTTTTACTCAGTAATCTCATCCAAATCTGTAACTAGTAAGTGGCAAAATGCTCCAAAATTCTACTTTGATTATGCTAATTATTGCAATAAACATCTAGAGTGAGGATACAGTATTATTTATAGTATTCCAACTTTCAACTTTTAGCTAACAGATTGTACAACAGTATATTCTATTCTTTTCTATTTATCCTGAGGGATTAATTAAAATCATAATAAATACCTGGCTACAGCCTCGCTGTAGACAAATCCAGCATCTGCTCTCTTCACAATTTCAAAACACAGGTCGGCTCCATCCATACTGCAGGCAAAAAGAAGCAAAAATGCTTAAAAGGAGTAACTATAACCAATTACATAAAAATGCTTCAAAACCCCTATTTATTTCTCTTACATAAATCTTACATAAAATACTCCAGATACATGTACAGTGCATTATTCACTAAAACAGCATTTAATGGGTAATCCAACAGAAAATGGTTTGCCACAGGTTAATCATTTTATGTCCCTCAAGTCAAGTAACAGTTCTCCTAAAGCATTACCAATACCAAACATTTACTTTTTTGCTTAAACTGCTCAATGAACAAGGTGTGCAAGAAAAGTCAATGCCCTGTAAAGAGCTGTAATTTAACAATTAGCTCTTGAAATTAGGTTAAGTATGTTCTTATAAGCATTACAAGTGCAACTCTATAATAACGACTGTAGTAATAAAAAAATGTTACTCAATTTTAAATGAAGACTTTAACAAATACTCTAGAAATATAGTAGTCTTTCCAGTTGGCATTCTCCTATGGACAATTAAGCAGCCAAGAGGAGATTTTACAGCTCACAGACACCTCAGAACACTGACTGCCCACATACTGTATCACCAGCTCTGACACTTAATACTTTTTTCCACTTCTCCCTCATCTTTCTGATCACCTAACTTCCCACCATGAGCAGCACTACACTTTAGATGCAGATATATTCATAGACCTTAGGCTGAAATTAGGCTGCCATTTCTCTAAAATGAAAGCAGCCTGGGGCTGCCCTCCTTTTCCCTCTCCTGAAAGGGACCTAAGGCAGATTGGTATCTAGAAATGTTCATAATCTCATGGGGCAAGAAGAGAGTAACAAGAGTTAACAGGAACAATAAAAATCACATAACTCATGATTAATAAGGCACTTGCAAAAATATCGACTGCAACATGTCATTTTCAGCCTTCACACCTTTTCTTTTTCCTCTCCACAAAGACTCAAGGGGGGAAAGAACCCAAAAGGCAGAATTTGCAAGATATCTGGACAGCCAACACTACCAGGGCTGTTTCAGTAAGCTATTCAGAATATCAGCATCACTTCTGCTTTGTTACATACCTGCAATGCCAAACTTCTGCTTAGGGAGTCACGAGCCATGTACAGAAGCTTTAATTCCCAAACAAATCTTAAAAGTATCTCCCATGCAAAATACACTATAATGTGGATAGACCACTGACAACTCTAAGAGGGACTGGTGACCAAAAGAAAAGCACATTGAAGAGCGCAAAGAACTCCACCTTACCAAACCATGGATGTTCTTCACTGCATCAATATATTCCTCTGTAGGCTTTTTCCCAGCAGTTTTTATGTTTTGCTCAATTCCCTACACCAAGTCTGCATACAGGGCCAAATATCACTCAGAGAATATACTGTGCTGCACTGCACAGAGTCCTGTACAGCAGCCATGGGGCAGCTTCACCGAGAGCAGCATAAATCTGGATTTCACTGGCTCATTGCAAGAAATCACTCCTGCCAATCTCTCAATGCTTTCTCAAATGTAGAATATACAAAATGTATGATAAGCTACCAAAACCAAGGAGATGTCATTCTCATGAAGCAGCAGAACCCTTCAGAAGACTAATTATCTGTACCTTATAACAAGTCAGTGAAATTAAAGATCCAGAGGCACTCAAATTTCTTAGCAGCATCAACAGCTTCTGAGACATGGAGGGAGGAATGCAATTTTTTTACATTAACTTTTCTATTACTCAAGGTGTTTATAATCAGCATGATCTTTAACATGTATTTCCACCTCTCACTTACAGGTATCAGCATGTTTTCATTTAAATTTTGCAACAGTAAGTGGCAGTTTGAATTTCTTTTTGGCAAATATGTTCGAAAGTTTTACTCCATTAAGATGAACTCTGTTGGCCCCTGAAGCCCAAATATGTGTCAGATATATTTTAATCTCTGACTTCAGTTGACTACTTTTTCAAGACAAAGTCTTATTTTCAAGAGTAGATTTTGATTCATGCGTAAGGTGATACAATACATTCAATACATGATACTGAATTTTACCTGAAGTTTTTCATAAAACTTTTGTCTAGTTGAGGGTGAAAAAAAGCCAGAGTCAACCTTAGTTATAAGAAACTCCAGAAAATACAGTGAACCAACAGACTAAAAACTCAGCAACAGCTCAACCACTTACAAGATAACTTTGCAGAAACTGAAAGCCTTGTATGATATAAGAACATTGAAGTTTTGGAATATTGATGGAACAAAACTTCAGGACGTCTCGAGGGTTTCCAACTATTAGCATAAGCATGTGAAAACCATTAAAAAAAATAAGTTAAAATCCACGGAAGAAACATACAAATATTTCATGCTGAAGATGTAAGGGGATGATGCAAAAAAAAGTTGGGAAAAACCACAACACAGTTGTAACCTGAGAATTCCCTGACACCAGCAGAGGGAGCTCACGGAAGGGACATGAACCAACCAGGACTGATGTATTTCTTACATACATAAATAAAAAAAAATTACATGTATAAAAATATACCCTAAGTAAATATATATGTGTATATATATAAATAAAAATAAATGTATTTACAGTGCAGGTGCAGCTCCAGCTGCCCAGCACAGGGAGAGCCAGACACCACCTCACATCTGCAGTGTTGGGGTTATCAGTACAAAAGATGTCCCTTGATTTCCCATATTCAACTATTGATTCCTCCACATTTTAGCAGAGCTGTGCTGGATCTCAACCCTTTGGATAAATGTTTCTTTCCACAGCTCTCACCAGTGCTATGGCGCACCTTGAGAATCTTTATACTCTTCTGCTCGGTGCTGGTGATAAGTTACAATCTGCCCAGAAAATTTATTCCCAAATCATACCGAATACAGAAATCTGCTCTAACAGTGACCGAAGAATAGACAGGACACTGCAGAAGAGAACTGTGTTTTCATACTGGAGTATGATAGCTTTGAATTTGCAGACCTAATAGGATGTGGCCTACAATTTAATCTATCGATGAAGAGTAAGAAAGCTTCAGAAGCACTACTTCATTTAGGGAACTGAATTATTACTTAATAAAAATAAGATAAAAAATTTAACAGATGACATACTGCTCATAACTGAGTTTACTGAGTTTTGTACCATGTGGGTTCAAGGCTTGTGCACAATGACATTTTTCCCTTCAGCTCAACAGTTTTTATATACTTGCCATCTTCACTTACCTCAAATAAACCAACTGCAAACCCTGTCAAGTACCGCTTTTATGAATTTGAGATTTTAAACCTAAAACATTTTTAGATGTTAGCTATGTTAAATGGCAAAGCTATATGTATACAACTATCATATACATCCTAACTGCTGAATTTAAAAAGATCAGTTCTTCTAATGTCCCAAGAGAAATGTCTCTTAGAATGCACTACGAAAAACAAACCCGCCTATGTATAGTGCTAAGACAATATTCTGCAAATGACCAGATATTAAGGTATCTGCAATCCACTTAATGTTCCTGTATCTGAGCTCTCCAGTATGAAATACTCTCAGTCCACACAATTTGATTATACTGAGGATACATGGCAAATAATGTACTCATAAGTCTAAAATCTAGTTTTCAGACCCTTCAAAATGAATATTTGCTTTCTTTCAGAAATATTGCAAGTAGCTAACCCTTCTCAAAGTATTCTCACAGATAAAAATCAATGATCATTAGGAAAAAATGTTATAGGCAATAGAATATAAAGTGATACTTGTATACCAAAGAGAAAACAGTATTCTGTATAAAACCAGGTGGTTCAGGAGGGACGTCCTCTGTCCCTACAAATGCCTGAAAGGAGGTTGTAGCCAGGTCGGGGTTGGTCTCTTCTCTCAGGTAACAAAAGCAATCAGAGAAGGCAAAATGGCCTCAAGCTGTGCCAGGGGACACTTACATTGGATAGCAGGAAAAATTTCTTCACTGAAAAGGTTGTCAAGCATGAGAACAAGATGCCCAGGTTAATGCTGGAATCACCATCCCTGGGGTTATTTAAAAGATGTGCAGATGTGGAGTTTGGGGACATGGCTTAGTGGTGGACTTGGCAGTGCTGGGTTAATGGTTGGAGCTGATGATCTTACAAGGTCTTTTCCCACTGAAATGACCCTATGATTCTATGGAGCTGCCAGCAAATAACACCAAGAATGGGAAAGAAAATTGGAACTGTACTACTGAGCGTAAAGCTGGGCTTTCTCAGATGTTAGGTATCTCTAGAGCCTCCAAGGGATCATTTCCATCAGAGTAAAGAGACCATTACCCTTCTGGGAGTGCAGCTAATGTGTGTGTGAGGGAAATAATTTTGCACAGGCACATCCTCTCTCATTTATGATGCAGTAACACCTAAATACTTTTAAAATAATATTTTTACCTTTGCAATGAAACTTTCTGGGAGAGAATCTGTTTCTTACTCTACACATGCACTCCATCTATTAGGAACCAACTGTTTCACTGCAGTTTATTAGAGCAGCACTACTTGGTCAAGTGCAGCCTTCTGGTAACATGACATTTGGCCCCATTCTAGAGAGGGCCTGAGCTTGTGTATGAATAAGGGGTTAAAAACAGAGCTCATGTTTTAGTGTTAAACCTCACTGTTACTGTTCATCAGTGCTTCTATGAAACGTGATTTGATTTTTTAAATGCTTCCTTTAACAAAATTTTTCAAAATTGACCACAAAGCGTACAGTTTCCTGAGCGGTACAATTTATTATTACCAGGTACATGCTACATTTGCTTCTTTAACTTGTACTTTTTTTGTATCAAGAGATTTGGCAAGATATTCAGAGTCCTCGTAGCAGCTGCTCCATGCAGCTTACAGAGTATGAAACAGCAGTGGACCTATGTATCATTTACAGGCAACTGATGGCACAAAGATTTAGGTTTGGTTATTCCATGCATTTAATGTGCTGGGCCTGTCTTAATTTTCATGCTCCATGCCAGCTCCAGTGCGTTTGGCTGTTGAAGGGATGGCAGGTGTGGCCCTTTGTGACACAGGCATGTTATGTCAGGGCCCTTTGTGATGCAGGACATTGTGGTGCCCAGAGGCCTTTGTGACAGGGCAGAGCCCACCCTGCTCGAGGGCTGTGTAAGGGACACAGAGCCCTGGGGTGCCCTGTCCCAGGACAGCGCTGTCTGCCGAGGGAGCAGCTCTGCTGAGAGCCTCTGCGGCAGACACAGCACCATGGACATGCTCATGGAGGAGGTGAAGCCCAACTGTCCCTCTGCCATGGAGCAGCCAGGCCTCTGCATGAGGCCCCAGGTGACGGGCAGGGATGGGGGAGAGGGGTTGGAGAGAGCTGGGATGGGGCTGGAGAGAGCTGGGATGGGGCTGCAGGGAGCTGGGATGGGGCCGGAGGGAGCCGGGATGGGGCCGGAGGGAGCCGGGACGGGGCCGGAGGGAGC
>VZRL01004343.1:298-77879 GCA_013397895.1 Origma solitaria | reverse complement strand
TCTGGAATTCCAGTCTGCAGCAAGGAAAAGCTGTTCCTGCCCTTTAAGGAAAAACTCTGAAAGGGCCAAAACCCAAGCAGAGCAAGATCTTACAGTGACATTTCATGACCAGCCTTCAGAACTTCATCTAGGGTTGTTTTAGCAACTGGACTGGGAAAAATGATTTGGTGAGGGCCTTTGGCTGGAGGTGCCATGGGTACAGATGGACACGAGGAAAGAAACAGAGCAGGCAAAGAAAGGCAGAAGAGAAAGGAGGACACAAAGAGCACCAAGCTGAGAAGGTGGCACTCTGAAAACCAAAGCGGAACCTACTGAAAAGGAATGGGACAGAAATCAAGAATTCTGAAACTTTCATTTACTATCCAAATCCAATTTCCTCCCTTGATCCCAAATTACCTCCTGATAACAACAGTCATCCAGCATGGTTTTCAGCAAGTACACAGTTCTGATTGGATGCTGCAGGCTGCAGACACAATGAAACACAGAATGGCATTTTTCCTCATTCTCCTCAGTAGAGGACAGCAGGAGGCAGCAGAAGAAAAGGGTAGCTTGTGTTCACCCTTCAGTAGGACACTGGGGGCCAAAAGGTCTCGTAATCACGGCAGGTGTTCCCATGCCCGGGTTGTGCAGTGGAAATCATTCCATCCCACATGGTTCTTTACCAGACTCTTCACACATTTATACATAAAAAAACAAAATAAATTCTTGTTCTTCACTGGTTCTAAATTCCACCAGTGTCAGTATTTGATCTCCGATTGGTTATTGATCCCTTTTCCTTTGATGTTAATTTGGTCCTTGTTCTTTGGCTCTCTGCTAACTCCAAGCTTGTTTTTATGGTCACAATTATACAGAGTGCCACTAGCACACTCAGACAATGCAGTCTTACTCCAGAGCAAATACCAGCCTGCTGCTGAATCACTTTACCAAGGCATTCCCTCCAGCACAACACATCCTTCCCATAGCTCTTCCATTCCCTGCACATTTTGAGCACAGGTGTTCCTACAGCCTCATTTTCTATCACTGATACCAAAGACTGATGCTTTTTGTGTACAAAGGAGACAAGGACACACATATGATAAACAATAATTATCCCTCAAATAATTTAGCTTTGTAATTCCTTCTTTCATGTGGCCTGAAGTCAGGTGCAGTATTTGTGTAGTAATTCTAATTGTTCAGACTTGCTTTTTATGTGTACAAACATAAATTATAATAGGCTTGTCATTAAAAAATAATTAGTGCTTTTGTCTCACATTTCTGAGCTATCAGCATGGTAGAAATAGAAGCAAACCCTTTTTTCCTTTTGAAAATCTTGTTAATTATCAGAGTATGTCTCCCCAAGGTGTACATAATTATTTCATAATGGGGTAATTAAAGTCCCTTGGTCCATGCTTTGGGATTTACAAAATAAAAAGCAAAGTCAGTATTGAATCAAAATGTACAGAGAGGAAAGCACAGAACAATTATTTTACAAAACCCTAAGTTTATAAATTCATCTAAAAAAACCAGAAGATCTGCAAACAACAATTTTCTCTTTTACCTAATTTATTTGCTGTTACCACTGGCTTTTCCACTACCTCAATGGTAAAACGTGAGAATTATTTTTTAAGTGGACATCTCAAATCAAATTCTTGGCTCTAGATGACAAGCCGATTTGACCTAACACACTGGCATGATGTGGTTACTCCAACATCAGCAGCTCAAATGCATCAGAAAACATAATGCAGGAAGATCAGCGAAACTGAAGAGGTACAAATACATATGCCCACACCCACTAGGAATGAATATATGGGGAGCATAAAAAGAAGCGCTGATAGGCAGAGAGAAAAAAGACTGAGTATAGAACAGTACAGAACATGCACACATGACCATTCCACATGTCTGGCTGTGTCCTCCCCATTCAGCCAAAACCTAACTCAGGAAGGACTAATAACTTTCCCTCAAAGAAAGAATGTGGTGATTTTGGGGCTGCCCCCCTTTTTGGTTTCTTGATGTCGATTAAAAATACCTGTCCATTGCTGAAAAGTCATGTTTTGTTCACTCTTCCAACTAAACTCTTACATTCAAACTTCCAAAGAAGATCTTTTAGAGTCTTTCCATATATTGTGAACAGGTATGTTGACTTACAAGAATTCTTAAATACACCAGTTACTTTACTATCTAATAACAGAAAAACAGTGCTAAAGAAGGAACAGTGGGGAAAAAAACAAACAAAACTTCACAACTGGAGCAGAATATTCCCAGTTACCCAGAGTTGATGTCTACCAGCAGATTTTCAACTTGCTCTCTTGTGCCCTGCAGCCATCAATGAAGATGACGCCTGTCTTAGAAAGCTCTGGTGTTCCCCACTTAGACAGTGGGACAACTTTTTATTTGGGACAATCTGTACTTGGCAGAAATAAAAGTTTTCAAAGCACTCAAGACCTCTGAGCTACAAAACCTGCAGGTGTGAGCAGACATACTTTAAGGATTTTATTTAGCAAATGACAACACAGAAAGGTAAAATCAAGGAGAGAAACTTACAACTCAAAGACCATATAAAGCATTCCATCTGAGCTGTATGTCTCCAACAGTTCAACAATGTGAGGATGCTTCAGCATGTGACAAATACTGGCTTCTCTCTTCAGATCTGTGGAAGATAAGAAAGTAGTTGTAGATTAGCTATATATTCAACCTCTTTAGAACACAATGTTTGGGAAGATGGACACATCTGAAATTTCTAATAGTCATTCATCTTTATAAAGAACATTGGGCAAGACGATATTTCATTATACTTAATTAAAATACTCACATAGCTCTCAAAACTTAACACATTCCTGAATTCACATATTAATAAAAGATCTCCTTGGTCATAGTCTGAAGAACTCTGCAGAAGTAAGTTCCTTTAATATACATTTGGAGACTACACTGCGATTTTCATCCTAAATATTCAATGTCACTGCAGAATTATGTCCAAATGCAGAAGACAGACTCTTTCACAGCACTACAGAACTATTAATAACTGGAGGTCTCTACTCTGATTCCTCTGCTCAAAGCAAGGAGAACTAGAGCAGATTGTCCAGGCCCACACCCCGCAGGGCTCTGAACATGTCCAAGTGTGGAAACTCTACAACCTGCCCAGGAAACCTACACCAATACCTGATCACCCTTCTAAGTAGAAGTGTTTTTCTTTATGCTTAAGTTTCTTGCAGTTTATGTCTTTAATAGTGAGTATTTATCTCTGAATCACAATATATGAAATGACACTGGCATAAATTTTAATCAGCATATACTATTTTGCATAGAGAAGAGTGAATCAAGAAGGAAAAGCTGCAACTAAAATAAGAGCAGAAACCATTCTGAAATCTCTCAAAGCTTGAGAGATTTTGTTTTAAATAACACTCTTACATTTTCTGATCAAAAATCAATCCTTCTGCAGATAAAGAAATGTAAAAAACTAAACCACACTAAATTAATTTTCTTTCTTCTTCATTGAAACTACTCGGTACTTTTGTTATTTAATCATCCTTAAACTTTTTTTCTTTTAACTTATCTACTTGTATTCTAGAAAGAATACCAAAATCTTGAATGAATAGCTTTGATGATAATTTGATAAGTGAGGAAAATATTAGTCTGAATTCTCAAGTAGACATTTTACTTTTATATTCTCTTTCCATACAATTGGTCATTGTTCAAGAATGACCTACATATGCATTTATGGAGAAATAAAAATGTGATTTCTTGGTTTGAGAATATTCACCATATTATTGTGCTACATCAGAAAGAAATTTAAAATACACTTTTCCACATGTGTCCTTACATTCTTTGCATGAATCAACAATATCGAAAATTACAAGCATCAAGATGAACACTCTTCCATATGAAACATTTAACAGCTAACTCAGATTTATGCTAGGCTTTGGATCTTTAGCCACCTATAAATTCAAAAGAAAAGCTGAGAGTTTGGAAATGACTGAATTTCAATTAAAAAAAAAGTTCAGATTAATGAAGCGCAAATTTTGTTTCCAGAACTTTCACTTGCATTATGTGTTCCCTCCCTCACAACATTGCAAATATGATCTAAAAGCAAAATGACAGCGCAACCCTTTAGAAACCATTATGTAATGGCACCTTAGGAAGTGCAAGCAGAACAGCAAACAGAAGTATCCTTCACTGATGCAGAAGAAATTTTGATAACAAAATTCATGTGATATTTGCCCTTTTTTGTCCATCTATTTATGTGGATGAAATTCTACAACCTAAGAAAACAGCAGTATGTCTTTCACTATGGAAAATACATGATCAGTTCTTACACCACCTTAATGCAGAGTAACTACTAAAGCCACACTGTAACTTTCCCTTCCATCAATGACTATGATCTACAGAAAATAGGCTGCTTTTATTTTGTCTCTTACTTTATAGCAACTTTTAAAATACCACACTTCATCGTGGTATCCGATACCTATTTCCAATGGAAAGCAAAGTGAAAATATCCAAGAGGAAATTACAGAAAAGTTCTGCTTTATTTACATGCAAAAATTGTATTCAAAATAGTTTCTTTTGGCTGCTTCTTTTATTATATTTTGTGGGCTTTATTTGAAGGGAATTAGAACTGAAAAGAAGAAAGTATATGCTGCCATTTCCCTCATTCCTCTGTGTAACACTGGATGAGTGCAACAATTGCTCACAGACTGAGCACCGGCACAAGAGGAAGGAGAAACAAAGTGGAAAATAAAATCTCCAAACAGGAAAACAAATGAAAAGAAGTTACAGAACAAGGTTTTGTATGACTAAGGGGTCTTGGGGCTAAGAGCAGAACAAAGTCCTATTTTAAACACAGCAGGGACTCGTTCAACAGCAGGCCTATTACGAAAAAGAAAACTAGGTATAAAGAGACAGACAAGTACATAGCACACTGATCCAACAAAGCCACAGGGCAGAACAAAGATGACGGATTCTGAAGTACATTTGGACCGTGACACAAAGGTCAAAATATGTCATGTTTAAGACCAGTAAAAAGGAAAGGGGAGGAAGGAGAAAAGGCATAGATGACACATATATTTAATATTTCACTTTAAAAAATGACATCAGCATCTACTCAATCCATTATCAAATGCTTTTACCAGACTGAATTAAATTTTACCTCCACAGGTTCAAGAGGTAAATAAAATCCCAAGTACCCACCCACAGATACGATATGGTTCCAGTTCTGAATGCAACACAAACCCAAGCAGATATCAGGTTGCACCAGGTGATTGAGGATTTCATAAGAAAAATCCCATTATTATCTTGTGAGCCACCATATTATCTGTAGCATCATTCTAAACATAACATTGTATTAACTATTTGCTACCTCCTAAGGTTAAGTTTTCTAAACCTTTGCAGAGTATTTGAGGCATGTTGTGTACTAATAAAGGTCCCAGACACATGTCCCATAACAAAATAAGCCTTTCATATTCCAAACACCTACAGAAGGTTCAGGACAACTCTAAAATCTGCCAGTGGAGTAAGCTGGCTTTAAGCAGCAAGAGGTGATGTGTCATTTACTAATGGTCTTGTGTCCCATATTTACAACAGTCTCTTTCACTGGTAAACAAAATTTAGCTGAAAGAACATACCCTCAGGCAAGACAAGGTTTTGGAATCTAAACCAAACTGTCATCTTTTACTTGCTGGACTATATAACTTCATTTGAATCCTTTCTGAACCCTTCATCTATTCATTATTCTCTTCTTGATATGGCTGAAGAAATTACTTTCTGGTTCATTCTTCAAGCCTTCCCTGTCAGCACATTTTTCCAAAATGAAACATAATTGACAACAACGATAATAGAACTGCAAGTTTTAAAAGCACAAACTTTGAAAGTTTCTCTGCCAGCTACATGAAAGGTCTTGTCACACAACCAGAAATAGAGAAAAAGACGTGGTGTTCCATTTAACTTGTTTAGCATACAGGACGATACTTTACATCATAATTTGAAAGGCATTTACAAACTATCTTTTCACACAACTGTTACCAATAAATGTTTCAGAATTTCAGTCTGTTTACAAAACTTTGAGGGTTTTTTAGCAACTGGAGACATGTTAAAGTTTCCATTTTAGACATGGCCAATTATTTACAGAGGCACTAAAGATGTTAAAATGGCTTGAAAGTTCAGACTTCTGTAATGACGAAAAGTTCAAAGATGGAAAAGGGAATTCCCAGTCATAATCACCACACAGAGAAAATGCAGCCTCGTGTGGATAGTGACACTGCAAGTGAATTGCTGGAAGCACTAAAAAAGATAACTGCTCTAAATAATCACATAGAAAGATATATCAGTCTTTGATAGAAAACATAAAACATGAGTATCACTTAAAATTCCCATGGGAGTTAACAACCTAATATCCTACACTACTCTGATAATTCTGCCAAACACCTAATTTCCTTTCATAATCCGATAACCAAGATTTTAAAACACCTCAAACATACTGAACATATGTTCAAAGTATGTTCATGGAAAAAAGAATTAGATGTTCTCTAGCAGCTGCACCATTTCAAAATCTTAAGAGTGACATGCACAGGCTGTAGCAGCCCCATCTTTTTGGGGGACAGACAGCTCCAAGTTTCTTAGCAAGATGAAAGACACGCCATTTTTATGTACACACAATTCATTTTTATATGTACACCATTCTGATTTTCCAGGTTCAGTCTTTTAAAGGATTCGTTCTCCAGCCACAGCTTGGGTACAACAGCATTTTGAAAGAAGTATCTACATCAGTAAACTTCTTGCTTAAAATGCTTTATATATTTCGTACAGCAAGAATATGATTATATATAATTTAAATAGATGTGGTATTACTCAGTTTTAAAAGGAAATCAATACTTTGTCCACTTGGTTATGTCAGTCTCACCAACCATACTTTGGTGAACAACACGGAGAAGCTCCTGACCACCCCAAATAGAATTCTTGCAGATGCAACTAAACTGAATTGTGTGCCTTGGAAATGCACCTGATGCAGCACCTGAAGCACAGACAAGGCAGACACAGAGATCTCAGCCCCAGCTGTTTCACCCTACAAACACACTGGGTTTTGTTCTGGGGATTAGCCTTTGCTAGATGTTCAACTCCCACTCAGCTGGGCAGGAGTAGAAAACACAAGTAACAAGAATAAAAAAGTTCGTGAGTTGAGATAAAGACAGGGAGATTGCTAATCAGCTACTATTGTCAGCAAAACAGCCTTGATGAAACTAACTTACTTTTTGCCAATTAAAACAAGTACTTAATGACTTGGGTAGAGTGAATCAAGAAGATAAACATGAAACCAAGAAATTTCTTCCCCCCTTTCACAGGCTCAACTTCAGTCCTTCACTCCAGCTCCCAGCTGTGAGGAGTGCAGGGGTGAGAGCCATGCTCAGCACACTGCAGTGGTTCCTCTCTGCTGCCCCAGCAAGAGTCCTCTATCTGCTCTGCCACCTCCTTCCCTGACCTTGCTGTTCCCTCTTTTAGTTCCACACTCCCTACGCCTTGCTCCAGTGTTTCCTACCCCTCCTTAAATACATCTTCGCAGAAGCACCACACTCAAGGCTGATAGGCTCAGCTTTGGCCCACTGGGGCTGTCTGGGAACCTGTAGCCCTCAGCCTCTTCGCACAAAAGCTGTTCCTGCACCCTCACATTACCAAAAACTAGCTAATTACATTTAATCCAGGTATAATTCCCTTTCTGCAGCAGACACCACACCTCTGCCTCAAATCATGCTGTAGCAGCCACATGGAATATCCTGCAAAAGCCCAAACTCCAGTTTAACCAATCACACTGTTCTTGAGATCACACTTCCAAACCCAGGTGAACTTCCAGGGAAACACTGGCTTAAAAAATTTCCTTATCTCCTGTCTTTGCCCGTTCTTGCTGCTCTGTGAAACCTATTTCTAGGCTTTATTATTCTAATAATACATCAGGGAAGTCATAAAAGCTCTCAGCGCAGCCAACACACTGCAACAGGAACGAGCAGCTGGAGGTGGGAACATCCTGTATTGACATTGGCAGTCAAACTCCTATACTACAGAACCAACGCAATGTTTCTGCCCCAAAGACTTGCTCTTTTTTTTTTTTTGTTTTCTTCCACTAGACTGTATTCCTTTTTCCTTTAATTAAAAGAGCATTGCCTGTCTTCCTGGGACATGTGAACAACTCCTCATCACACAGATACATCCGACCAGTTAATGACTCGCTGCCTCAACAAGCACTAAAAGCTTTCCTTCCTCTCCTCCCACGCGCTTTGGGGTGGCTGAGGCTCCACAGTAGCCAAGCTGATTTAACTGCTGGCTGTTTCCCCCTTAACCCACACACATTCCTGGCCTCTGTTCCACTGTGCAGCAGCCTGGAGCTTGTCACACCACACACCAAACCATGTCAGTGCTAACTCAGTTTGAAAAAAATAAATTAATTTTTGTCTCTACTGCTCAGTGTTTCACAGTTTTAGCATGGGAAATGGCTTGTGAGCAACCTCAATTAGAGAAGTCAACTAAAAGAAAAGAAATATGGAAGGAGAAAGCAAATAAGGCTGGGAAAAGCAGCATTTAGAGCTGCTTAGGATGTTGCAAAACACAAGTACGCACATTTCCCTGCAAAGTGTCTACATCGTCACCAAATCTGTGTTGTATAATTGGTCTGTACCTTAGATGCTTGAAACATCTACCAGAAAGAAACTAATGTACATAGCTGTAAGTGGCACTTGATAAGAACACCATGGTAATCAACAAGTACAATGCCAATGTGAGATAATCCATCTCCCATCAGCATCTTTTAATGCTACTGTAGCGTTCGGAAACAAAATGTTGACATGAACAAGAACAACAAAATGCAGTTACAGCTACTATTTCCCTTTCTGAGATCCCCATGCAGAAACCTATGGAAATCTTCATTTTGTGGAATTAGATTTTGTAGCTGTTTGCTAAATTCTGAGTAACTTCCGTTTGCTACTCTATTTTTTCTCAGTGTTTGGACATAAATACAAACATGTTAATGGCTTTTTTGCCTGAGCTGGGTGTCTCGGGAGACTTACAAGGCAATTTTCCTTCCTCAATTTATACTCTGTCAGCTATGATGAACATGAAACTGGGTGTGAAAAAATCCCACTTTTCTCTCTGATACATCCACCAGACTTGTCCAGAATCACTTACCTGACAGACAGTAAAGAGGTTTGCATGATTGTGCCCATGAAAGCAACTCTCCATCCTATTATTCACTTCCTCATTTTTACTGGCATGCAAATAAGCAACGCTTCATAAATAAGATGGTGTATTTTGGGAAATGAATCAACTTGAACTAATAAAAATGTTTAAGAACACCCAAAAGAACACTGAACAGCTGCCTACTGCAGATAATCTAAACCAATTTCATTCAATTAAATGATAATTCTTAGCAACTTTTTACAAGGCACCCACCACATTGAAAAAAAACCTAATATTTTTCAAGAAAGAACAAAGATTAGCTATCTCTCATCTAAGACTTTCCACATTCTATGTCCTCTTGGTTTATACTCAACAGCAGGTTTAGAGAGGGAGGGGTAGGGGCACAGGGAAAGAAAAGAGGAAACATAGGAATGTGAAAGCAACATTTTCTGGATTATTATTGTTTTTTAATTAGATGCACAATCTGTGGTTCAAAGTACTGTTAGTAGTTCTCTCTGTGGCAAAGTATCAGTTTCTGAAGTGTTTCACAAACACAAGAAGGAACATAATCACAAGTAGGGTTACAAACTCCATAAACTAATTTAAAAAAGAGCAAGGAGGATTCTCTCTGTCATGAGCTTGGCCTTCTGAACAGAAATGGAATTGTTGCTGAAGACATTTTGCAACCTGTGCTATAAAATCTGAAACACTTTTCTCCTAATGTTGCACTGTTTTCAATAATTAATGAAAGGAAATTGAAAATAGTCATTGACTCTCAAGTTGTGATCAATCAAGTTATGAAAGCTGGTGCACTAATGATAACCCCATTTACTAAATCCCACATTCCCACCTGTTTCCCAGCACTGTGTAACAGCCTGAAACCCAACACCTTCCCAAATACCACAGACCACAGGTTTTTACACTGCAAACCACAATTTTAAACACTTTGTGATACAATGAATTCTTTAAGGGAAGTGGAATGATAGGTGCAGCAGCAGATCTGTCTGAACATGCTGTGAAATTTCTTTTAAAAACAAACAAAAATAAAACAGAGAAACAATTGGCCACAAGGTGTGTATTTGATAAAATAATGCCACACTCTGGCTGGAGCACTGATCTGGCAAAATTCTCAGCTGTGTGGTCACAGAGGCCTTTATGAAACAACTAGGAGGCTGTGATTTCATAGTTACACAGATTGTGCTTTCCTGTAGTGAAAACTAACACTTAAAAGTAGCAACTCCATAAAACACAGCAATTGTTCCCTCTTTTGTCAGCTCCTTCTCCCCTCCTGATCCTGCCCTTCATGCTGGTGCAGTGGTTGTGCGACTGCACCATAAACACAATCATGGAATCCATCCACCTCAACTGCAAACAATCTTTTTCCCTCTCCCCTTGGAGCTGTTTTTCCACCAGATGAGTTCTGGCAAGTCCAGGAACCTGCACAAACACTTCAGAGCACAACAGTGTTGATGGCCGAGGAACAGAAACAAATGGCCAGATTGCAGCAGCCAAAAACATTTGACAATATGTCAAATCCCAACAGTCTGTAACATTGCTGTCCTTCTCCCAAAGAGTAAGTAAGTCAGAAAACCAGATTTCAAAGTATTACCAGGAAATGATAACTTGCCTTAGTTTTATGTTTTCATATATTTAGCTGAGCCTCAATTTAAAATTGAGAAAGGAACTTTCCTCCCCCTGTAGTGTCCTGTTTTTGCAGTTCCACGTGGCCACGTGTCCCCGTAGATTTCTCACTAGGTGGCAACGCAGCTCCGGCTTTGATCTGCATGGAGTCAGCAGCTGAACACAAAAAAGCACAGAGCTTTGTGTTTGGCCACTTTTATACTCTTGGTCTGATTAATGACGAGTACAGTTCAGGCATAAGAACAAAGAAAAGATGCCGCTCTAAAATAATTAAGGTACATTCAGAGCTAAGCTCCTTTTTATCCAAATTCTGAGGAAAACCTGTCTCTGCTCTACTTCTAACCAGAGCCCTTCAGAGCTGATGGCCACACACCAATATCCTACTACACTGCACATGCTGGGAGTTGTATGACACCATTAGAATACATTTAGTTTGCTCACAATAAGCCACATGTTCTTTGTTTAATCCAACAAACTATAACACGGTCAGTGTTCATTGCTTCCAAGTCCAGCAAAAAGCTTTAGAAAGCTAAAACCTGCAAGTAGTTCAGTTTAAATCACTGAGTTTCTCCTTTTTTTAAGGTTAATCACCCAGAGTGAAGTTCTTTGTTTCATTTTTTGTACATTTATTCGTTTCTGGAGGGGTTTTTTTGCGGCAGGTATGTGTGTATGTATGTGTGCTTTCATGGTTTCTCTCCAGCCTTTGGCCATGGTAATAATACAGGCAATGTATTATCTCAGAATGTATTATCTCAGAATGTGCTAAAAGCATTATTACCAATGTTATGCTTAGATTGGCACAACATTTTTACACCAAACTTTGACATCTTTTGGCCAGAATTCACTTAGGCTGATCAGGTTAACTAAAGGTTATAGACATTGCAGTCCTTTAAATGAGTTTTTAGTACTGATGTACTAAAATGTAATGACATTAAATCAACTAAGTGCCCTCAGAGGCAGTGGAACATTACCAAGAAAGGGATGTTAGTTGATCCTGAAAAATTAAGTGATTTCCCTTGCTGATCATTCTAACATTTGGAGGTTGGGGATTGTTTTGTTTGAAATATCTTTTCTTCTGTGACTTAGCCTTTACCTAAACGTAATGACAGGGAAATTTACTTTTTGATACTAAGAAAGAATCTCAATTTTATAGTAAAAACTCTGGTATTTCAAAGATACAAAGGAAATCTATTCATAATATATTCAGCTAGTCTAGACAAACTGTCTGTAACTCCTACTCAAGTAAGGGTTAAATAATCCATTACACTGCTTCTGCTGCTGAACACTAACAGGCAGGAACAGCCCAAAGGCACTCACAAGAGGGAACAACTGACTGCCTAAGATGCTTCTCATACAGACAAAATGTACTTGTTTGCTTTGATAAAAGTTTCTTTGCTCTTGAACTGCTGGGCCCTGCACAGCCAATACAAAACCAGCTGCACAGTAATGCTAGAACGGAAATCACCTACTTTGCCCAAAGTCTAGACAACTCAAGCAAAACCAGCATCTAAAAATTACTCTAATTCTGCATTGCCACACAGCTCAGTGACTGGCAGTGTTTTAGTTGGCACACAGCTCAGGTTACTTAACAGTTTTTCCCAGGTAAAATAGTACAAGCTGCAGTAAAAGCTGCTGTGAGGGACAGCTGAATTCTGAAAGTCTCTGTACAGCACATGGAACTCAGCACCCTGAGTAATAGACAACTACCTAGCAAATGTAAGAATGATGCTAATTCTGTTCTACTTGGAAATCCTGCAGTGGAGCAATCCCAGAATGCTGGAGAACAACTACCTCAGGAAAACTCGTTTTCTGACAGAACAATGTCAGGAACCAGAAAATTCTTCTCAAGTAGTAATAATCCAGGATATGAGAAAATTTAATTTTGGTTTGTTCCACTTCTGCACATGCTTCTCTTCACAATTATTACCAAAAGTCTTAGGGTTTTTTTGTTTTCTTTGTTAACTGGCAAGTTATAAAGCAAGTTTTGTAAAACTGTGTGCATGTCTTAGCTCAGTCATGAAAGAAAACTCACTACAGAGTACATTTTTTACCAGCACTTTCAGGATTCCATACCAACAAACCAACGAAGATTTAACTAGACTTGTTGCTGCTTACCAAATATCCATAAAGTAATTCTACATACCAAGTTTTCAATGCCATTAAGGAGCACATTTTCCCTTTCATGCTTGTGAAGCTGCAATACTCCTGCAAGCCTCTGAAACCAATGCTCCCAAAATACACCCCACTCCTTTCATTCCACAGAAATCAGATGTTAATGATGTAAGCAGTGTAACTGAGCTCAAACCTGTTCCTAGCAGCATTCAGGTCACAGCTCTAGGAATAAGGTTTTAACTTGCCTGACTTGCCTCGGATTTTACAACAGGCTGAAAATACAGCAAATCTTTACAAACTGTCACTTATGTTTTTCTTTGTAAAATAGATTAAGCTGACATAGGTAACATATCCCCATAAAGAACCAATCCAGTGACAACTTTGCCTATGAATTAAGTCCTAGCACAATTACAGATCCTGAGAGAAACATCTTCTTTCATAATATTCACATACTTCTCGTGTTATTTTTAAGGGATAATTTCTCTTAACCAATAAAATCACCAAGAGTTTTCTTCTTTAATCTCACCCAAGCATTAAGCAAATGATATTTCATTTCCCTTCTTTATTATCTGGTGGTAAGCAAAAAATACCCAAAATTCATACTTGGCAGAAGTTGAGTTAGAAATAGTTCAATTATCTAAAAGAATGTGTGAACTTGGAAATTGTATCAAAGTAGGAGACTGAACTTGGAAACAGTACACCTCCATGGCTTTTTAACTCACTTTTGAGAGTTTCCCACTGCCTCTGAACTTTCATGTGATGGCAACAGCAAGAACCACATAGTAACACACAACAATTTCCTTCACTGTCACAGGGTATTTTGAGGGACTGACATGGATCCATAAAGCCTTGTAGGAACCAGCGGGGGATAATGGATTGCTCCTCCTGCTAGATAGAGCAAACACTGTTTAAGTACGTGAATATAAAACCCTCTCAAATTGAATAAACCTTTCTCAGTTGCTAAAAGGTTTGACTCAAATTTGTTCAAATGTCTTTCATTGGTGTCCAAATCTGAAATGATGATCCATTAGAGTAAGAACAAACCTTTATAAAATCTGCCCATTTTTCTTGCTCTAAAGTGCAAGAGCAACAATAAGCTTGCAAAAATACAAAATTATTAAAACATATACTGGTATACTTCAGAAGTCCACATTAGTAGAGCAACTGCTAATAATCTGTATCCTCTCTGCAAAACAGCTTTACAAGAGCACTGTAAGAAACTTTTAACAGGATTCTTTTGTTAAAAGAAATCCACATTTTCTTTCTTCACAAGTTAAATGTCTGTCTAGGATAGAGAATATCACTGACATGATGGGGCACATGGAAATGTAAAATGTGGTGCATCAGTCAGCTGAGTTAAGAGCGCCCTGACCCACTCCACAGATTCCTTAGACCACCTTTCCCATCTGCACAACAAAAATTAAAGCTCCCTCTTAACACGACAACACGTGACTCTCAGGCTGAACACAGCTGTGTTCGGATTCCGAAAATAATCTGAAGCACAGGGAGTTGCCAAGGTGTTCTCCCCACCCTTCGTTGAAGGAAGAAGCAAACACTAATTCTGAGCCCGACCTCCCTCCCCTCACAAACCTCTTTTGCCGAAGCAACCTGCCCAATGTGTCTCACCAGTTCTGCCTTTTCCAGAATGTGCAGCAGGGAGACAAGAAAGCGAGGCAGGGAGGGGTGTACACTCCACTCTATAGAGGAGATGAGTTATGCACCTGCGGCTGTGACATAAAACCTCAAATTTGTAAATTCATGCAAATTTTGTTATGCTTTGTGTGGGTTGTATACGCATCTGCAATAGTATTAAAAGTCAGCTCAGGTGTAGCAGAATTTATGAGCTTAAACGCAGTATATGCATAGCAGCTCTGCTGCTTCAGGGCACGATGATACAGGAGAGTCTCTGCCAGTCAATACCTGGATTAATAAACCATGGACTTGAGGTAGCTCCACGTAAGGTCACTTCAAAGTCACTGGGATCCTGATTCTTGAGAATTTATTAGCCCAGCTAAACAGAAGCTGTGGAAATGCCAATGAACACTCCCAGAAATGGAGTGCCAGGAAAATGGGGCTGATACTCTCCAAAGGGTCAGTTCTGGACTGATGCTAAGGTAGAGCTCACAAACCTTGACAGATAATAAAAGCGTACCACTGTACATGTTTTGCACATCCAAATGCTTTCTAACTGTAGCTGTATTATTGCACCTATTTTTTCTTATTAGCTAAAGTACCTCAGTCTCCATTTACCATGGAGAAGTAAGACTTGGCTGCTTAAATCACCCTCTCGCATAAATCTTCATTCATGAACAACTAATTAGGGAAATAAAATGGCCTCAGAGCACAGAGAAATTAATACAATTTATATATGTCCTATGTTTTATATACACTACATATTACAGTCAGTTTGGATAGCCTATTCATAATTCCTAGGTAAGCAGGATTTAAAAACAGACTAAATTGCAGCATAACATTCTTAGCTGAAAAAATAATTAAAGCTCAACACATTTTTTACAACTTTGAACCTTTAGCATCAAACCTGAGTCAAAAGCTTTGAACTTTCCACCATTCTTGGAAATTTATTAAATTAAATTCAACTGTCCTTCCTATTTTGTTTCCCAAATGACACAGAAAATCATGAAACTGGAATCCATTTAAGCCTTTTGTTACCACAGGCAATATGATTCAAGTGATACTTGCGCCAACTTAAGGACAATCATAGACACAAAAGTGTTATGTGCTGCCAGCAATGAATACTAGAATCAAAGACTGATGAAAGCAGACAACATATCTGTTATAATCCATTTTTAAGAGTTTTTTGAAAAAACACATGTACCAAAAGTGTAAGTTATACACCAAGTTAAACTTTGAGGGCAGTTATAATGGATGTTAATGAAAACTGTATGAAAATATAAATGTAAATACTGCACAAATGTAACAACTCTTTCTCCTACAGACTATTTTCTTTGTTTTGCTGTTTCGTAACTACAAATTTATCTTTAAAATACTGATATGATTCATGTGATAAAAAATATAGAAAACCAGTAGCTTGCTGGTGGTAGTAATGAAATCTGATTCACCATCTCCAGTTGGGAAAAGGATTTTGAGATACAAATCTATTATTTACACATAGTATAATTAATAAGCACAAACCCCCCCCCCTTTTTAATTTTAAAAGTTAAAAACTTTTTTCTTCTTCTAATATACAGATATCCCTCCTTACTACAACACATTTTCACTGTACTCACCTGATACTATAAGTTACAAAGCCTTCAGAAATAACTGATCTTTGAGTTGAAGTTTGATCACTCTCTGAATGGTCAAAATCTGTTGGAGAATGGACTTGGATATTGAAATTACCTATCAGGACAGCATCAGATGAAAGGGTAAAATCCATTCACTTTCTATCAGCTTGCAAGATCTTTGGAGCCAAGGAGTTGCAACAGGATCCAAGAGAGCCCTGCCCAGACAGGAGGCTTAGGCAAGACCTAGAACACAGCTGGCTTGTTTAAACAAGTTTCTTGAGCCCTGATCCTTTTTGAAAAATAATCAGGTAGAGAGAATGAACCCATCCTTTTTGAAAAATAATCAGGTAGAGAGAATGAACCCACCAAAGCCAACTACCAGACCTCAGAATACTTTGCTGGATCAGCCTTTGTGTAAAAGCCTCCAGACCAGATGCAAATGACAATTTACATCTCAATAATTAGGAACACACACAAAACTGCTCCTCTGTCCCCCACCCTGAGAGTTTCAGAGAACCAACAGCTAACAAGATCTGCATTTACACAAACAACTAACAACACATATCACATTGCAAAGAAAATTAAGTGGTACATCATTGGAGTCCTTAAAATCTCTAAATGCTCTTAGGAATTGGGTCCTTCTTCAGTCAGTTCAACTTTTCCTATATACAAATATCAAAGTGAACACCAATTAACTTACTACTAACACGACAGCACTGTCTGCTGCCAGACAGGTTCCATCCAACTATGAAAGGAATGATTCTTTAAACTTTCACAGTCTCAGACAACTGCAGTGGAAAGTTCAACCTGTAGGATACAAAGTCAGAATCTGGCTCACTTGGCCAGGTAAGGAACTCTTACCTTCCCCTCATTAATCACAAGAAAGACAAAACAAAACTATGCAGTAGTGCCACCCAGCACCTACAAAACACAAGTGGGGCAAGAGTGGGGTGATGTAAAACTCATAAATTTTGTGCCAACCGACAAAGGAGGACAGAATATTCTAAGACATATGAAGCAAATCCTGAACCTGGCATTATCTCAGTGCCCTCACATTTATCAGTTCTTACCTGTTAGAAGTAACCTCAGAACCAGACCAACTGGAATTAATTTCAGTTTTGGGCTAGATGACAAACCAGGACAATCACAAACACAGAGGCAACAAAGCATGTACAGGTACTGAAGGTCCAAAGCTTGTTATTCAGAAGAGCAACCACAAATTCAGAAAAACAAAGGACTGCAGAACTCTCTTCACCTGACACAATATTCTTCAGTGGAGTTAGCTCTCTTGGGCAAATCCAGCGATCAGTTTGCAAGAGGCAAGGATGATAGTGAAGTGCAGCGTTGAGAGCAAGGGGAAATCAAGTTACTGAATGCCACATGAGGATACAGATTTGATTCTAGATATGAAGCTGCCTTCCTATCAGCAAACAGACTGTCACCACAGCACGACCAGCTCTAAAGCTCTGTTCTACAACATAACATTTCTAAATACTAACCCAGAAGAGACAATATTTTGTAAAGAGACCATCTCTCCCTGTCAGGGTTTATAACTTTGAAGAAACTGATTTTTCTTGCAGTAGTTATTACTACATGGATGGCAGGAAAAGGCTTCAAAATGTAAATTATTTTTATAAAAAGAAAAAAACCCACAGAATAGATATTTTGCTATTATTTTCCTCCAAAGATCTTGGCACATGTAAGTGCCCTCAGTCCTCAGACCAGCATTTGCATCTGAGATTCGCATGCCCTGAAGCTGTGAATAGCTTTGACTGTTACTGTCATAATTCCTCAGTAATTACTAAATACAACAGAACCAAGGTAGAAGATTGTCTTGTGTTGTAAAACACAAAGGGATAAGCAATGAACAAAACAGTGCCCTGCATCAACAAACGACCACATCTTCACACAGGAGTGAAAAAGTCAACGTGTGGCCAGTGGGATGGAGACCAGGGAGGGGGAGGCACGGGATGTTTTGCCTAAGCTTGCATGTGTTTGTTTCAATACCAGCCAGAATCAGTAATTAAAAGTCTGTTAAATGACAATGAATTAAATTGATTGGAATTCCCCCCAAATTAGTAAACTCGTCATTTGGGTATGTGACAGGGGAAAGAGAGGATGATGACACAAAAGGAGCTGAATGAGCACCTTCAGTATCACAGAGTAAAAGGAGTTAATCATACAGCCAGAGCACACCAATAAAACAGGACACGACCAAGATTAGGAAATCGGTGGCAAAAAAGCCTGGTAGTCCAGAAAATTTATAGAATGAAATGCATATTTTCAGATCTTTAATTGATATTTATTTGCTGACTAGTCCTACCAAGAAGACAGGAACACAGATAAGGACAGCGGCTTTGATAAGATTTGAGGCTTTCTCCTCTCACTCTGCTGTCAGCATGACCTTGTGCATGCACTTTCTCAGCTATGGTGCTTGCAGTTTAAGGCAAAAAAAACCCCAAAACAAACGAAAAACCAGAAGAATATCTATGAGCTATTTTGGAAAGAACTGAGGTAGCAACCATGGTTATTTACAAGACATGCTCCTATACATCCTACTTCAACCCCAGACTGCATTTCTGTCTTAAACAGAGTCACTGGTAGTCCTTAGAAGAAGCAAAAATCTCTTCCGTTTTCTGAGCATCTCACATCAATTTATCTCAGATTTTAGAACGACACACAGCATACAGAACTGTCTTCCTCTAAAGGGAGTATTAAAATTCTCAACTGAATAAATTCAAACTATGTTTGCTTGTGCTTTCCCCTTAACAGGGTAATTCCTTTTCAACCCTAACGGGTTTCTAAGTAAAGTGCATTTAAAATAGGAAGCAAGCCAATCAACAAGACAGTAATGACTAGGAGACTTAGGGTGCAAGTCCACTATTCCCTTTTTCTTCCAACTTGAGTGAAAATAAATCAGTCCAAAGGTAAAAAGTACCAAAGCCAAAACAAATGAAGCAACGGGACTGCAGAGTAAGGAACCTGGAATGAAGGAACCGGGCTTTCCCTTCCCCTTCAGCAGCCCAGAGCTGTTCAACCATCTCAATCCTCCCAAGGGGGAACGGGGAGGAGATGCAAAGCAGTGATACTCACCCACACACTGCACAGATGGCAAGTGGCATCTCACAGTCCTAGATGTTAGCATGCTACATTTCCAGTGAATCCTAGCTCCTTTCCTGGTTTTCCCCTTAATCAGATAAGCTTGTGAGAGCTGGAGATGGTGGGTGCCCTATCAGTCTGCAGCACAAAGATTGGTTCTTGTAGAACTAGAACATCAGAGATGAAAAGCTTCTTTGGAACACGTCAGCCTCGCTTGTCCAGCCCCGTGCTGGGAACACAGGCTCCAGTTTGGTACAGCTTTTCAAAGAGAATGGCAAGGGCAGAAGAGAACACAGCAGTGATAACCTGTACAGACCTGAAAACAGTGCTGTGTAACACATACATGTTGTAATAAACATTTTTGTGGTGGCAACTTGGATTCAAATCCTAATTTGATTTGGCAAAGGAAAAAAATCTACTTTGCTCAGACAAAGCAGTATTTCTTAAGTAATTTTCACTATTTATAATGCTATAAACTAAGGCAATATTTTCAGTAAGACCTGCAATTGCAAATTGTCACTATATCACAGGCAATGTTAAAAATTACAGACATTAAGGAATCTACAATAAGTGGTTCTGCCACAGTAGATATAACTGTATTTTTAAAATCTAATTTTATTTAGTCTTCTAGAAGAAATCAAGAAGCTTGGGGTTTATATTGCTGACTCGGCTAGGAACTTTCAGTGGAACTTAGAATCTATCTGTAAAGTAATTTTTTAGTTACATAAAGTATTACAATTAAATTCTTATTTAATTGCCTCAACAAATGCTACACACTCTGAAATAACAAAACTTTACTTTTTAGCACCAGTCTCACTTGCAATTGGGCTTTTCCTTCTATGGCAACTTCAAAAAACAGGAAAAAAACCTGACCACTGAATATTTCAGGCAAAATAAATACATAGAACAAACCCCCTCTCCCAACCAAGAAACACACCTTAAACCGTACTCCTATACAAAGAGATCTTAAAAAACAACCTCCCATGAAATTCTGTGTCATAGATTTTAAGTAAACCAACCATAGATCACAGTGATTTTACTTACACTGCCAATTTACTCACTGTCACTGTGTATATTTGTTGGTTGGATTCATATTAGGAAATCGAATGCATACAATATATTCAATGTGAGTAGACTGTCCCTGATAAGTGTCATCATTAAAATTAATGACTTGTAGCTGGAAAATGCCATGCCAGAAAGTGCTCAGACTGGAGTAACACACAGAGCTGTTTAACACAGGTCTCTCTTCTAAAGCTGATGGCTATACATGTAGTAGTTTTAAAACACAGAACTAGAAGAAAATTCAATGCAGTATTAAAGATAAAATTTAATTAATATAAAATATGTTCATTTGAGTTTTTATTAAGTGGGCTTTTACCTTAAATGTAACCGTAGAGACAGTAATTTATTGCTTACACCTACCTTCTTTCACTCGATTAGAACAAGTAATATACTGGAAGAAAACTGATCGTAGAGATGGTAAAACTCGAACAGCAGATAAAATGTAGAAAGTCTTGAAGAAACAAGTTCTCCTCAGGACTTTCAGGTTTTACACTTATTTAAATTTACATGCTTCTCTTGACTGAGAAGCTAAAAAGCTCCAGTATGTGCTGTGTATGTTAGCCAAGACATATTTTACAAAATAGCTTCCAAACACTAGCATTTCCATCTGCCTTCATATCAAGTCGACCTAATTGTTTCACTTAATACTTCTGTCTTTTTTTCAAAAGGTTTTCTTATTCAAAAAGATTACAAATATTTTTTTTCCTTCTGAAGCCACTCTTGCCCTGGAAAACAGCCACTGCTTGGCACTGTGTACAACTGGACTAAACACTCTCCCACATAATAACATACTATGGAGATCTCTCAAATTGTACATATTTCATGTATTACTCATAAGTGTTTGCTGATGCAGATATTAGAATGAAAATTTCCATGGAGATCTGTGGGCAGTTTCTACAATGGCAGTACAGAGTGTGGCAGTTTGTCACTAGTCTTCAGCTTCACCTTTTTTTCCATGTTTAATTTTTCAGCTGGAAGACCAAATAGATGATAGGAGGATTATGCTACATGTGTTCCTTTTATTATGAATATACTGACATATATTCACTGCAGATCAAAAATATGCCCCCCATTTTAAACCCTATAATTCTCTCTTCCAACCTATTATTTGGGTCCATTAAGGTTTGCTGACGCATCTTTACTTTTGCAAATTTCCATTGCTTATAGCTCAAAACCATATTCATCTCCAATCCCACAGAAATACCAGTATGTGCAGAAAGTGTCCATGAGGAATGTTTGTAGCTGACTGATGGGAGAATTAGCCAAGACTGTGAGGTACCTACCAAACTTAGCAGAAAACTCTGGACACTCCAAAAGAACAGAAATCTGTGGATCAGAACGCATTAGTCTTGCTTTTGGAAAAGAAGTATTTTAGGCAAGACTTGCAAAGGATGCAAACTGTCCCAACCAAAACCCACAAAATCCAAAGGCAGGCGTTTCCACCTTGTCCTGCTGCTATGGCAGGATATAGGTTTGTCATTCAAACATGAAAAGCAGCCTAGAACAGCGCTATTGCACAAGGGTCAGTATTTATCATATCACAGTGACATATATTTTTAGATTCACAAAACAACAAACCCCAGCATTTAAGAGTCAAAAAAGGTCCTCTTTGGATCAACGAATTAACAGAAACCGCAGCTCAGCTGCAATTAATTTTGAATTTTGTTGACTGCACAAACCAGAACAGAACACACGCTAGCATCTAAACAGAAAATATTTGGACATACAGCTGATGCTTATTATCTTCCCTGTGTTTGTAACCAGCCTGAATTCCAGCAAGCACAGCTAGAGCCTATTTCTGGACTATTGGCAAGAATCAGGATTTGTATAGAGTGTGTACAGAGACAGAAGTGTTTTGGAAAGCATTTTAGTTTTTCAGAACAGGAGTTGGACATACCTCATGAATTCTGCAGAGATTAAAGACAACAACGTTTAAGAATGAAGACTTGGGAGTGTTTATAAAATAAATATTTTTTTAAAAAATATTTCCAGATATTTAAAAATAAATTTAATTATGACTTTGCTTTGCAAAGACCATGAAGAAACACTCATTTGGCTTATTGTAGTGGTAAAAGCTCTAAGCATTTCTTACTACTTTAGGATACCCAAAGCAGGAATATCCTTCCTTACTGCTCCAACCTAAATTCCTTTTTCAAACAAATTTGCTTTACACAAATTCTTCCTTGGCTAAGCAAGAAATATGCTACAATTAAACCAGGGTTTTAGAAAAGAAAAACATTATGTTATGTGACAAAACCTCATCTGCACACACACAAAGCAGCACAGAGAAACAATGGCATGTGGGGCAGAGGGAAACCCAAATAATATTCTGCTCAGCTGCTGCCAGGTCCTCTCAAGAGAGCCATCAACCCGTCAGAAAGTTATGAAGCTGCCTGGGTGGAATCACAGAATGGCTGAAGGGACCTGTGGAGGTGATCTGTCCAACCCCTCTGCTCAAGCAGGGCCACCATGACCCCATTGCCCAGGACTGTGTCCAGGCAGTTTTGAGTATCTCCAACAATCCACAACCTCCCTGGGAAACCTGTGCCCGAGCTTGGTCACTCTCACAGTTAAAGAAGTGTTTGCTGGTGCTCAGGCAGAGCCTCCTGTGTTTCAGTTTGTGCCACTGTCTCTGGTCCTGTCACTGGCACCACTGAGAAGAGCCTGGCCCTGTTCTCTTTGTACCCTCCCTTCATGAATTTCTACACTTCAGTAAATCTCTCCTCAGCCTTTCCTTCTCCAGGCTAAACAGCCCTCCCACCTTTTCCTCACAGAAAAGATGTTCCAGTCCCTTCATCTTAGTGCCAGCCCTTGGCTGGGCTCTCTCTGGGACCTCCATGTCTCTCTTGTACTGGGGATGCCAGAACTGGACCCAGCAGTGCAGCTGTGGCCTCAGGAGTGCTGAGGAGAGGGGAAGGACCTCCTCCCTCCACCTGCTGCCCACACTGTCTGAGGGAGCCCAGGACACCATTGGCTCCTCTTTACCACCAGGGCTCATGGCTGGGTCACGTTCACCTTGGTGCCCACCAGGACCAGCACAGGAGTGTTCTTTGCTCTCCTGCGGTCCTCAGGCATCTCTCCCAACCACCTCCTTCATTCAGAGGTTATCCTAAGTGCCCTCACAATGATATCTCAGCACTGAGATGGCATATATATATATGAGATATATATATATATAATACATATATGATACCTTGTGCTGGTATCATCAGCACTTCTGGGCGCACATCTGTGTAAACACACTTTAACAATTCATTATCCTCTGGTGCTGCAGGCCTGCGCTGACTGACACAACACACAGAGTTCTCAGACATCTGTTTTACTGAATACTTCACACATCACAGAAATCACTGTACTCTTTAACTGTGCATCCAACTCCCATGCAATCCTATGCATCCAACGAAATATTCAGTAAAGGGACAGACAAGGCTGAAATAGTATGAAATTTTCAAGTATTTGTTGGATAATCGTGAAGTGCGTCTGTGGTATTTTATTTCTGGGTAGAGAGAGGATTAGGCTCTTTAGAATCCTGCTTAACTACAATCTTTCTCACTATGGTTTGGGAAATATGAATTGCAAAGCAGAATCAGGTTCAGAGTGACTGACTGAGGATGCAACTGCAGCCGACTGCGATGAGCACTTCAATGACAGGCTTAGCACAGCAAAACCCCCAGAAAACAAACCTAGGACAGTTATCACCAAGACTTTTGTAAGCTATTCAGTATACCCACAGGCATCATGCTGCTTGGAATAAATAGTATTAACTGCAGCATACCTTTTCACTTCTGTGATTTATGCTGGATCATAAGCACTATCTGAAAATGTTTCTCCCAAATTAAGAAATTCTACTAAGAACTGAAAGTATTTTAAAGTTTAATTTTCAGTGAACCTTGCATTCTAAATGGTTGTGAGCTCCTGGGAACAGATAGATTCAAACAACAGATTTCAAGGACCAACCAGTTTTTGTCCAGATGAAGCAGAAGTGATGCATAAATACAAGTCTTGACTGAAGTGTTCCTAAATGACCAAATATCCTGTAGGACTTGAAATGACCAAAATGTGTGACTTTTCCTTGAAAAGTCATTCAATATTATATATTATCAAAAGAGATACACTAGTTATTTCAGTAAGAATTTTAATCCAATGGTCCTAAGCCCTATATGATACGTACAAAAACGAATTAACTTTCAAGTGACAAACTTTATTCACTGAGTTAAATGACATGAGATTTAAAGAAACTTTTCTTCACAATATTTGTTGGCATTGATCTTATTTTCTTGTTCACAAATGTGAATATATTTTCTTATTCCACATATGTGGAAGTGTGAATCATAGGATAGTTTGGGCTGGAAAGGACCTTCAAGACCACCTAGTTCCAAACTCTCTATCATGGGGAAGGACATCTTCCACTAGACCAGGTTGCTCAAAGCCCCATCCAACCTGGCCTTGAACACTTCCAGGCATGAGGCACCCAGAATTTCCCTGGTAACCTGTTCTAGGGCGTCTCATATAGAGTGAGAAAAAAGATTACAGAGATTTTACTACAGGAGCACTTTCCAATCAATTATGATTACTTTAAAGAAAACCAAACCAGGCCAGCTGCATACTCGGTTATATAACAAAAATAACAATTAAATTATCTATTATCTGCTGCATAATTTCTGTTTAGTGCTAATTACATAATCATTTCCATTATTATATGTGCTCTAAGAATTCCAAGATACAGCAATTTTTTAATTAGCACTCTAATATGTTATTCTTAGAATGAATAATTATTAAAATGGCAGTTAAATACACTTGATGTAATTGCATTTTGAAACCTGTAAAGTGTGCCATTTTTATTTATAAAGTTGGGAAATGTTGCTCAGCTGCATGATACCTTTCTCAAAAGCAGCCTCATGATAATGTTATGTAAGGACCTGATCTGGCAACAAGTCCACAGTGGTTTCAGCCACTGCATACAACAGTCATTTTTCACAATGTTGGCACTCCAGTGAAACCAAGAGCAGAAGAACAAAGCTGTCAGAGCAGCACTGAGCCAAGTAGTAAAGATGAAAAGAGAGGGAGGAAGAGGGGCACTTCTGCAGAGCCATTGTGTGTTCAGTGCTGTACTAAATCCAGCAAAATCAGATACATGTTAAAGGCAAGGGACTGAAGTCATACAGCAAACAAAGCTGTCCTTGTTTTGGAGACTGATTAGAAGGAATAAAGAACCAATCGCTTGCAACACATAAAAACTTAATGATTTTCCTTCTACTTAAGCAATAGTGCATAAAAAATTAGGTAAATATGCTTTTATGCTTTAAAGTGGGTGTAATAAATTCACAAGCTATGCTTCCCTGCTGAAGATGGAAAAGGAAAGTGTTTCATGAACACTGCTCGGAATGTGCTTGCATCAATATTTCCAGAAGTTTTATGTTCTTGAAGTAAACTAATACCATATAGCTGATCTCTATAACTCTTTGCTTATGATCTGGATAATAGGCCATATTTCCCTACAGAACATCGTATTTGCTTCCTGGGATGAATCAAATTTCTATGTGTGACTTCAAACAAGGGAAAAACAACAAAAATCAGACCAGTGACTCTTAGTATGCCACTCCTGGAAGCCTGTATCTGGGCACATGCCAGGAAATCCTCTAAAAAAGAAACAAACAAACCAACCAACCCACAAAAAAACCCTGTAAAAAAAATCCAACCAACCAACCAAAAGACCCCTAAAATATAACTCCGTATTTTACACTTTAAGGAAATCATTATGTGAAATGTTGCCCAAGACTGAATTCCGTATCTCCAACCAGAAAAACATATGCACCATTTCTGCAGTGAACTGACTTACAGTAGCAAGAAAAAAAAGGGTTTTTAGAAAGAAACCCTTGTCATGTTTTCATGCATTCCTGTGATCCATTGACTATTATATGGTTAACATGCTTCCAACACTTACAGAAATGTCTTCTGGGGAAAAGGCCTGGTTCCAACTCTTATATTTTTACACAGAAGTATTTAATTCTAATGACAGTTCGTTTACAAAAGTTACAGCAGAACTGTAACAGTTAGACATTTATGAAATTTGTACATACAAATGAGTAGAAATGAATTGTAACCAAATCAGCCAATGGCTTCTCCAGAAAAGGAAAAAAGAAAACTCAAATCCTTCATTAAGTTAGAACAAGCAAACCCCTCAGAATGGCTTAGGTAACACTCTCTGTACCAAAACAGGACCAGTTCTACCCCTTTGTGAAAGGAGAACTAAGATCAGAACAACGCATTCCCCAGCAATGCGGACTCTTGAAATGATAAACACCAAAAGTGACTTCAAGTATCAATCTTCAAATCCTGCTGAGAGGCACAAACTCTACTACAGGTCCCTCCCATCATGACCCAGACATTCTTTTAAAAAAAAAATTCCTAAAAAGAGTTATTTTTATATTTGATTTTGTATTAGTACAGGTACATAGTTAACTCAAATTATTCCTATGTCTTTACCCCAACTTGCTTTATTGTTTGTACAACACACACAGAAACTATGGTGGTATTTAAAGTACCAGCAACAATAAACTCCGTGACAGGCAGCTACCAAGATTTTTTAAAGAGTTTCTTTTTAAAATTCCACATTTGTGCATCTTCTTATGAACAGAGATGTCACTAGTACCATGTGACTTTTACAGATACCTCAAACTCTTCACTACTGAGACACACACACAGTTGATGAATCTTCAAGAAAACTCCCATGTAATAGAGAAGGATAACTACTATCACTAAATACTTAGATTATGATTTGTCAGAGGGTTAAAATGTTAATTCAAAAGCAAAGTCAAGATGGCACAGAGTTTTTCATTCTCTGAGATAGCCTCCAATATTCTGCCTTCAATGAAATGAAACCTATAATGGTGTTTCCTTCCTCCCATTTTCACTAGATCACAGGAAAGATGGTGGGAAATTACCTCTGATGGACCATTTAAAGAGAGGTCACTGCATACACTGGGTCAGGATGGCTATGACTTCATTGAGCAAACTCTTGAAACCCATGTCCAACCTGTGCCTGAGCGTTCCAAGCAACAATTCCTGCCCATTTCCCTGTGTTCCAATAACTTCCACTCAAGGACAGCTTGGCTCTGACATTTTTGTAAATCTTAAGTCTTCCTAAACCACATTGCAACATCTTCTCAGCCTCCTCTTCACCAGACTAAACAAACCCAACTTCTTCCTTCAACCTCTCTTTGCCCATCACATCCTGATTACCTTTGTTGCCCTTTGCAGGGACCTTTCCAGTCCTTTGGCACCCCTGAAACTGTGAAGCCCCAAGGTGGGCACAACAGCTCAGGTGTGAGCCAATAATGCCACAAGGAAGGAAGTCACTGCCCTTGATCGGTGAAATGTGATACGATACAGAACTGACAACTACCAGAAATTCCTGATCAGTTGGTATTTCCAAAACAAAGGCAATGAGTCACTCACTCTTTCTTCAAATCCAGGCTATATATGGTACAGTATTGTGAAATATGATGACATACAGATTTGTAGTATTTTTTACTCAAAAGAGATGAGCTCAACACCGACAGTACATTTTTTTCTGAAACCCTTGAAATCACACAGGGAGGGAAGTGCAGAATCTTACAGACACTTTTGTGAAAAATAACTTATGATTCACCACAGCCTCCCAGTATCAAAAGTTAAAGATACCGTCATGCAACTTCACTCTGAACTAAATAAAACTGCCTTGACAAAATGGTTTTAAGAAATGAAAGTCTAAGTTAAATAAATAAAAATAAGAAAACCCCCAAACCAACAAGGATAAACTGTTTAATGAAATAAGGAGAACAAGAGTAAGGTCTCAACTTTCAGAAAATCACTCACAATCTGAAAGTAAGTCAGGGATAAGATCTGTGGGCCCTTTTGTGGGAAAAAACCCAAACCTTCAATACAACAACACAAAAAAACCCTGCCAGTTTTAATCCCCTTCCCCCAATAAAATAATTTTGGAATTCTTCTCCTAAAGTGGATGATCCATTAGCAAGGCCAGTTTCGACTCAATTATCCTGCCCCTCGCCATGCTAGAAGTAGTCCAAGAACTGTATTTAAAACACTGCTTTCTTGGCAACAATTTTGCTCTTTGCCACAGATAAAGCATTTTGCAGACTGTCTTCACAGCCTATTTCCAGAAGAATCAGTCTGGGTTCTGAAGGATACCTCAATATTTCCTTATCAGTTTATTTATTCAGCTTCACAGTGGCCTGAATGCACACAAACCTGTGTATCAACCACATATATCAACCTAATAAATAAGGTGTAGAAGGTGTAGAAGGTTGGAGAAGAACAGGCAATCCCTTTCTTCATGAGGACATTTCTATAGAAATGAACTACAAGTGAGAGAATCTAATAGAAGCTGAATTAAATCTTGAAAAACAACTTCAATGCACTGTAAGAACAAAACACTGCCCTTTAAATTGCTTTAAGCAACACTCAGCATGTTACAAGAAAGCAATCTGGATTTAAGAAAAGGCAGATAAGTAATATGTATTGGCTTTTACCAAGTAGTAAGGAACTGATCACCATTCTCTTCCTGAGAAATGGTGCCTGCACTTAAAGAGATATTTGGTGTTAGAGCAGGTAACTAAAAATCAGACATGCAAGTTGTGCAGAGAAAAAGAAAGAGAAAATGCATGGGATGCAAAGAGAGCAGCAGAGGAAACAGTCAAACTAAGGGGTCAGCTAAAACAAATTCAGAAATAAGAAACATGCTTCTTATACTTTCCTGCACCAAAACTTCTGAGTATAGAAACTAAGAGCTACACTTGAAAATAAGTTTATTTACACTGATGTATTTTTTTAGACCTAATAAGTCTACTACTACTGTCTTCCAAGAGCATCAAGTACCCTTCCACATGGATTCTCTAAAGTGAACAGAACAAAAGAGACTCTTTTATGTCTAAAAATATACAACCTTCATATTTTTATTTTTGATTTTTTAAAATCTCTGTGAGACGACTGAACTGTAGTAGAATCTGTCAACATGTTAAATAATCAACATTAATCCAGCAGATCACGTGGCCACTTGAACAGTGACAAGGTGTCAATATACTTCATTAATATGGTTGAATTACAACACTACAGAGATTGATGATACACAATATGCAAGACCATGAATACTAATACATAAATCCAATATAATTTAGCCTAGATTAGATTTGCTAGCTGTCAGGCATCGTTACATAGCATTAATTTTCCCTGCTATTATCAAACCACTGCAGAGATGCAGAGAGACATAAAAATCACTTGAGATGTCTGTGTCTATACATGCCATGAGTATTGAGCAGCCTTATGGAAAGAACACTATACCTGATAAAAGTTTGTCTTGTGAGCTAGTGGCTAGGCCACAAATGCCCACAATAACATCAATTGATAACACATTAGCCTAGAGAAGCTTTCCAGCTTGATTGTTTTTGTTACTCTGGTAAGGAGATACCATTATTTTAAGACACCAGCATGCATTTCTCTAAACAAATTGTTCAGACTAGCAAATAGTCCCTTTAAAACATATTTGGTGCCCAGCTGCCTCACAAGTTAAAGAAATCAAAACATTACATCAAAACTACTTTTAAATTCTCTTTTTTAGCACAGTACTGCTATGCCTAAATTTTGTCCCAGTATAGCATTGCAACTATATTGCCCCAGAGATTACAAACACCACAGAATCAGGGAGGTTGGAGAGATCCTCTGGAGGTGACCCAAACCAAACTCTTGCTCCAAGCAGGTGAAAATAGACCTGGCAGCATGGGGCCTCACGCAATCCACTTCTGAGCATCTCTGAGGATATTCTCCATTAACTCTCTGTGCAATCAGGTGCAGATTTTTCTTTTCTTTATCTCTAATGGGCATTTTTTCATGTTGCAAGTCATCCACATGGCTTTTTGTCTTTTCACCGTGCGCCCAAATGAAGAGTTTGGCTCCATCTGCTCTCTACCCCTTCTATGAAGTAACTGAAGACAGCACCAAACCTCATCTCAGCTCCTCTTACCAAGGCTGGACAAACTCAGTCCCTTCTCTGCCGGACTCACGCCAGTGCATCATTGCTTTTCTTGTGCTGGAGAAACCAAGACTGCCCACCCTGCTCCCAGTGTGGCCTCACAAGGGATGGACAGAGGGAACAATGCCTTCCCTTGCCTTGCTGGCTACACCTCTGCAATGCTCTGCTCTGCAGTTGGCTGCCTTTGCCACCAGAGTACACTGCTGACAAACAGAAAGATGAGCTTCTTACCATAAACAGACATCCCACAGGGGTATTTATGTAAAAGCACTCAAGAACAAAGACTTTTTTGATTTAAAGTGTGGAGCACGTTGGGCCCTTTAGCTCTAAGCACTCTAGATATACGGGAATGAATGGAAGGAATTGTCATCAGCTCCCTCTCACTGTTCTCCCACTCCTGTGCCTCAAAGGAAGACTGGAGGTGGAGAGTTGTGCAAAAAAAACCTTCAAGAGCAACTTGATCTTGCAGAGGGCAAAACTTTAAGGTAAAGAGTATCTCCAAGGGTTAATCTTATCATTCCATTAAAGCTCATACTTTAACACAATTTACAAATACAGCTTCCTCACAGATGTACTTGCTTTATACCAGTACCACCATCATGGCTGCCCACCAATGTGCCGAAGGAATGCCATACCAGAAATAAACAAATTAGAGCTCATGATCTTACCTCGATGATCTGCTACCTTGACTTATAATTACAACAATACAACCAAAGTGGAAGTGGAAAAACCCCAGAGCTTCTTAATACACTCCCAAGCCTTTTCTTTAGACCCATGCAGAAATCGCAAACCATCCACAGTTACCCTGTTTTCAGTGAATCTATTATTAGTATTGGCTTTTCTTTTCCTCCTGATGAGTCCCTATTTTTTTGTCTACTACTTTTCCCTTTCAGAAACTCTTTATGACCCCAAAGGGTTAAATTTTACTGTCATGGAGCCAGAAAAGCAATACTTCATAAAAGGCAGAAATGTGTCCTATCATCAGTAGGAGGCTGAGAAGAAGACTAGAATATGGGCAGAACTTATACAAAAGATAACAAATAATTTTAATAAACACTCCCTAGCTCAAATGGTTTTGGTACAACTTGCCAAAACCACAATGGAGCTAATGACAAACTGAATACTGTGGAAAGTGTGGCTTATATTTTGTTGGAGGGCTAGGAAAAGGAAACTAGCAATGGCATTATGAAGTGAAAATATTTGGCAAATTTGGAAGCAAGACCTGTGATTTACCTTGTAAATCAAATTAGTCATAAAGGCTCAAGATACTGTTTGTTATAAATATCAACAACAGTCACTGACCCTTTTTTGCTGCTAAAATTGGGTTCACAAGGATTTCGATGGCATCAGTGGAACCCACCAAATACATTACTGTATCAAAGAATATGATCTCCAGAAAAAATATACAGGACATTGAGTACACAGCAATTGTCACTCAGTTGCCAATGCCCTCTCCATGTAGGGTAAAAGAACTTTATGCACACACAAGTTGTGTATTCAACAGGAAATGTTAGAGAATTACAGCCTTGTATTTATACTGTAGCAGTTCTGCAGCATTACCTGTAATCCTGACTATATGAAAAATACGTTTTTATATAATTCTGCACTTTAATAGCAAGTCTTCACCATTTATAGCAAACTACTTGCTAAATCTAGACTGGCAAAAACAGAACTCACATGTTCTTACTTTACTATCTGTGTATGCTTTTTCTGACTCAACTATTTTTAAAATGAATTTCAAATTCTTTAAAAAAATCCAAACAGAAATAGAAATGGCTAAGATCTAATTTGCTTTCTAATATTTATGATCACCACTGAATGTATGTATAAACTAGTAAAGATTAGAAATGCAAGCACTAAGATAATTTTGAGACATGAGACCTTGCTTTGAGACTTCTACAAAACATAAAGCAAGGATCGTAAAGAGGGCAAACATAGGAAAGGTTGAACAAAAAACTTTGTCTGCTCGGAATTTGCTTACTTATTAATTCTTACCTTCTGTGCTTAATCCAGGACTTGAAGTGAATTTTGCTACATCGACGATCTTGACAGCAAACTGCTGCCCTGTCTCCCTGTTGATGCATCGCCGCACGACGCTGAACGGACCCCTGCAACACAGAGAAAGCAGCGATGAATAACCATCCTCTCCTGCACTGAACTCAAATTCTCTGATTTCTCAACAAGATTTTGATTCCTGCATTCGAGTGTAGTGTTTGCACAGAATATACCTCTCATCCTTGCTGCCCATAAAATGCAAAATTAACAGTTCCAACTACAGACTGGCGTAAAGAACATCAAGTGAGTTGTGTATTTTCCTATACTAAAGACATAATCTCTTACCCTGCCCCTTAGAAATGCTATACTCTTAGAAACCTTATGTAATATACCGAAATCATTATTATTACATTTTAAGTAGACTTTATTTAGACGCAAAATCCAAATAGGGGAAAAAACAGAGGTCGGAAACACATTTCTTCTTTCACTCCTAAGCTGAAGGGATAACGGACAACGACAACAGTAACAGAACTGTGAGCCGTTGCAATTTATTTGTCTATTTTACACAAACTAGGTTTATTTCCAGTTTGACATCACTAGACACAAACAACCTCCACTACAATACTTTCAGATTCCACAAAAGCTCATGATTTTCTCTCATCTATGGCACTTAGAGAATCCCCACAGAAGTTACAGATGAAAAGATTAAAATTAGTTTAGACAAATGTTAATATATCACTGAAATAATAAAAAGCTAGTTATTTTTCAAAACTGAAGTTACATTTATCAAAACACCAGTTAGAACCTTTTAAAAACCACCAGCACAAAAATGTATTTTTGGAAGTATCTTTTAGTTGGTGATTTAAGTTCTTGGTGCCTTAACTTATAATATGGAATTTTCTGTACTATATTAACAACAACCAAAACAGTGAGATAAACAGGATAGGTCAAGCTTTCAAACATGAAAAATTAGTATGTTATGAAAACAGAATAGGATTGTTTCAAGAATGCACTGGCTGTGGGAAATCAATCCTTTTTTACTTATTTAATGACTGACATGTGAGTTCTAAAGAAATCCATTGTGAAGTCTTCTCAAAAAGATGTGAGGGAAAATTTGAGGATGGAAAGAGCCTTTGTTCAGATGTTTGTCTATTGAGTGAACATTCACCTGCTGAGTCAAATAAATGCTTTAATGTAGCTTAAAAGACAAATTCTTCCATTCAAACAATGAACTGGAAGTTAGCTGACACATTTCTGAGCAATGGGATTGCAAAGTAGCACAGTTCTCAAAATAAAAGACTCCCTGAGGAGGCAGAAATATCCCTCTGAGGGCCCTTACAAACCTTTACAACTGGGTTTTGGTATTTCTTTACATACCAGATGATTTGAAGTGTGTAACTCATCGCAGTACCAAACCTGTACTCACATAGCTAAAACCCAAGTTTTGTACTCTTTCAACATGCTTGCAAAGATTTCTTGAAATAGGATTATTTCTGACGGAGAACATGAATATCAAAACTAGCCAATGAATCCCAATCTAAATACTCACAAGTAAAGAAAATATTTATTAGCACAACTATGGACACGTGAATTATGTTGATGTATTCAGACAAAATGAACTACTAAAGAAAATGTATGTTTATTTTCTTTCTTCTTTCCTTGCTCCAAACACACAATGAATCCCCCATACTGATGGCTATGTTCTCTTCTGAATCCATGCCCTACTATTATTATTATCTGGTCTTTTACCAACAGTTGCCACAGATATTTTTAAAAAGATGTTCAATTAAGCCTCCAATACATAGAAATCCACCTTCATCATTACATGAAAAAGACTCAGCTGACTTTGTCTGACATTGGAAGGATACAGCTATTGACTTAGAATCTTCCCCCCCGTTTCAAAAAGTGGTCTCCTATGGAAAAGTCTCGCTTATATACATCAGTGTCACCTTCTCACCCCAAATTTCTGCTCATTTCTCTAGCATCTGTCAAAGTAAAATTGTTTTAACATAGTATAAATAATAATTCAGATTATGGTAATCTAAAAACATTTTAAAACCTAAATCGCAGCTTTGCAATAACATTGGCAACACTTGCTTTCACTCCTAATTGCCATAAATTACTAGAAACTAAATGTATTTAATTCAAACTATTGTTTTCATTTTCATTGTTTCTTCCTCCCCACAAAGCCTTTCTGGAGACATTAAATAATGCTTTTAGCATATTCTGAGAGAGAATAGTCGATCACTAGAGTGCATAGGTACCTCACAAGAACATATTCTTACTTGTAGGTAGATCCCCGATTTCTGTTAATTCACGCAAACTCTATAAATATAAATATTTCGCGCTGTTGGCTAAGCTACTTTTAGATCTCCTGATTTTGCCAAGTCTGGGCAGAAGAGCTTGCCCAGCCACCACAGCATATGTGCTTTGAGCAGACAAAGAGAGTTGGAGGAATCATAAATCAAAAAGGAGCCTACAAACTGCAGCTCTGAGAGGATCAGATCTGTGTTTAACCCAACTTCCTTTTGTGCAACCATGCCCTGATTTCTCTTTCCATTATCTATTAATGTTTTAAAATCCTGACTTCAGTCATTTCCTTCCCGCATATTAAATCTGGGACAAAAAAATTAGAGCACTTTATTCGGTTCTGTAACAGAAAAAGTACAGAGACACCCCTATGGTCTCAACCTTTATGGCCATATGGAAGCTTCATTATGATTTTAACAGAGACCTCTCCACTTAGATTGAGGGATGTCAAAGACTCTTAAGTAAATGAAATGTGCGCTAAAGCAGAGAATGCAAGAATTGGGGTTGGAACCGGATGATCTTTAAGGTCCCTTCCAAACCATTCTATGATTCTATCAATTCAGTGATGCCCACAATAAATACATGTTATTCAAACAACACATCAATTTCTTATAGAAATAAAAATACTTTTAAACACAACCTGAAGAAAGACAGCTATTTACAAATCCCAGATTTCCAACTTTTTCCAAACTCTCTCTCCCATACTCAAGATACTCACACAAAATAGTGTTAAGACACTACATTAGATGAATACATCCCATAACAACAGCATCACAACAAAAGCTTGAATAGTCCAAATTTAGGTAATTTTAAATCACTCATGAGAGGTGCCCTGCTCAATTAAGCAAACACCATCGCTTCCACGTGCCAAGTAACACAAAGGAACTGTTAAATAAATTATGGTTGCAGTTAGTCCCCTCCAGCTGCAATGGCACACAGCAAGTTTACAAATTAAGTTACAACAGCCCACGGTGATGTTGTCTAACCTGAGTCAGAAAACAAGAATCTGTGGTTTCCAACACTAGAGCTTCAAACCTTATTTAGAAGCTGAGTAACAAAAGTCTTTCAGGCCACTCTGAGTCTCAGCACTGAAACCTCCCCGTGAGGAAAGGAACCACAATAGTTCATGTCTCAGCTGAGATGAGGAGCAATTCAACAGTTGTGTCTGCAGATGGCAAATGTGTATCACATCCTCACTAAATGACAATTTCTAAAGCTCATTTTGCCACCCCTGCAGCTCGCATTTTACAGATCTAAGGTACAGAGGTGACACAGATTGGGGAAGGAACAACTGTAACCCTAGACACAGATCATCAAAGCTGTCATAGACTGATAAGGCTGCTTATTTATTTATTAAGAATAACTGAGTTAAGTTGTATAAGACTTCATTTTCTAAGTCATACAAACTGTAACCATGTCATGTGCTTTATATTTCATTTCTCTTTGTGCTACCTTTAGCAGACATATCCCAAGCTGCAAAATCTTTCTCTGCAGTCAGCACGCACACCACAGACTGCACCAGTTCCAACATGAGGATTCTTAAAACACCCAAGCGGTAAGGACAGACGATTTCTTCACTGATGTTTTGTCAAGATCGGCAGCAGCAGATTCCAACACCTGGAGCACTTGGAATCCACATGCAATGTATGCCAAAATCCAAAATGTACCTACTTAAACTGAAGCACGATGGGTTTGGTTGTCTTACGCAGATGGAAATCCAGGTGTTACATTACTGAGGAGGTGAGTGAGTACACAGAGGCCACAAAACATGGATTAAAATGCTGCAGAGGTTGTCTCATGTCTTTTCATGCTTCCAAGATTTCAAGTAAGCAGAGGAGGCCTGATGTAACCTTAACCCTACTGAAACTATCTTCTGATGATAACTTTACTTTCTAGCACAGAGCAGTTCATTTTCTATCAGCTAGATACAAACTTGAAGGAAATAAATTATTAATTACTCTCTCCTTCAGGAGTACAACACTTGAATTAGAATAAAACCCTGAATCTTTGATAACATCAAAGCCTTTTTTATCATCTCCTTCACTTTAAATTATTTTACTGCATGTGTCATTGGGACTTCAAGGACAATGATCATAAACCAATATATTGCAAACTATCTTTCTACACTGCAATCCTGTCAGTTTACCTGTCTGTTCTGCTTCCTGTCTCCTTCCCTTCAAACCCTGCTGGTCTGCAAGAAGGAGAACTGGTTGTGATGGAAATATACTGCAGCCTGTTTGTGTCCCTCAATGAGCTGAGCTGACCTGTGAGAATGAAATTCCTATAAAGACACTTCCCGAACCCCTTTGCTTCAGAGCCTCAAAACTTGAAGTTTTAGGTCATATCTGACCATCATGAATTTGTTCAACAACTCTTCCAAGTGAGTCATAATTTTTTGAGGAACTTCATGTAAAACAAGGTGTTTTGACTCTCTAATTCTTTTTCTTAACGTTATAAAAAGGTAAGAAACACAAGCTGAACATTTTGACAGGAAAAACCCCCAAAATAATGAACAATATCTCTTCCACTGAACAGATTGCTCCTTTAAAAATGACCTTCCATTTAGAAGTAAAAGACCCTGGATTCCTCTTCCTTATTTAACAAGGTTTAATAGTTAAGAACTTGAAGCATGCAACACAGGTCTTAAAGTCACCTTAATTCAACATTTTAAATGGAAGATCAGCATTTCCTAAAAACAGTTTTGTCAGTTTGTAGCAATAAGATAGTACAGATGTATACAGATAAAGTCACATAAAAAACGATATATATGCCTGGATTTTTTTTTCTTTTTTATTTAAAGGCTATGCATTTGCTTACCTAAGCAGCAAAGACTGCTTTGTACTAATGTGGTTAATACTTTCAAAACAATTGTATTCAAATTGATGACAATTACTGGAAAGAAAACAATTTGCTACTACATTTAAAGAGATAGATCTTTTTCCCTCTTCACTCATCGACACAATTTATAACATATACTTGTTCTTTAACTTACCCTTTCCCTTTAACTGAAGTGAACCTCTTCTGAAAATTAAGTATTCCCAAAATTAATTAAACCTCCAATTAGTCACTGTATCAGCTCATTTACACATGGCACTGCAGCTTAAAATAGTGATTGAACCTTTCTGTGAACTAGCACTTCGTATTAGAGGGCATCCACATTTAGAAAGCCATCACTGGCAATGCTGGATCGACACTTTTTTTTTATTCTCAAAGGAAAATTTAAAATAATGCATTATGGTGACTACGGCACAGAAGAACATTTGGCTGGAAGATCTGATACTTTAGCAAATTAGATATCCCAGTACAAGCCACAAAACTGAGTTCCCAGACAGCAATATTTCAATCACATTCTATCTATTTCTATTTTTCAACAGCTCACATCTTTGAAACCAAGTCTGTGCTTAAACTCAGCTCTAGGGTGAAACCTACAAAGAACAAAGCACAAGACAGTAGTTCACTGGATCTCATCCAAATATGGATACATACTTTCTAATATTAATCCAACAGGAAAAGAAAAAAAAGGATATACAACACCAAATCTTAACCATTTCTTTCCATCCACAAGAAAACCAGAGAGGGAGTAGATACTCCAGTGCCTGTGAAATACTCCTGAAGAAAACTTTGGGTATGCTTTGAATTCATGCAGAAAACTGAAAAAACATTTATTTTCAATTTTTAGAATTTCTGCTGTAATTCCAAAGTTTGCTTACAGGGTTTTGTCAGTGTAGATGCAAAATACAGGCAGAAAGAGATTTCTTCTCTTTTTGCTTTTTTTTTCTTTCCTATCTCCAAGCTAAAAGGGGGATAAGCTATCCTTAACTGATCTGTTACCTCTACCAACAAAACCGGTAAGTTTGTGGTCTGATTTTTCTTCTTATCAAGCAAAAAAGTCAGAATTACTTTATCAGTCATTTTATATATCTGCCAAATCTTTTAGGCATACATACACTCTAAACAGATGTTGCTTATGTAAAAATATCGTTAATATATCTATAGTTTGTAAACAACTCTTCTTGTACACTGACTAGCTGAGATATTGAGGGCATGGAAAAGGAAGAACATTGAGATAAGATGCTCACTAGATTTGCTATTCTATTACTATGAAATAAACATTTCAGCACCAGTCACCTACAACATTGTTCACACACAAAGAATTCAGAAAATATTTTTATGTTCACATACACTTCATTTTTTGAATTTCATAATTATATGTTAACACTGACCTTATCCTTGTAAATTCTCCATTTTATTCATAGACTCACAGAAGGGTTTAAAGTTGCAGGGTACTTCTGAAGGGATGTGCATAAAAATTTTTATCAGAACATGTACTTGTTGCTATCAATAATGATACTACCATGGTTTGTTTTTTTTTAAGAGAACAGAAACGATTTCACTCTTCAAAACCAAGCATTTGCAAATAATTAGTCACCTCAGCATGCAGACAAGCAAATTCTGTTTTTGATCAATATTGTAGCAATAGGTTTCATGTTCTCAGAAGAATTGTTCTGAACAGCGCAGCCGTAGCAGGTACAGAAATGGGAAGTGCACTTTGTCCAGGCCCATTGGAACAAAGTCCAGCAGGAGCTGCTGGTGGCTTCCCCAGGGCCACAGGAGGGAAGGGCACATGGCACACGCGGGAGGTCACAGCACATCATTTCAAGGTCATGTCTGGCGGACACTGAGTGCGCTGTGTGCTCCAAACAGAAGCAATAGCCACTGACACAGTGCAGCCCCTCCCAGAGCCTGTCCTCAGATCTGCCCTTACTTTGTATTTTTCAACTCATTAAAGGTCATTTCCTAGCAAAGGGTCGAGACCTCAAATTCAAGTAACTACTAAGTAGACTTTTGAAGGAGTTCAGGCTCTGGGCTCCACAGTTTCTTTTTTAAGTGCCTTTCTTCCTTGATAATGTTTCCAATGATTCACTACTAATTTGCTTTTGCTGCAAGATGAGACATTGGACACTCTTTTCACTTTCCTAAAACAGCACATAGGTCTAAAACTATGATAGCAGCATTAGTCTTCAGTAAAGTGACAGATTATTTGTCCCATTTCCAAACGGATGAAAGGAGGAACAAAAATGATTTTCAGGCATGTGTATACTAAGCATACACAGGTAAATGATGAGATATTTCCCTGAGATATTAATAATTATAAGGATCTCAGAAAATGCTACTTTTTCAATAAGGGCTTTTTGACCAGTTTTTTAACTGTTGGTAAGAAAGAAAAATCAAAATTGGTTCGTTAAGCTGAAATGAAACATTCTGCCCCCTCAGCAATAAAGAACTCAAGAAACTGATGACGAATGTAACTTTCTCTCTGGTTCACCTTGAGGTAGATGAGAATCTATATCTCATGGAAGAAGTGATTTTGGGCCAGTGAGGACTGGCAATCAAAGCACAGATCCTACTACTTGAACAGGAGAGGGGAGAAATAAGGAGAGCTTTGCCCACTGCTAAATTTCCATGGTGAATACTGGAATAAATGCATAGAATCAAAATCCTCAAAATTTTATTTTTATGCTCAACCATTCTGTAACACTTCACAGAAAAATACAACATGCCAGCAGCTGAATCAAAAGCATCAGCTCAACAGTGCTCAGAAAAACTGATGCTGTTCTCCTAACAGACTCCTTTAATATGTGACCAAGTGTTTTGCCTGTTTCTCTTCCTTCTGAAGAAAAAGAGCAGGAGATCAGGAGGCAGTGAACGAAAACTGAAAAAAAAAATAATTTGTAAAACTACTTTAGGTATGAAATCATTCAACAGTGAGAAGAAAAGCAGCAAGAATGAACAAATGTGTCAAGAAAAGCGCTTCAATTACAGGAACAAAAGGGAATATATTAAAAATAATAGCTCTGCCTCCAAAAGAATAAAGAGATGTTGCAGAGCACCTTCAGGCTCATCAGCTAGAGATGATGATCACAATTTTTCTCTTTCCCATTCAGAGAACTTTTTTATCCCACTCATGTGTAACACAGCCTTGTTCCATCTGAGGCTGTGGCTTCACCAGCATTTGTTCAGCAGAGCACATGCCCAACCTGCAGCCCCTCTGGCCACGGCATCATCCCGGAACAGCTTGGGCATGGTCACACTCAACCAGATCAAAGGCCAAACAAAACTACTCAAAAAACCCCAGACAGACCAATTCTCCCTTTTCCCACTGTGTTGCTACTCATTCAGGACTGGTGCTTGGTTTGGCTTAAAGCAGAGCTGTGCAAAGAGCTGTGTCCAGACAGAGCCAGGAAGGAACGGATGGGACAGGAGCACCTTCAGCAGTGCTACTGCTGCCAGAGCTGAGCCTTGTCTCAGATCACAATGATCTCTCATAGGGTCCTGCAGCTCCCTGTGGGACCTGCATGAATATTTCACACCTGCACTCATGCAGTGAAGCAAAGGAACCAATCTGAGAAAAAGTCTCAGGTAAATCCACATACAGCTGGGCTTCGCTGTGTGTTTGTCCTGCGACTACAAGTGCTTCTGATAGCACACAGAGCACGACGAGTAAGAAAGACAGGAATATGTCAGCCACCACTGCTGCCAAAAACCCCCTTCATGAAATTACACCTTCAGGTGAAGGTCGATGCATTAACCAGTCCCCACATCATCTCTCCCCCCTGCATTCTGGTTCTGTTTTAAATTTCCCCTTTTCGACTTATAACGTCCACTTTAAATCTATTAGTCCTGCTAAAAAAGCTGAGCTTACATTCTATTTTATCCAAGCCTAACAAAATGCATTTCTTTTTAATGACAGGTTCTCTCATTTCAGAATCTCATCCTTGTGCCTGTTCCAGTTCTAATTTTTCTTAACAAAAGCAACCAGAACTGTGAGTAGAACTCCAGATGAGGCCTTAGCAAGAGTTTGCACAATGCTAACGTTTTCTTCTCTGCTGGAAATACTGTGCTTGGTACACAATCCTGTATTTGCCTTCTTGACACGCACATCACTGAACCACCTACTATAGCTGCATTCTTCTGCTGAGTTGTTTACAGCCAAACAGCCTCAGTCTACCCCAAAGGTTTACTACTTCTTCCATTCTCAAGTGGTGAATCCTCTTTTAGAAGTTCATAATTTCCACTACTGAAGTCCTTTCTGGATGGTGTCCAGGTCCTCCTCCGCATTTTCCTAAAATGTTGCATTGCAAGGATAGCTTAACTGTAATAGTACAGTTCAGTTTAGCATTTTTTAAAAATAACCTGACAGACATCTAATCGAAAACTGGCCAATGACGAACCTTCATTTTTACACTATTTCTTCTCTGAATGCCCTATGTTAATTTCTTCTTTAATCCAATATGGAATACTTGGATTTATCATACTGCTCTCTTTCTGCTTTAAAAAAAACCCCTAGTAACCCAAAGTACAAGAGGGAATTCAGAGGGAAGCACTGGAAGATCTGATTCATAGAAGGAGTTTTCTCATTGCTTGGAATACACCACCACTAATTCAGCTTCCTCAACACCACTGCCTCACAAAATCAGGAGTTTCCTACAGGTTCACTACAAAGGGCAAAGGTATACCTAACTTGCACAGGCCACTACAGAAGTAGAGAAGAAACTTTACATTTTTGATGGAAACGACCTCATTTAAATATTGCAACTATGTCTGTGGTAACATATCACAGTTCCTCAAAACTGAAAATGTATCACCTTTATTATTATATGAAAAAAAATCCGCAGTTCTTTAGGGGCCTCTCTGTTCCCCATATCTGACTAACAGCAAAACTCCAATTTAATTTGCTACCACTACACAGTAAAGTCTCAAAAAACTTGAAAGAAAGCAATGATCAAACAAAGTAGTATTTTTACAACACACACATAGACCTAAACAGAATTTATTCTGATAGTCAGATCAATCAAAATTTCTCCCTGTATAGCTCAATATTAATTTTTGTTAAAAAAACCCAAAACCAACAACTCAGTTCAGTTTGGCCGTCACTAACAATCACAGGCTCAGGGATATTTCCATGTGCATACCAATTCATATGACCCTTTGGAGCCAATAAACAGAAGTTATTGAGGTCAGTGAGAGAGACCAAGTTTCTAAGTGAGAAAGTTCTCCACTGCAGTACTGATCAGTAAAGCCAAATTACCTGAAAAATCTTGATCCAGACAGATTTTCCTGTAGTTCTTACAGGAGTGTGGCCTCTGAACTGCCAAACACATTAATGTGCTAGGAAAAGTATCCTGAAAAGAAACTCTGTCTTGTGTGTTTCAAAAGTATTAAATTTCAGAAGTTGTCATCAAAATCATGTATGAAGCGAAGGAAAACATAAATACTTGAGGTTTTCTTTTAAAGATGTTGGAGAACTTCCAGTATTTCAGAAATTGAATTTATGACTCAAATCATCAGCCTTTAGGGTCATTCATAACATTTTAAATTATGGAAGGATTATGGGATTTATTAAGAACATTCAGCTGAATATTGGAAAAAAAAAGTTTCTGGTTACAATATGTATAGAAGGTTGTGGAATTCTTTTTCCAGGGGAGAAGTGAATGAATTCTGACCTCTTAAGGTCTGAAGCTTTCAACAATGTACTGAAATGAAAAATCTGTCACAGCTGAGGAAAATTTGGTTTCTCTCTATCTGGCTCTGTTGGGTTTCTGAACAGTAGTTCCTTGTATTTTTACACATTTAATGCACATCAACTACCTTTTGAAGTCATGGTATATTTTTTTTGAGGTGTTTTTTTCCTAATATTTTTAAAGTACAGATTATATTTCAGCAGTCTAAGAATCTCTGTGAGAAAAACATTAGTCTATACACCATTTGTACAGGCTCAGCCTTTTCCTACCTTGAAATAAGTTCATTTTTAGTAGTTTAAATTATTTAGAGTCAGACTTGATGATCCCTGTGGGTCCCTTCCAAATCAGAATATTCTGTGAAATATCATCTCGCCTGCTAACTTCAAAAATTAAACTGAAACTATTATATGATTCCACAATTCTTGGAAAAAGCTAATGCAGCTACTAGAAAAACCTTTGAAACTGAAAAGAACTAAATATCTGGATGGCAATAAATACCCTAAGTATTTAAATATAAGACACCAGCTTCCTGTAAAACAAGTGTTCATGGATTTTAAATACAACTCCTCTCTTCATGTCCCAATGTAAAGTTTAAGATGTCTCCTTAGCAAAATCTTGTCATTAGGAAGACTCAGCCGTACAGAATCTCTCATATTACCTGCCGGACAACTATTCCTATATGAACTATAACCACCTACATGACAATTATTAGTACACATGCAGCATAATGCATTATATTATCATTTCACAATTTCTTTATTCAGAAAAACCACAATGTTTTCTAATGGCTAAATATTTAATAGAATTGTTAATAACCTGAAATTAAATGTACAGCCTTTACTTAAAAGCCACTTTTTTTTTCCCTTTTTCATTACAAAAAGGAAAAGCTGCCTGGATGAATTTCCCAGTGAGCTCTGAGCACAGCTGTACTGAGGTTTGTGCCAGTACCACTGTGAGAAAAGCACAGGGTGCCCAGGGACCTGCCAGGAGAGGACAAGGGCTTTACCACTGCTTTTCAAAAAAGACCAAACAACAAATTACTCCTGGAAAGATGAAATTAGCAGAATCAGAGCATTGACTCCATCTGTACATGACCACGTAAAGTGCACACACTGAGAGATCCCACACTCCGGCAAGTGATTATTTGACCTTTGGGACATTGACAAAAATAGGAAGCTGAATCCACGGTCCAGGTCAGGAACAGCATCTGACATTTCACCAGTGTCCAGCTGCCCTTTATTTATGTTCAAGGACTGAACAGTGAAATGAGGCAGCCAAGCAACACCTTGGGTCCAAGAGTAGATCTCAGTCTGTTTCCTTACATATTCTCACACCAAAAAGCAAAAAGTCGAAGTTTTCTTTCAGTCACGTACATCACTTCAAATTCAAATCAAACTAAAAGTGATTTCACCTGAAGTGATAAATGCTGTGGTTCCTCATTTGGACCACAGAATCAAATTCCTTCCTTAAATTGCTGTCTCAAAGCACCAAACCACCTGTGCACTGATGTTCTTAAAATAAAACAAAAGAAGAAATATCCAGTGACTCTGGTAGAAGTCCTAGAGAAGAATTAGGAGACTGTTCAATAAGAAACTTGCTGCTGCCTATTTGAGGCATTCCCAAGCGTTGCTCATTTGGCTGCCACGAGCAGCTGGTGCTGCTGTCACTGGAAAGGAGCCCAGCAGCAGAAATGCAGCTTCCAGCTTTGTTCCAGGCTATGCACACATGGAAAAGCAAGCACATCTCCACACCAACTTCCCTGGCAGTAAAAAGGCAAAATTAAAGAATTTGACTAATCCTCTGGTTGGAATGATAGCACGTTCTTGGAGCTATGAAGAATCCCAAGTATTTAAAAAATAAAGTTACAAATGTGAACAAAAGCAGGATTTAAAAGTGCCAATTGTTTTTGGACTAATAGTATGTACCTACACTGTGGAATCCTACCACAGTAGCCTGCTGCTTTATACTAGAAACAGCATTGAAAATTCAAGTCTAACCGTATTTTTAAATTAATTGAAGGCTACACAAAACAGAACCAGAAGTTAACTGCTAAGAGAGGCAACATCTAAGAAAAAGTGAATGAAAAGCGCTGGCAGTTGAAGATGGGGGAGAGGGAAATGGGAAGAAGAAATCAAATTATCATACTATTTTTTCTTCATCATGCTTCTCTAGTCAAAACAAATTGAAGAGAGAGAAAAAGAGAAAGACAAGTACTATAGACTGCAGAGAATACCGAGCATTGCTCAAGCACAGAACACAACTCCCTGTTGGCATGGTTTTCAAATAACTGTACAACACTGCTTGCAAAAATGTAAAAAATATAAATACCCAACACCTGATACTTTGGGTGATGTATGTGCAAGTGAAAACCAAAATCCAACCACAAACAACCCCCAAAACTTTTAAGAAAGCTAATGATGGTAATTATTCCCTTTGAATACCCATCCAGCACTTTTTGAGTCACGCTAACTGCGCAAATGCTTATGCAGTACAAATTGACAGCAAGGGTTTATTTGGCTCTTAGGAGCACAAGATCAACTTTGAGGACAAAGGCCTGTTAGGTTCCACAAAAGGATGGCAAAGCCAACAGCCTGACCACCCTGGAAAAGGAGTGCTTTACACTCGTGTGCTGGTTTGGGCTGGGAAGAGTTAATTTTCTTCATAGTAGCTAATATGGACCTATGTTTTGGGACAGGAGAGGGAAATAAGGATCAAAGCATGTCTCACCATCCTCATAAGAATTCTTAACATTCTTATGTCCAACCTTAACCTACTCTATTTCGGTTTAAAACTGCTGCCCACACTCTCATCACTACAAGCCCTGGTAAAAAGTCTCTCTCCATCTTCCTTATAACCCCCTTTAAAGTACTGAAAGGCCATAATAAGGTCTGCCTGGAGCCTTCTCTTCTCCAGGATGAACCACCTCAACTCAGCCTGTCTTTGTAGGAGAGGTGCTCCAGCCCTCTGAATATCTTTTTGTCCCTCCTCTGTACTCGATCCAGCAGGTCCATGTCCTGCCCATGTTGGGGGCACCAGAGGTGGATGCTGCCCTGCAGCTGAGGTCTCCCCAGATAAACCCCTGTAACAATTCATAGCTTCACTGGAAGCTCAGCAATCCCCTGAAGATGGAAACTTTACTGGCTGATAGTACCACAGTAAGTTTCTCATTAAATTGAACATGTGGCAACAAATTTAAAGCGGCGATTCCTGCGTATCATGAGGAATTCCTATAGTAAATTCCCTGGCAAAACTGCTATAATACTTAAAACTCACTCAAAAGAACACCAATTTCAAGGAGATACCCAAGCCAGATTTAGCCTTTCCAAGAGTTGAATGAGTACTTTATTAATAATACATATTGGCGTAGATACATGCGATGCATATGTACGCACCCCCAAAACCTCCTGCCATATATGCACACATAATTAAAATGTGGCATACCAAAGCAATTCAAATATATGTTTCAGTCAAATCTTCTGCAATCATTTTAAAATTTACTCTTCACTGAAAATTAAGTGCATTGGAGACTGCATTATTGAGCCATCATTAAGTAGCTCACATCATTCTTCTATATTTAATTCTACTGGAGTTCTTACTCTTCAAACCAAGTATGCAAGACACCAGACCAAGTTATTGCCTTCTGAAAAAAGAACAAACAAAAAAGCCTGATACAAGTATAATAGGTTTTCAGTTTCATTCACTCTTGCATTAAATGCACATCTGAGATTGATTTTCACTACCTTAAAGTTACATATTTTAATTATTATAGTACACCAGCACAAAAATGTCTCACACAATGGGTCAACAATGAGGCAAACCCCCAATAATTTAACTGATATTAAATTTGATAGTGTTTGGAAGCATTTATCAACAATGTAGTGCTGATCAGACAACAAACTAAGCCATGCTATAAAAGCCACAGTTGAGCAAAATTCAGCAGTCACAGACCTTAGTCTGCTAAAAGACAGAGAAGTGCTCATGTCTGTGAAGCACATCAAGTTTTAACTTCCCAGAACAGCAAAAACCCAGTTCAGCAGGACTGACTTCGATACCTCTTGTGAGCTGCTAAAACATCTGTCATTAATGCCCTATGTTCTCTCCTCTTTTCATTAGCTAAAATCTGCACATTAGTACAAATAGAAAAACAAGGATAGACTTTTCTGGTTTCTTCAGGAAAATTTAAAAAAATTAAATCCCAATCAAAGTGTAAATTCAGTGCATTGCTGAAATCTACCATTCTTCCTGACAATTACTGATGTGCAGTTCTCAAAAATCACTGTCTTTAGCATATGGAAAACTCCACTACTGCAAATTGCAAGCTAAACAGCAACACAGGGAGCCCATTCAAGTTTTGTGAAGTTTATATTAATGATTTATAATAAAGAGTTTCTTCAGTCCAGCACAGAGCTGGATTTTTGGTTTGAATGCAGAGTTATGTCCCATCTCCTCTGCTTCCCTATCAACCTTTTCCATCTATTGACAAAGGTTTAGCTTCAGATCACAATCTTACAGCAGACAGTCCTACACAAATATTTTAATCAATATTTTTATGTTGTGCATCAGATCTTTATCTGGGAACAACAGGCCCTGAATTTAAGTTAAAAGAAAATTCCTCTACAGACAGCAGACGTGAAACAGAGAACACATTTAAAATAGAGACTATTTGCAACAGCTGAGAATTACTTAAATCCATAGACATAATAAAAAAAAATTAAAAAGAAAAGAAAATTATCTGAGTACCACAGAAGTCTCATTTTCAAAGTTCTCACAGGAAATATGGGCTAAAGGCTTTGAAAACTGGTTATGTATCCACATTGATAAGCACAGATATTCACAAGGGCACACTGCAGGTATGCAATGATATCTGGTATTCATGCCCCCTCTCTCCAGCTAAACCCCTGATATCAGTTACAGAAAGAAATCACAGGGGACATCCCTCCTTTACCTCTTGGTTCTTCAGAAGCTGTGAGTGAAATGCCTACTACAACATTCTCTTGAAATCTTTAGAAAAAAATCTCCTTCAGTAATTGAAGGACAATGCCTTATTAATGAAGGCACTTCCTATAAGCAAGAGCTACAGTTTCAGTACGTCTCTTTTTCCCCATTTTTTCCCCCACATATTTGTAAAGCAGTAAAAAGTTTTCCTGAAAAGCTAAACACTGAAAAAAGTAAATTAGTTGCAGATTATCTACTGCAGTTCCTGGAAATGCATTATTTCCCATTTTAAGCTGCCTCTGCCTTACACTGGGCATCCTTCTTTGCACCTTCAGATCAACACAGGCCACACCCAAGTGCTTGAACATTACAGCTGTGACTGAATGACAAAGGTAATGCACAAAATAAAGCTAAAGGCACAAAAATGTTCACACTGCATCTGAACAGAAGTCTTTCAAGGCTGCCTGTTTTCCTAGCAACCTTCTTTCTGGCCCAGGAACACGCAGAGAGCAGGTTGTGCATTGAGCAGACTGTAGGAGCAGCTGCTCTCAATGCATTAAAATAACAAACAGAACCGAAATTTACTAAAAAAACAGTATAAAGACTTTAATATGTGCCTTAGAGTAATTTAAATGCAATTTAGGTACTGTTTTGGGTCAAAACCAAATACCACCAATAAAAATCCCCATTACTTAACATGAATTTCCAGCACAAGCAGAGAGCTTTCCACTCTAGACAAGTATGTACCTCCTTTACACACAATCAGATTATTTTGGCCAGACTTCAATGACTCTTTTCTGTGCTCTGCTGCACTTCTGGACATTTTACAAGAGCAGAAAAGCTGGGGAGATGCCAAAAGTGACTCCAGCTACTACCTGGACTATGGTTTGATGAGTGCTTTAAGAAGAACTATTACACAGGTAATCAGGAAATGAGGAAATCCTGTCCTTCCACTTCTGCCAGGTTCTTCCCATCAGCCTGGGCAGTGGTGTGGCCACAGGGGTGAGACAGGTAAGAAATAGACCTAGTGAAAAACAACCCATCACGAAGAACTGGGCTTTTATCAGTTGGTTTTCAGTTCTGTGCTGGCCCCTGGAAGAATCACCTCCTTTCAGAAACAGATGTTACTTCAATCAGGAAGGAGAGCGTAACCTGAGTGCTTCCCAAGGTTAAAGGACAAAAGAATGTTAGCAGAATCAGACAGGTCTCAAAAACATTTGAAAAATCTTATTTACAAAACAGATTGGCTTATCTTTTACACTGATACTATGCAATTTTACACAAATTCAAACTACACTAAGATTACTCCAGCCAGAAGCTTAATTATAAAAGTAAAGCTAAGATCTTACTCATATGAAAGCAAAATTCACCCCCCATGACTTTTCTGTCAAAAGCTAATTCACTTTTACCTGAAGTTTAGATTCAGTTAACGTATCATTCAAAAACACATCTAAATTAATTGAGAATCATACAATACAAAATGCTGAAACAAAACCTTTTTGCTGTTCCTGCAGCTATTAAAAACCCTGAAATTTTAATGCTTTAGTATGCAATCAGACGATCACTAAAAAGAAGCTCTTCAAAACATGTATTTCATTATTCAATTAGATAACCCACACTGCATTTCTGCAATTATGCTAGAGTTTATTTTAGGCATAACACCTACCTAAAAAAATTTCCCAAGTTACAAGCCAAACAGAAAATAATTTTAAGTGAGCAGTATTTGGTAAATTTTCCGATATATACTACAATGTAAACAATTTCCTAAACGATGCGCACAAACCCCTTCTTTTAGAACAAAACCAGCTATTTAAAACAATCCAGTGTTACTTCCCACAGATTTCAGACCACCTGCGTTTTCCACATTTGTTTCCGTATTTGTCTTTCCACAATTTCTAAAGTGAACTTTCTAAAGTGCATTTCTCAGGTGAGAAGTGATCTCCGGAGGTCATTTGGTCCAAGCCCCTGCTCCAGCAGGGCCACCTAGAGCCAACTACCCAGGACCATGTCCTGGTGGCTTTTGAGTATCTCCAACCACCAAAAATCTCCCTTGGAAATAAGTGCCAGGGCTTGGGGGCCCTCACAGTTAAGAAGTGTTTCCTGGTGTTCCAGTTTGTGCCACTGCCTCTGCTCCTGGGCACCACTGGGAAGGTCCTGGCACTGTCCTCTCTGTACCCTCCCTTTAGGTGTTTGTGCTCATCAATGAGATTCTTCCTGGGCCACCCCTTCTCGAGGCTAAATAGGCTCAGCTCTACAGTAAATTCACAGTATTTACACAATACAATGGACAGTAGATTAAAACACCTTGTTTTGTTCTGTTAACAGGACACATTCAATTGTCTCTTCACATCTGTGTTGACATCTCTCCACCAGGTCTGTGTGAGTCTTGACACACATCACAACCAACATCTGGACTGTCACAAATCAAAAGCTGCTTCTCAAAAGCTGTCTCATCCTGGCAAAATTCAGTCACAAGCACACAGGGTGCAGAATAATTTCCCTGGAGAAATTAGGGTAAGCCACCATCCCCACCAATTTTTCCCAGATGATAAACCCCCCCCCCCGTAGAAGTTACCATATTTATGCCTGTCAAGATTAAAACTTCAGGAAAAAACCCAAAAATTAAAAAGAACAAAATTCTGTAGCTCCTTTCTGACATTTAGCCTGGCGAGCACAGGATGTTGCAGAGGTAACGCTGTGAAGTCCAAAATCCCAGTGAAAGAAGAGTCAGCTTGAAAATTCTTCCCTGAAATTATAAAAGCACGTAAGAGCAGTTTCAAAGACATTCTTCTGATTTGAGATACAACCAAAATGTGATATGGTTTAAATCTGTCCAAAAGCTAACCAAGACAAACCTGCTGTTTGGTTATGCTTTCCCCCCAAGTGCCCAAACTACATGCCTCTTAAACACCTCCAGGGATGGTGACTCCATCACTTCCCTGAAGAACCTATTCCAGCGCTCGAGAACCCTTTGGGTGAAGAATTGTTTCCTAACATCCAACCTAAATAAACCTCACAACGTGAGGCCATTTCATCTTGTCTTCACTTGTGGCCTGGGAGAAGAGACCAACGCCCACCTGGGCACAACCTCTTTTCAGGGAGTTGGAGAGAGCAATAAGATCTCTCCTGAGCCTCCTTTTCTCCAGGCTGAGCTCTCTCAGCTCCTCCTCACAGGATTTGTGCTCCAGACCTTCCCCAGCTCTGTTCCCTTCTCTGGACACACTGCAGCCCCTCAGTGTCCTTCCTGAATTGAGGGGCCCAGAACTGGACACAGCACTCGCGGTGTGGCCTCACCAGTGCCCAGCACAGAGGGACAGTCACTGTCTGGTCCTGCTGTCACACTATTGCTGACACAGGCCAGGTGCCATTGGCCTCCTCGGCTACACTGACAGCTTTTCTTGCCCCCGAGGCAGCTTTCCAGCCCTCTGCCCCAAGCCTGGAGCTGTTGTGACCCCAGTGCAGGACCCAGCATTGGCCTTGTTAAACCTCACACAGTCACCGTGGCCCATGGGTGCAGCCTGCGCAGATTGCCCTGCAGAGCCCTCCTGCCCTGAGCCTCCCCAACATCCCCACCCATCTGTAAACTTCCTGCAACTCCTGTCCAGTCAAAAACTCACTTCAAATTCTGTACCTAGGCCCAAGTCTACATTAGCCAGTGCAATAGGAATTGACTGGCAGAACAAAAGGGTATTGAGAATCCAAACATTCACACTGAAAGTGTTTTCAGGGGTCTTGCTCTGAACTAGGGTTAGTCTGATCCCACAGACTAAATACACAGTAGTAGTTGGAGAGCATTATGTTCACCTTCAGAGTGCATTTTTCAGCTTAGTTTAATACAAAACTAATTCAGTTCACACAGTCTGAGATCACTCTACCATACGAAACGCAGCAATGCACATTAAGGTTGGATGATCAAGAGTCTTAATTCAAAAGAGCACTCATGACCTGACAAAAAAAGGAAAAAACTGCAATGGAGACACACCCATATTGCAGGTCTGCTGATTAAAAAAAATATTTCTCTGTTACAAAAAAATCTAAATCTCACACTGGTAATAAAGAAAAAAAATCACAGACTTCAAAACAACTTACACTGCAAACAGAAAGGGATTAATCTTTCCTGCGCATTTGTTCTTTGGAAAAGGTATGCTCATTTTCAAGTACTAGACTGGTAAATTTTGAAGTGCTTAAAAATGCTTTGACAAAGGCCAGAAAAGTCATATGGCTTACACAGTTTTGATAAAGCCTCCTGTTAATACCCATCTTTTCCTCTCAAACACCATTAAGAATTAAACTATGATATATACTGATGTGACTTGGAAACATTAAGTCATACCATTGTTAGGCAGACATCTCGAAAAAACTAACTAAAAAGAAAAAATAGCAGACAAATGAAAACTTTTAACAAGTATTAAAAATTTAATTGTTTCTCTTTGAAGAATTAATGTAAGAAATGACTGAAGAGTTCAATTTGCTCTTTCTCAAATTTACATTGCGTAATTAATCTCTCGATTTTCCTTTTTTTTCCCCTGTAGAATTCACAAAGGGAATACTAAATTAACTTCAACATTTCAGTGCTTTTACAGCAATCTTCTAAAAACACTATTAGGAGACATACCATGTAACCTATGGGCAGAAATAGTGACACCCTTTTCACATCTCCACTGTTAGTAGAATTAATGAGACCATATCTGGCTTTCTGTACTCCAACTTTTATACATTTACTTAAGTTTTGCTGTTATATGACTTCATTTTTTAAAAATTAATTATGACTGGCTCTTCACCTTCTCCACCTGTAAGCAAATCAACCTGCAGTTTACATGAGTTGGGAAAACAATATCTATGTTTATTTTGGCTAATAACTGTACATTCAAATGTAAGAAGTTAGAAATTGACCACTGAATATTCAGAACAGCTAAGTAAGAGACAAGGACAGGCCCATTCACCAACTTTTGGTCAAGCAACAGCAGCTGGGTCACTTATGCATTGCTCACAACTAGCCAGCTCTACACAGGTTTGGGTTTTTTGAGAGGCACTGGGAGCAATCAGAAACTAAGCCATGGAGAGAGTTAACAACTATGCAGTTTAAATATCTGGATTTTATATCTGAACTTATTTACTCACTTTTTTTTAGGATCACAGGTATATGCCCTAAAACATATACACAGTTGGAGCATCTGGAGGGCAAGATGAATGCAAGGTGTATGACATCTATCCACATTCACTGTATCAGTATTAGAATATAGATACATTAAGAAAATTACTTTCATTGGCTCATATTCTCACTACTAGTTAATAATGGCACTATGTTGGTAACTGCTGCGGGTTAACCCAGCAATGAGCTAAACACCACACAGGGCTCACTCACTCCCCAGCCCCCAGTGGGATGGGGGAGAGAAAAAAAGTAAAGTTGTGGGTTAAGATAAAGACAGTTTAATAGGACAGAAGCAAAAGGGGAAATCAGTATTTATTATTATTATTATTATTATATGCCCAAACAAGTGATGCACAATGGAACTGCTCACCACCTGGTGACTGAAGTCCAGCCTGTCCCCAAGCAGCAGCCTCTGGCCACCTTTTCCCCCTGGTTTATACATTGAGGTTTATACACAGACATATGGTTTATCACCATATGGTCTGGGATATCCCTTGGGTGAGCTGGGGTCAGCTGTCCCAGCTGTGTCCCCTCCCAGCTCCCTGGTGGGATGGGTGGAGGGACAAAAACGCCTTGACTCCCTGTAAGTGCTGCTCAGTAACAACTCAACACCACTGTGACCAACATCCTAAATCCAAAACACTGCACTGTGCCAGCCACTAGGAGGAAAATTAACTTTATCCCACCTGAAACCAGGACAGTGACCAATGCACGAAGAAGTTTTCCAAAAATGACACTGTAGAAAGTTAGCAGGATTTGTTTAGCTGTGCACTACAGAAGTTCGTAGAAGTTTTGGGACCAGGCGCTGCTGCTCAAATTACAGACTTAATGGGATCTTTTTCCCCCTCATTTCATATCAGGATGCAAGAATCTGATAAAAACAGAGATGTTTCAGCTAGGAAGCAACTTCAGTATGTGCCACAAAACCAACAAAATCAGCACACAGCTCATTCTGTACTTCAGTTTGAAAAGTCAGACTCACAAACAAAGAGAAAGGTGCTGTAACCAATCCTTGAAACAAAAGGTATTGCACTGAATGCTTGATCAGCTTTGAACTGCAGAGCTATGTACAGATAATACTAGAAAGAGAATAATGTCAGATGTTAGAATTTTAAAAACACAGGCCTGTTTTGCTAGTAAAATCAATAAGCCAAGTTTGCTAGATGTAACATTTCTCAATTTATTAGTACCAGCAGAGCACAGTTTATTTAAAACAATGCAACTCACTGAAAGAATTTTTTATAATGAAGATGTCAACCCTAAGTTACAAACAACCTTGAGATACATGATATTTACTTCTATGTATTCAGAAAAGACAACACAGAATTTTCTTTGAGCAAGATGTAACTCAATTTACCCAAAGAATGTGAAGTGCAGGTGTAAAGCAAGCCATAATCCAGAAACCGTGAAATCTCTTCAATGCCTGTATACACTGAATTACAGTCTCACTGCTTATCTGAAAGACAGACTTAGAGTCACCAGTATTAAAGAAATTAAGCAAATATTTTTAGCAACAGTGTAATATGCCCAGGCCGTAACAGCTATGGAAGAACAGTGTTTGTAGGAAGACATTATTCAAGTTCTACTCACACAGGTTGGAAAATCATGTACACAGTACTTCCTCTAATGAGTTCTGACAGTAGAGTTTAACTTAACTCTAATCCCATAACAACATGCATTTTACTGATTGCCTTCCAATTTTGTTAGAATATTTTAGAATGAACAAGCAGTTATTCTAACAATATTCAATTCCCAAAACACACACAAGTCTAAGGCCAAAATCCTTGTTCCAACTAATAGAGACCCTGGGAAACAAGTAGTCTTGTCTCAGAAATAAAATTAAGTAGCTCTCATTCACTCACAAAATTTCACAGACAGGAATGATTGTATTAAATGACACAAAGAGGGGCACTCTCTCCTCCGGTCCAGTTTGAACCATCTGTCAGTGGCATGGACACGCTAGAAAAGCTACACACAAAAGAGGAGTTTAGAGGACAGGAGTCTGCATCTCTAACACAAAATAAGATGCTACTCTCAACAGCCACAACAAAATAAAGCCCCTTGCAGAGCTATGTATTTTAATTTGAGACACATATTCCTTATGGTCACCTAATTCAGTTAAATGTTATTTCATTACTTCAATCACTGCAGAGCTTCTGTAAACACATAATGTGGCTCTTCAACACAAAGTGCAGAGTAGTTTAGGAGCATTGTATGTCATGTGTGTTTGTGAGGTTTTGTTTTGCTTTTTTTGGTTGGTTTTTGTTGCGTTTCTGTTTTGTTTCGTGGGATTTCTAAACTGGTTTTTTTGATTGTTTTTAAACAAACTAACATTTAGGTCACAAATCTGTGTACAGGATAAACTTTTTTTGCTTTCAGAAAAACATTTTAGTATTACTTTGAGATGTATTTTAGCCAATGTAGATGACGTATGGAGATCAGTTTATTATAATAAACAGTAGCAGTTCAGCAATTTTTACAGCATGCATTAAAGTCACTTGGATTGTACAGGAATTCCACAGGCACTTTAATGATCATCAGCTGTTTGGTACATATTCATATCTAGTTTTATGCAGCCTCACAAATTATTCTTCAGTTTTGAACAGAAAGATTAACAGATCCATAAGGAATATAAGTAAAGCAGTTACAGAAAAAATTATAGAAGAAAAATTCAGAGTTAAGAAAGTTGTCCTTGTGTCTAACTTACACCATTGTGCTTGCAATCAAAAACAGTAGCACTGTTGGCTTATATTAAAGAATCACTGCTCACTGGTAGCTGAATTGGAAACTACTTCATTTCTGTTTCCACTTAATTGAAAGCGGTCTCGTCATTCATAAGTAGCATCTGCTCAGGCCACAACCTTGGGTTTTGAGAACCTTGAACACAAGAAACAAAACCACTAAAATTACTGTCCAAGGACTATGCAGTAAAGCATTACCACACGCAGGATAAACCCACTTAAACAGTGCCCATATTAATAAGTTTCACCATTTCCAAAACAACAGAACCTGATTAATTATAACACTCATTTGCCTCTGCTAGTGATGCTCCTTGTCCAGAGTATCTCTTATACACAGAGGCACACAGAACTCCCAAGACCATGCAAGAATGCAATGACAAACGTTAATTTTTTCTCCATGTTTTAACATGAACCTTCTGACAAATTTATAAATTATATTTTTCCAAGAGACAAATACCCCATAAATTATATCTACATTGATACACAGTACACACAACACACACAGCTCTAGAATACTGTGCTTGAAGATATCGATATGGACCTGAGAAAACAGTATATTTTTTATTTCTCACTTACACTAGAAGAAAATTAGAGCTCTAAATAAAATGTCCAAATAATGTATTCTCCAATTATTAGTAAAATTATTTTATTTCCCTCTGTAGTTGCCAAAGCAGGACTTGTCAGAATTGGAAGGGGGAATGTGCTCCTGAAATTAATGGTCTTTACATACTGATATTAAAAGTATTTGCCTCAATTATGCTACAAAACAGTTTTGTTACAGAATAATAGAATTTTCTATATCATGGCTGGCATTAAGGCTATAGCCATGTCCTTAACCCCAAACAAATTACATTCAGAGGAAATGGAGGCACACAAAGGAGCGCAGATTAAAAGCCCCCAACTTTTCCCAAACTGTAATTTGCTGCCATACTATTTTTCAGCTCACAAACATAATGAGATATTATTAGTTTCCCAGCTGTATGTCGCAGTAGTTTTGTTTTAAAATTAAATTCTGTGTGACTGGGTTGCAAATCAGAAACATGACTTAACATCCTAAGCGGTCAAGTCTTCTGAGTGAGTGGCTACTACAACTAATTCTACTATTAAGCAAAACCAGCTTACAGACAGCACATTACTGACAGGTTTCAATATTACTGGCAGCTAAACACAAATCTTGGCCCTGTTCAAAAAGAAACTGCTTTATTCCTCATGAAATTCCTTCCTCCGTGTGTCACTGTATGGAACAGAACTCAAGACACATGCAGCTTTGCATAAAACAATTACAGTGTACAGCATATCATCACAAATATATTTTTTTATGGATAAGGCATAATGGACAACAATGCTGATGCATTTCAGCCACTTTGTATATATGTGTGTATACTCATTTTAAGCAGATTCAGAAATTAATCTAACAGTCCTTCTTTAAAGAGCTAATTACTCATCAAATGCCTACAAGGTCATTTAAATGAGAGAAATAGCATTATGTTCCCCTGAAAAAGACTTTTATATTTTCTCTATTAGCAAGAAAATTATTTCTATCTGACCCCTTCCACGACCTCAGCACTTCTCTAAAAATTTGTATATATATAAAAAGTTCAGGTGATCTCTGGTCTCCCATTGTTATGTATCAAATTTTGAGGACGGTTTTTTCCAATTACTACACAAGTCCAAGTATAATTTAACTATGGAAAAAGCATTTTACATTTACTCTTCCAGAACTACAGGTTTGGAGCAGGTGATCCTTTATGCTCATTTACACATCAATTTTTACTTATGTATTTATTAATCACTGAGGAAATTTATAAATCATATAAATTGTGATGGGTTAAGTATGGTATACTCGGAGAAGAGCAGAACACTCCCTCGATATTTGACAACGAGTTTATTCAACTAATTACTGAGGCATGCTGCTAACTATTGAAGATTTGAAGAGCAAAAATCACTGGATGGATCCACCCCCCCTCCCTCTTTTCCCACGACTAAAAATTTTACTTCTTTTCTTATTTACTTTCACCACTGAAAAAAGGTCCATTTAAAAAGTGAGCTTACTCACCAGGTGGGTCTCCCAGACACACACAGCTCAGGCTGTAAAGCACTCACAAGCCTGTTATGGGGCCTGCTGCCAAGGACTGGCTTTAGATCTATTTATAGCATAAACATGGGGAAGGCCAGATAAGTCTTATTAGCCTATTTAACAGTTATTTGAAGATTTGTTTATTTAAGATGCAATAACTTAAAAATAACTGCATAAGCTTCTGTTTCTTCAAAACGTTTTAAAGCTTAAGCAACACCCTGTTAAGTTTGTTACCAACACTACCTGTGAAAACCTTTCACACCTTTAAAAACTGCAGAGTATTGCTGCATTAAAGGACCTCAAGAACTCCAACTAACTGAACAATTACAGCAAACGAGCCTTTCATTACATCACCTTCAAGTAAAAGCCTATATATGCATACTAAATCAGCAAGACAAATTCAAGAACTAATACCTTTTTGTAACTGGATTTAAATAAGCTAATTTTGGTCTTTGGCACTAGGTCTCAGTAACAGGAGAGAGGCTTAAAGTCACAGACCCACGTGGCTAAAACAGAGAGGAGTAAACATTACTGCTGCACAGATGTTATTGCAGGTAGAAAAATGAAACTGGGAAAAAGAAGCATGTGATGAAAAGATTTTTAAAAAGAAAGAAAAATAATCTGAACTCATTTTATGCAATGGAGTGAAAAGTAAGGTACTTGAAGTGCATGCCAGAAAGGCAAACAAAGCTCTAAGAATCACTCATGACTGCATTAGTGTAAATCAGTCTTAAGAAACAACTTCCTCTCAGGAAATACAAATTCCTGATTCACAATTAAGGCTTAAAAAAAAAAAAAAGAAAAAGAAGGAAGAAAAAAAAAAGAAAAGAAGAAGCAGAACAAAGTATGAACTGCAAGCAGCTGGGCACATTCTTTTACAGGAAATAAAACAATTATTACATCTGACTTTCAACATGAGGTGTATCTCTGTATAATATCCCCCTGGTTTACCATTTCAGTTTAAATTTCACTACCATTTGAAGGGGAGGAAAGGGGAAGTCAACTCCATAATTAGTCAAAATTAAATAATGGTTTTAAGTTAAGCTCATCTTTTTCCACTCCTGTGCAGAAGACTATTTACTTCTGGTTTAGCAATGGCGGTCCAACGACCTAGTCAAATGTCTACATTAATTTAGCAGAGACTTAAGTGGAAAAGCTACCTTGTACCCAGGTGTTTTACCTACTGTTGTTATCTCCCTTCTCCAGGGAAGACCATAGGGAAAAACCAAAAGGAACATGCACGTTCATTCATGTTTCTGTGATTGATGCAGTGAAAGGCAAGCTTTGAAAAACATTCCACTTACTGCTTCTGTTTACAACGCAAAATTAGAGGAGGCTGAGAAGCCACTAAAACTTTAAAAATAATTAGGTTTACTAGCACATAACTCCATGCAAACCTTGTCCATGCTTGCAGCTTCTACAAGAAATGTCAACTGGAATGTGGTGTTCAAAAGGAGGAAAACATTAGGATCCTTGTAAGCTGTAGCTTTATTGTCTTGTACCCTTTTTAAAGAATGATTTATTTCAGTTGTTGCCAGCTTTACAGAGTTAAACACAATAGCACCACACTGTGGGAGAAAGCACTGCCATATACACATAGTGAATGAGGCAGCAATTAGGAACTGAGACATCATAAGAAATGTTTCAAAATATTTTGGAAGTTGTGTATGGCACTCAGGTTTAGGAGGATATGAGGTCCGAAATGCTGTCTGATAATTTTTAGTACTAAATGAAAGACCCAACTTAAGATGACAAACTCAAAGGTATATTACAGCCAGATTTTCAACATATTTCTTATCTCAGCAAACCTGAGCATGTAGAACTGTGCATCCAATTCCCACTGATTTTATAAACTGCAAGATACTGAATATGATATCAGAGGTGATTACAACTCAAACATCAAAAGCGGATGCCACATGCAAACTTCGGTTGCATCCAATTAAAAACTCAATGCTTCAGCCTCCTGCTGAGAAAACTTGTCCCCTAGCTTATAAAAACCATGAGAGATATTTCTCTGAATCATATACACAGAGTAAGAGAATGGTTGAGGTTGGAGGGAACCTCTGGAGGTCACCTGGTCCACCGCCACTGATCAAGCAGGGCCACATACAGGGAGCTGCCAAGAACCATCTGCTCTGAACCATCTCCAGGGATGGAGACTCAACAACTCCTCTGAGCAATCTGTGACTTTGCTCAGTCATCCACAGCAAAATCCCAGTGTTTCCTGATGTTCAGTCAGTCTCTGTTTCGGTTTGTGCCCATTGCTCCTCTCACCTCCCTCAACCTCCTGATAAAACACTCCTCCCAAGGCAGTCCAGGACACCACTGTCCCTTCTTCACCCCAAGGGCTCACGGCTGGCTCATGATCACCTTGGTGCCCACCAGCATCAGCACAGACCTGTCCTGCAGACACCTGGCCAGCCATGCAGCCATTCTGGTTCAGGGGGTTGCTCCTCCCCACGTGCAGGACTTTCCACCCTTATCCTTGTGGAATTGCATGAGACTCCTGCCAGCCCACTGCTCCAGGCAGTCAGGGACTCCTGGGGTGGCACCATGGCCCTCTGGTTTATCAGCCACTCCTCCCAGGTTGGTATCATCAGCAAACCTCCTGTGGGTACACAGACCTTCCTATCACCCAGACCATTAATGAAGGTGTTGAAGAGGACTGGACCCAGCATTGACCTCTGGAGTACAATGGTAGCTACTGGCCTCCAACTGGATTGGTAAATTCAATCCACCTCACTGTCTGCTCAATCAGCCCCTAGTACTTTAATGTTATAAGTAAAATGAGTGATTTTTCACATATTTGAGTTGGCCATTGCTACGGTGCCTGTTAAATAAAATTAGAAAATTGGGACTTTAATGGAGTTGTAGATTATAAGGTTGAAAGAAAGAGAACTTGGTTGGGGATGTTTTGAAGGGGGTGGTGTTTGGAGTTGCAGTGGAGGAGTAGAAGTTACAAAGTTAAAAAGAAACTGTTTAAGAGTATTTAAGGTGTTGAAATTGTTAAAACAATGTAATCCTAAATTCATAATCTATGTATCTTTAAAAATCCTTTATCTTGGCAATTGTATTCATGTTAAAAACTCGGTTTTCATGTTGTGTTTAATATCTTTAAGCCCATCACCCATCCCAATACTAAAGGCACACTGCACCACCCAATCTAAAAATAGAAGAATCGCATCTCTCCGCCCCCTGCAAGTGCAATACTAATGAGGAACCTTCCCGCCTTTGCAAACTACCCCTAGACACGAGCCATCTATTGGCAGGGGAGGGCCACCTCATTAATTAGTACTGCCAATCACCAGCAGGCAGGAAGGCGGAGATACCAATTCGGACCAGCCTATCAAAAACCTTATAAAAACCCAAATTTGACCAGTCTCAGGAGCGAGCTGGGTCCCTCTGCCACCAACATCAGCAGACGTGGGTCTGTGCAGGGTGCCTGGTGTCTCTCCTCGCTGAATAGCAGTGAGGTAGAGATTGGGTCGGGTGCTGGGCCTCTTACCCCTTTCAGGGGCTTATGCTTAAAATTTTCTTTGAACTTAAGGCTAGCTTAAGTTCACCACCCGGCCTTGAGGATCTCCTCTCTTCGGCAGCCAGCCGGTAGCCGGGAGAGTCTTATTACCGTACCGGGACCTTCTTTTTGTGCTTTTTGTTTTCTCTTTTTTTTTTACCTCGGGATATTCCGGACCTCGTGGGCTTTTGTAATAAACAACATCTACCTCAACCCACGAGTGTGAAATTGTCTCTTTTATGACATTTAATTTCTCTGAGAATCTTATGGAAGACATTTTCAGAGGCCCTTCTGAAGTCTAGACATACAATACCCTTTGCTTTCTCTTCATCTACTATGGTTCTTCTTCCGACAGGAAAAAAGATGCACCAGCTGCGAGTAGGGACCAGAGATCCTTGAAAACAATGGACAAATCAAGCATCTGATTAAATTTCAAACATTTGTTCCACGAGGGCAAGCTGAGGAAAATGAGCTTGTGCAGCTTAGAGAAGAGGAAGTGTAAAGGACTAGCTGGCACTCATCTTTCAGCAACTAGGAGGTAACCAGGAAGATACAGCCAAGCTCTTTGCTTTGGTCCAACAGCACACATAGAGAGTTATGCATGGCATAACTCATTCATTTCCAAAACTTCATTCACTCATCTGAGCCCTCAAGCTTTTCTGTTTGTTTTGCCCAAGGAACAACGCAACACAAATCTTCTTTATCCACGCTACTGCCTCTGGAATGATGGGTCACTATACAGGAGAGAAAACTGCAACAGCAACAAAGGCTTAAAGGGATATTCCTCTTTTTCCCACCCATAAATCTTCAGATATTGAAAGAGGCCAGCAGCAAGAGAGTTTGTATTGCATTCATACTATACAATACATTAAGCATCTCAGTCTTATTAGTCTGAGGCAGAGGTAACAACGACCTGCTTCTTTCCAACAGAACATAAAAGACAGAAAAAATCCACAGGGAGGAGGGAGAGAGCACCATTTCCTATTGTTGACTGAATATAAATAACTGTCTGATTGACACAAAACCCCATCTTCTGACTACACCCATACACTGGAATCTTCTTTTCCAGTGAGAGATAAGAGCATCACACAATTCTATAGAGACATGGAAAGCTGAATGTCTCACAGTATCTTGCATATTTCCATGAAGGAAATGTAAAATTACAATGCCTGATTCCTGCTAAGCCACCATACAAAAATACTATATAAGCAATGGCTGTTTTTTTATTATGCCCATTCAGAAGGTTCTTTTACAGAAAAGCAGCATTTCAGAAGGCAATTTTCAGGTTTATGTCTGTAAAATAAGTATTTCTACATGGCAACATCCTTCCAAGAAAGTTTAATCAAGTACTCTTTCTTTGTAACATACCAAAAGCAGCTGGAAGGTGAATTCTATCTGTTCGTGACCTTGAAGAATCCCACCCTTACTGAGGAATACTGCGAGGACAGGATACAGGAAATCACTGCCGGTTCAACAGCTCTATGCTGATTCCTGTGCAACTCATTCAAGTCTAGACAGCAGATTTAAAAAGCCAGTCTGGTTACAGTATTCACACTGCACATCACAGGAAATGTAGAAAGTGTTGCACTTGCTAATTTTAAAAGTCACACTTACTAAGTAGACCCGGATAAGTTTTAAGTTTGCAATGCTCACAGGAATTTTTTCATTTTTTGGAGTTTTTTTTAACCAATGACATACATGTGTCATGTGGAAATGTTAACGAAGAACAAAATACTAAGAATCTGAAAAAGTGGAGAAACTTATTCTTTCAGAAGACAGACAAAAGTACCAGCAGTAGGTAGATAAATGAAATCCACAGGACTCAGAATTTTGATGTTAATACAGAATACATTGATCATTCAACTTGAGGAGACTACCACCATGCAGAACTCCACCCCAAAGCACAAAAAAACCCACCAAAAACCTGCCAAAACCCAATCAAATAAAGGAAAAGTCTGCTCTGACAGCAAGATTTTAAGAAAAGTCTGTTAAGAGGTACAAAATTCTTCTACATTTTCTGCACTGTCTAAAAATAAGTCTGTCCACTGAGTGTGAGTTGGTGAATTTTGTCCAGTGAATGTCTTCAGGCTTGGTTGTGCCAATATTGTTTTCATATAATGTCAGCAAGTTTGTATTAAAAAAAAAAAGGCCCAAATGACTTTCACTAAATTGAGAATTTCTGTGTATTCACAAGACAGCTGCAGTACAATGCACATAAACAGGATCAGGTAATACAAGTTGGCAGAGAGCTGTCAGACAGAGCTATAACCAAGTGTTGTTTCCTCAATGGAAGATGAACACGCTTCCATCCCTCACCTTGGGACTCCTGCAGTTGTTCCCTAACCTGCTTTAGTCTGAATGAGCTAGGTGAATGACAAGGAATATTTGAAACATTGAAATTAACCCAGCTCATTTAAAATGAAGGGAGCTGTGCCACAAGCACTGGAGACAAGGGAAGAGCAAGAATGACGATTTAGAAGGAGAAATTTAATCAGTGAAAATATAAGGATTAAGAAACAGGGAAAATATAACTTGAGATGGCTGACAACGATCAACTATTACCACACACAATTACCCCTGTGATTCAGCTCAGTACAGCTTTCTGAAGTTAACATTTTTGATCATACCTTTTTTTACCATACAAAGAACCTCTACTGTTTGCTCTTCTGGCTAAATGGCACACAAATAAAGAAATAAATCACTGCAATTAAAAAACATTGAACTTAAAATTCACTGAATACTGAAGAATTGACGGCAATAACCTTGTCAAACATTCCATCCCTACTCATGAATCAGTCTTCACACCCTTCTGCATACTCTGCTTTGCTAAAATGGTCTCTCATGTTTGATTATCACCTCACTAATCCTAATCCTGCCTTTCATGACTCTCATCTGGCTTCCATTCCTCTTCCCCCTTCTCCGGCACCAGCTGCGTCTTTTCCACAACCTTTAGCTTTCTGGGATGTTTTTCTCTCACCTTTACAAGCATCCTGTTATTAACCAGTAAATTAATTTCTGCTTGCTGCTGCTTTTCTCCCTCAATCCATTTTGTTTATCCTTGCAGGCTGGCAATCACAAGACCTCCTCTGGTTAGTTCTTCAATTTCACTTTTCAAACTCTGTTCCTTATTCCTTCCTATGAACCTACTCTATTCATCTTTTCTCCTCTCTCTTCCTCCCACATTCAGCCTCAGTAAGAATCTTTCCCCCAGCAGCTTCTTATTCCAACTTCTGTTCCCCTTCTTTCTCATCATGCAGCATCAGCAGAACCAGGCTGGACCATGCTCCAGTTAAAAAACAAGCTTCCAAAATCCACTTGGCCGGGATTTCAATGATTCCTGCTCCATCCCCTTCGGGAATAAAAGAAAAAAAAGAAAAGGTATAACACTGAGAAGTTACTCATTTATTTTAAACTAGGATCTAGTTTTTAAACAAAATATATAGATTTTTCACAGATTGTTACAGAAGCCCTAAAACTTGAAGTCCTTCACTTACCAAATGCACACAGATAATGAATCAGTCACATATTTAAAAGCTGCTGCAACAACTCTTTGAATTATTTTTCCAACGTATTGTCTGTACCAATGATTGCTTTTTCATACTTTTCCAAAAAACATTATGATAAAGTAATTCTTAGTGAGAAAACAAAGGGGTTTTTACACTTTAAATTACCTTGTATGCTCTAGAACATTTTTGCTTCTGCTTTTTTACAGTCTTCATTTCTTTGTATTTATCCTCCTTACAGAAATTTTGTATGTTGGATCTAGAATGCAACTACAATCAATTTCACAGAATTCTAAGAACTGAAGGAGTCCGTTTTCTTTAAATATTGGCATCTATTCTCCATCTTCCTTTTCCTAGCATTTTTTCTGAATTTGTTACAGCTCTCTTTATGACCCTCAATTGCATTCTTCAATTTTTACCTTTACTACTTTTGTTATGATATACCTTACATCTTTTTGTACAAGCTAAACCAGTGTTTTCTATTACTGCATATAAGACAGTTCACCTGAAAAAAATATTAAACCAGACTGACTCTTCAAAGCAAAAAAAAAAAAAAACCAAACCACAAAAACCCGAAAGAAAAACCAGCATTCAAGAGATGAACTGAAGGCTGATGAACAGCCAGAAGGAGCACATCATACCTTTTTTGGACTGAAGTGCTCTTCCTTACAGCAGCAGGGAACAAGATGAATAAATGCCATTAGAAACTCCAACCTGTATGCTGCAGTTTCCTTCAGAGGCAAGAATACAGCCTGAATTCCCCAGCACCTGTAGAACAGTGTATTCCTGGCTACAGAATCACTCAGCCAGAACAGCAGGATTGTGGAGCTCCACAGCTAAGTCTGACTTACAGCTCCAAAATGTAACTACCAAGTATTTTCAGCGTAATGTGAAATTCAAGTACATAGGAAGTTTTAAATAAGTGCATAACAACACAACAATAATTACAGGGTGAACCAGCATCTACAAGTAAGGCTCTGCCAGGCTTCTCAAAAGAGAATTTGCGCAAAACCTTTGGTTCCATTCCATTTAATACAGAGATGTAGATTTTTCTTTGACAAAAGCAGTGACTGAATCTCACCAATGACTGTAGAAGGCACATTATATGACTAAAGCTAATTCTGAGGGGGGAAAAGAATCAAACAACATTTTAGAAATAATAAGCTTTTTTTTTTAAATGTAGAACTTCATCCCTATAAAGTGCCTATTTAATCCTATCAGGACAAAAAGTCCAATGACTAATTCAATGCCATTAAACCACAGATAAGTATCTCTTTAGCTTGCCACAATCTAAAAGCTGAAACTTTTAAGTTGCTTTTATGTATAATAACCCATAAGAGATGTGAATATGTTTCAGAAACATCTGCACTGGAGATATTTGGAAAAACATAATCATTTTATTCATCTTAAAGCTGCAATGGCAAAATACTAAGATAAAACGTGGAAGCTCAGTATGAGTGATAGATCCAAAAGAAGCAAAAATTACATATTTTGCCTGGACAAAACAGTATGAAAATATTTCAGCAGGTAGTTTTGTTTGAATAAAGATTACTTTTCTGATGTAAGGTATCTGATAGTGTTCAGTCTTTGCCGAGATCTTCAGACAGGTCAAGGGGGGAAGTCCCAGAAACGGACTTAAAACAAATTCTTACAAAACTGAACATCTAGTTACCTCTTTAAAAAAACTCAAAAACCAAAAAAACCCAGCTGTTTGCACATACTACAGTAAATGCATCTACCCACCTCAAGTTTGGGTGCAGAAAAGGCTCAGCCTTGGCAATAAGGAAGTGGCAAAAGACAACTGAAAATGCACTGATTGGTGGTGAAAGACTCCTGTGAACAAGGCAGGATATAAAGCTGACACAGAATTCAGCAGAGATGCAACTTCAGTACAACAAGCAGAAAAAGGCTTCAAGGCTGTACCACATAAACCTTCACAGCTGGAGTAAGGTTGAATGCTGAAAGGAAGGATTTACTGCCAAGCAGTTTGTATAAAACTCAGGTTTTTTCCCCCAACATCCTGAAAATTATGCTATGCATATGCTTTAAAAATAAGCAAATGAACAACATTTTTGCCCCCACAGACAGTTACTAGCTTATTATAAAACTCTCTTGGGTAAGCTCAGGCCATATTTCAGAATTTAATGTACTAATTAAAATAAGGACTTGGCACAGCTAAGCGAAGTTTTCTTCAATCAGTTTGTTCAAGCATTCATTTCAATTCTATCCCACCTTGCAAAAAGACAAGTCTGATTTACCTTAAGACCCAGCGACACGTTAGAAGGAACCAGGAAGAATGATGATCACAATTATCTGCTTTTTCTCTCCACATTCCAGTGAGAAGCAGCTGAACAGGTCTAGGACTGCCACCTTAACTACCCCTAATAATGTAGATCCCTCTGAATAGCACCAAACATTCACAAACACAGTGAGAATTTTGGACACTGGATCATTCCAAACCATTCCAGCATATTTACCTTACTGATTCCTAGCTCACTAACACTGAACAATAGCCCTTCCCAACCTATCTCTTAAAAAGAGGAGATAACATGTGCTCTACTGTGAAACAGGACTAGGGAGGATTGTGAAAACATCTGAAATAACAAAAAAAAATAGAGGATACTTTCACCTGAGATCCACAATGTCCACTTTCTCACTCCTACCACAAGCTGTAAGTATGCCAGGATCAACAATCTGCTCCTGATACTGACTGTACCACCTCAGCTCCCATCCATTAAAGCAGCCAAAAATATAGGGGTTTGGTATGTTTTGCAGGGTCTTAACTTTAAACAAATAAGATACTTTGTTAACACTTAGTCAGATGTGATTTTGGACTTAGCACGCCTCTGTGCATATGAGCCACTCCAAGGAATGCAGATTAAAAGATTTTTGCACATCATTAAAGAACAGCATACTTTCTGAAGCTTTACAAACAGATTTCCAAGTAGCATTTAAGCTGATAGGATGGAAAATCATATCTATGTTTGCTAGAAGTGAAGGAGAATGGGTGAAAAGAAATGAAGAATTTTACCAGCACATTTACATGTGCAATAATTTAAAAACTATTTAAGAAAACCAACCCAACAGTGTTGATATCACCTCTGACATACTAACAGGGCAGGATCACACCCCTTCAAATGAGTTACTGGTGTAACATTTCCCACAGAACATGAACTCCTGCACAAAACGTGCTTCAGACTTTGGAGATACAACTTCGTCCTCTCTCAGAGATCTGTATTTCTGGAAGTCCTTTAACTTGAGCACTAGGTATGTATGTTTACTTGAGATTTCAAGAGTTATCCTAAAAGATAGCATGAGCCTAAAGAAAGTAGCAAGGAAAAATAAAAAAGCAGCATGTTTTAGTAACACTTTGAGGACCTCCCCCTACTCCCCACAAAATCACAGAGATTAGACAAAGTAGAAAAATGTGAAGAATATAAAAAGCAATTTCTGCTAGTTAGAGTATACAGGAAAGAGTGGAGCAGGTTTGTACTTATTAGGTATAAAACAGTTGTTTAATAAAAGCGTTGCTGCTGAAAAATCCTTCTTTTCCCAGAAACTGATTGGGTAGGAAAGCATGGTTGCTAAAACAAGGAGGCCAAGATCTTACTTCCCCCCAGTGAGAAAAGATTAGGTAAACTTCCTTTTTTCACACATGCTCATGCGAACACAATGCAACTACAGAGAACCACCTCTCTTCCCTGAATTTTAGGCAACAGCAGTGAATCCACACAACTTTTTCCATGCTGCAGAGGCAAAGTTAACCAGCAAAATGAAAAGCACTTTCCTCTATAGCTTTTGCAGCTATTAAGGGGAAAAAGCCACAACCCAACCCAGGGGAAAAAAAAAAAAAAAAAAAAGGTAATTTAATAAATACCTGAACTGTCATCAGGACTTTGAGGAGACAGTAATAGAACAGGTTACCCTGTACCACTCCCTCTGCAGAAAACAAACACAGCTCTCAACACTACAGTCTCACTTGGCTGCAGATTCAAAGATAAAACTATAATGATGACATTTTTCCAAAGGTTCTTGTAACTCTGAGGAGAAACCTTTTGTTAGCTCAGGTTTCAGAAAATGAAATTGTAGTTTGATTCTGCAGCCAGCCAGTTTCCATGGGAGCAAAATTCTGATTGACAGCCATCCTACAGCCCAGTGAGCCTGAAGAAAATTAAAGGAGATCTATCTCAGGGTGATCCAAAATACACCGTGTGAAACAATGTACACAAGTACTACTAGGAAAAGAAATGGGAGGCAAAGTGGGGGAAAAAAAATCGAGAAGGAAGATTTGGCAGAGCTACTGAGGAGCTTCACATTACAAAAGAAATGCTAAAAGACTGAAAACTGGCAGAGAAAGTTAAAAACCATTCAGGTGTATTGACACTCAAACTGGGAGTAAAATGCAGGTGCTGAAGAAATCAACAAAAATCAAAACTGTTCTATAGTCAATAACCGACCATCAGAATATACTGTCTTTATCGTTGTAAATATAGTAACAGGAGTGTGACTTGCAAATTTTTAATAGCCAAAATGAGAACAAAAAATGCTTATTAACTACAGCTGCATCTGAAGATGAAACAAGGAAGAATACAAGATATTCCTCCTTAGAAAAAACTCCCTCATGTATTCTAAGGGAAATAAACACAGGGGGACAGCTATTTTCTTCACTGATACAAGTTTTACAAAACAAATTCTTCTAACAGCAGTTGCGAAATCCAGCCAAAAATTGTCTTTTTAAGAATACAGATGAAAATACAGGACCAAATAGCAGCTCACGATAAATTTCATCAAGAAACTAGAGATGGCAGCAAAGTCTCAAGCTAGCATCCGAGAGGAAGAGGAAAAGTTAAATGAAAAGGAAAGTTCTGAATAATTCTTACAGCTTTGTCCAAATGGTAAACATTTCAAGTCAATTTTTTTTTTCCTTTTTCAAACAGTGACGACAAAAAAAAGGAAACCTATCAGTAAGAACAGCGACAAACCACTGTAAGGGTCTATTTTTGAATGCAAAGACTTCACAGATCAGAATTTTGAGCACATATGAGAAAAATAATTTTAAAACAGGTTTCAGCAAAATATGAATGTTTAAAATCTAACATGCATCAATATTCTCACAAGTCACCACTGATTTATGAATGTTCCAGCCCTATATCTAAAACCACATTTCAGGAAGGTATTATACTTTTCCTTGCCTTTGCAACTGTAACTAATACTGAGAAGCTGGATATAGGCTGGGTTTTGGGAAGAGAATTTCCCACTATTAGTTTTCTGGAACACTCTAAACTTTTTGAAAATACATTAACAATATGAGAAACTAAGTCCCATTCTGAAAAACAACAAACACTGAGGGAAAGAATCACAGAAGTTTCACAAAGTGACCTCACTTTTCTGCTAAACTGCATCCCTGAATAATCTAAAATTCTACACTTCTGAGTTTGCTGTTTAATATAACACCTGAAGGATCCTGGATTCTGAAAAGCACTGTCTCCAGGGATATTGTATATAACCAGCACGGAGAACACCCAAACCAACATTTCTGCTCTGGATTTTGCCTCGCTACTACCTGGGACATGTTCTCAGAACCAACCTGTCAGTCCATGCCAGTGCAGTGGGAGCTGCTACTCATCAGAGCTTGGAACAATCCTCCTGAAATCAGGACATTCATATTAAAATCCTTCCCTAACACACAGTGCCTGCAAAAGCAATCATCAGGTAAGAAAATATGGGAAACAAAGGTATTCTTTACACCCTCAGCCGATGGTTTATGGAATTATTTAACATTCACCAGATCCACTAAGAAAGGAAACAACACATCCGTGATGATCATACTCACTAAGGAAAAAAGATCCGATTCCCAGTCCCTGTTCTGAGAGAATTTTAAGTATTTCATACACACGAAACAATGAAAACAACTCCACAGTCAGCAATCTATTTGAAAACATCCCCAATCAACACAGCAAACAGACAACTCGAACTTTTGAAAACTTCAATCAACTAAGAAACTAAGAATCCAAGAAGAAAGATTCATCTCAGGAGTTGAGAAAGTATCCTCAAAGTGTATCTCAATGGCAGCTATGAAGTTTTGAATACTTTACAAGTGCCTGCAGCTGATAAAAAAAAATTGACACACTTGAGATCTAAGATTAGGGAAAGAACTTCTGATATTTTAAGCACTCTGTTTACTTTATGCTTTTAAAGATAATTGAACCTTAAGCGCTGAACATCCGAGAAACTCAGCCAACAGACAACCACTTTTTCCAGAAAGGAAAAAGTAAGAAAAATAATCTTAATCTAATAGCTCTAACTGAGGAAAATGGTTCTGTCTGACCTTCAGTTTTGAAAGCCCCTTTTGTTCCTTTCATGTCTGTAGTGCTGAACATCTGAAATTAAGATACTTGCAGAAACACACTAAGGAAGACGTTACCTCTAGTTTGGGGGCTGTAGAAAGAAAAACTCTTTTCTGTAGGTGCAAGTTGCTACTTTTCAATCTAAACTTGATCTAATGCAGTAACACAGAACTTTTCCTAAAAAGACTCCAAACAAAAACCCTAACAAAAAAACCCAACTAGACAGGAAAAAAAGGTAGATATTTTAATTGAAACAAGTTCTTGGTCAATACATTTTGCATTTATGTTTAGAGCAAAACAAAATCTGAAAATAGATAGCCCAGGAAAACCTTGCTTCTTAATTTCTTCAACATTCCTAAATATGCTATCAGAGCTTTTGCACACAATCACACCAGAACCAGAAGTAACAGATTTGGTTTCTATAAAGAATAGAACTATTCAGAAACATTAAGCATGCTTGCTGTTCAGAGTACCTCCAACTGCGAACGGTTTAAGTCCTGAAGGACTCAACAAGGCACATGCACATTTGAAGAATATCTAACCATGTCAGAAGCTAACATGCTTCAAAGAATTAATCCAAATATTCAAAAAATAAAAATCCCAGTTACTGCCTTCCTAATTTTAATTGGCTGTGTCTCCAATTAAAATCCTGAATGAGGTGAGGTCCTGATGTAAAATTAGTGCTTGGTTTAAATTACAGGGAATGCCTATGTGTATAGGAAGAAGGAAGAAACAAATTAAGACCATAAAAACAACCGATTTTTTTTGAGCGCATGTGTTAAAAATTGCATATTAATTTGGAACTTTCCCCCCCTCAAAAAAAGTAATGTTTCTTTTTTTCTTGCCCCTTCCTCCCTTTCCTTACCATTGTCTGGATTATTGCAGAGAACGGTTTGGCAGCTAACTTCCTGATTATACAAAAAAAGCCAAACGTGCTTTAAAAAAAACCCAACAAAGCATTTTATGGTATGGGCTCAGTAATTCAGTGTTGTCAAAATTGAGAAGAAGGGTCCCTACACACATTATCTCTCTCCATCCCTGAATCCTCTACCTTGAGCAAGCCCTGACTGCACTGTAGGTCTGGTCAAGCCAGGGAAAACAGCAGAATATCCATCCAACAAGTGAGTATTTTTGTAGTGCACCTGGCTTATCCACATCAGACCAATACTGAAGCTGGCACAGGGGAAGGGTGGATCACTCGGGGCATGGAAGCACACAAAGAGAGCAAGATCTCCTCCTTCCAGCAGCAGCAAACTGAATTCAGCTCCCATCAGTCACATACTCCTCACCCAGGGGCACAGAGAGGAGAAAGGCCACGGCTGCCATGTTTACACAACCTCCAGCACAGCTACAGCTTGACACAGCTCTCCTTCAGGAAGCATGATACACTTAGAGAGGCTGCAGCATCGCAAAGGTGCAGGATTTCACCCCAATTCCCACCCTGCTCCTTGCTCTGCAGGCAGCCACACCAGGGCTGAGCACACAGGTCTCTTCTCTAAACCCACCCAAACTCAACCTATCTGCTCCTGCTGCGTTCAAGTTCAAGTTCAACCCTGACAAACTTAAAGAACCCCACAAAGATCTGCTCTTTTCCAGGAAAAGTTACTAGTTCAGAGCAGTATTGATGTGGAAAAGATCCTATCACTGTAACATATAATTCCCAAAACTTTATAATCTTCACAGGCTACCCTCACCCCCCCCATCATCTCCTAACCCGAAGGAGGGGGGTGGAGGAGTGGTTTGAAGGAGGGAGATAAGATTACCTTCACTTGCTTCTTCACTATCCCTTCCATTTACAGGTGTATCGATCCCCCTAATTGAGTGTAAATTAGGGCTTTCCCACTGTTCAGAACTGTTCCCCTCTGTTCAGAGTCAGGAACAACGTGGGCAGCTGACAACTCCATTTGGATTATCAGGATTTCCCTGGAATAGGGTGGAAGTAAAGCAGTAACACACCCTTTTGGCTGGCTTCTCTAAGCTGGAACATCAAGGATGCAGCCAAAGGTTTCATTCGTAGACCCTCTCCCTGAAATGAAACTGGGAGAAAAAAGAAGACAGAGAAACATGCCTAAGTTCTGATGAGATGGTCAGGACAAGTTTAACTTCCTCTTAGGAGAAATACTGGTGGTGTTGTTTGGGGGGTTTAGTTTTGTTTTTTTGTTTGTTTGTTTCATGGGGGGGACAACAAGGATTGGGTTTTTTGCTTGCGGTGACGTTATGTTTGTTTTACAGACCCACAGAACAAGACATCTAGAAAAAGATTTCATGACATTCTGAATATCTTAAAGACCACAGTACCTGAGAAGCCTCAACCTCTCTACAGTAAAGACTTCCTTCCTCACTCCTAGAGATCTTTGGATCAAAAATTTCCAAATGTCAACTACCTTACAAATTCTAGTAACTGGATTCAAATGAAGTCACGAGTTACCCAAGAATGATGTGTTTCCTAGGAAAGGCACACTTGGCAATTCCAAGGGTTTCTCAATCTCAACTGCAGCAGAACTGACACTGATGAGATAAATCTAGTTTTGAAACTTACCTTAGAGTGCTTCCAAACAACTGAACAGAACCCATTTTGAACCACTGCAAATGCCTGTACAGGACTTACACCTCAGATTTTACTTCTAAAAAAAATTATTCAGAGGCAAGTTCTTCAGAGCTTTTTTAGTGCACATATCCCAGGAAATTTACTCAATATTAAATGCTAGAAGTAACTGCTTATGTCCACACTATCCAGAAAAGAAAATGGAGATGTTAGTTGAAAATGAAATCCGAGTAGCTGCAAGCACTTACACCTGCCATTGGGTAACCAAAGAAACAGGTGAAGGAACCAAGTGAAAAACTATTCAACCAAATGCTACTTAGAATCCCTGGTGGAAGGCAAATATTCAGAATTTCTTACACAGACAATGAACTTTGTCAGTCTGTAAGAACTATAAATGTCTTCAGGTGATCAAGACAAGTTGTAACTACTGACTTCTGAAAAAGTAAAGTCAATACAGAAATTGGCAAGATATTGACAACACAAGAATTCTGACAAATCCTAAGCCTGGAAGGAAAGCACAGCTCCACTGCACCTCAAACACTGCAATAAAAGATAGAAAGTATGGAGTAACTTTCTGGCTACCCCTTCTTATCCTATTCTAGAAAAACAGGGATGAAAGTAAAAGAGCAAGGCACTTGTTAACCAAGGGACATTCAATTCTGTCTTTTGAGAATACATTGGCAATAGTCCTCAGTCCTTTCAGTCCTAAATTTATCCTGCAACAGTTTTCAGACATATTACTAGAAAAGACACCCTTGCTCCTCATAGAAAGTAAAGTGAAAAAATAAACCCTTATTACAATGTAAAGGTCTTTAATGCTCAAGCTCCAAAAATTGTTTGAACCTTATTTCATCTTCAGAAAAAGATACTGGTAAGAGGGAGCTTAAATACTCAGTAACACAAAGGTAACTGAAATGCTGAAGTTTGCTGGGTACTGCTGTTTTCAACAAGGGCACCATTCCTTGGACCAACAGACACCTCCCAAGGAACTCTGTAACTCACTCTGAATACCGCAGAAGTTTATGAAGAGAAGGTACTAACCTGCCACACTAAACCACAGTTCAATTTACAGCTATGCTGGAGTCAAGGTGCTCACTTCCTTTGGATGCCTTACCAAGGTGTCCTCATACATACTTATCTGATGTAAGCAAAGAAAAAGAAAAGTTTCTTGGGGTTCTTTTGGTGGGAATAGCTGATTAGTACACTAACTTAACAGATAAGTCCAATTATTTTAACAGGTAGGGATGATAGTTCTGGCCATGCTGATATTCATGCTGCATATTACAAAAAAAAGTACTCCATTCATCAGAGTTACTTTTATCAACTCCACAATTCAGCACAAAATACCTACTTATAACAACCACTCATTTCTGGAGTCATCATTCTTTAGATGACACATTTAATATGACTACAAGTTTCTGAAAAGTGATCTTTGGAAACATCATATTGAGGTTAATAATGCTTGATTACCATTCATAGTAGTGACATCTGTATAAAAGATGATAAAAAAGTGCAGTGTATCAGACAGAGGGCTAAGTAGGTGAGTGGCTGTTGACATAAAATGTGTCTCTCTTCTTTCCCTAATATTTCTTCATCCTAAAGCATTTTATCTTAAGAAGTATGTTTGAACTGAAATTATTATCAGGAACCACTTGGGTCCTGAATTTTTTTGAAGGCAACAAAGCTTCATACCATTTTAATAAAAAAATCAAACTCCTAACTTAGCAAATCTTCAAGACAAGGTCACTTTTTTTATCCCACAACTTCTCACAGACATCTGATCCAGAATATCAGTAGCAAATCAGTCTAAAATCTTCAAACTTTCAGGCTGAAATTATGCAAATGTAAGCAGACTAGTCCTGTGTATCTTCAAGGCTTCCTTCTCTCGGGTGTTTAAACACATAAACATATTCGCAAAGCCCTTGCACAATCTTTCTCAGCTTGTATTTTCCTGTATCAAGCTCCTCCAAACTCCCCTCTTAAGCAAGCCTCAACTTCCCAATCATTACAGTTGTCTTGTTCATATCATAATAATCACAGAATCATCTATGTTGGAAAAAACCCCCGAGACCATCGACTCCAGCCTCTGACTGATCACCACCCTGTCTACTCGACCATGGATGGCACTGAGTGCCACATTCAGTCATTTCATGAGCAGCTCCAGGGATGGTGACTCCTCCACCCCTCTGGGCAGTTCATTCTAATGCTTAGCAACCCTTCCCATGAAGGAATTCTTCCTGAAGAAGGATGCACACGAGAGTGCAGATGCTTATCAAAACAACACTAGAAAAAGCTGTACCAACAGAGAGTAGTGATCAAAATGCTGTCCTCTGCAACCAGGTTTATTCATTCCACTCTGTGTTCAGCTGCTCCTCTTAAGTAGGCAGAGCCTCTTAAGTAGAAACAGGTCACTACTACAGCTGAAATCCACAACAGAGTAACCTAGCTAAGGATATACTCCAGAAATTATACAGGACAAATAATCAACCACTATTTTCCTGAAGCAATGCATATTATGACCTCATGCCTAAATAAAATATTTATTACAATGTTACTCTTACACACTGTAACAGAGAAAACAGCCAAGAATGTTTTATTAGTAGGAAGTTTCAAACAGCACTAAACAACTCAAAAGCTAAACTAGACAAATCAGTTGCCATATCCCAAAGAAGTTCCCTTCCCCCTCTCCCCTTTACAAACAGTGAGTACATACTACAGTTGTTTCACATTTTCATTTGGTTTGTCATTAATTATACCCATCAGTTATTTGCATCGGTTTTACAGGAAATGCAAAATCTCAACAGCATACTAGAGTAAAAGTATGTTTGAAAGTCAACAGCATTCTAATTCCTGTGAGTGAAAATGGAGGCAATAATGAAAAACAATACCACTGAAACCACCAAAATACCACTACATAGTTTTGTTACCACAATAGTTACAATTATTAAAAGTTTTACGTATTTCCTGGACAAGGATTCCATGAGCTCTGTCCTCCTTTTCCAGAACACTCCCAGACTGAGGCATAAATCTAAAAGCACCTCCAACTCCAGGTAATAGCTGAGGATGGAATTGCAACCACCACTCCTTGTCTGATTCCAGTGGGATAGAAGCCTTCTCATTTTAATGAGGAAAAAAAAAAAAATCCCCTGTCCACGACTTTGCATCCTCAGCTCACATCTGTGGTGTTCCAGCAGTGTTGGCAGTCTGGAAGAAGGGAGAAGGGAGGAATGCCCGCTGCTCTTTAACTACTCTTTACTAGATGGAAGAGCCCAAGCAGAGAGATTCATCCCATCACAGTGGAAAGAGGGATGAAAACAAACTAAAATCCTCACGCGTGCAGTGCAGAGGAGGATTAGCCTTAACCAAGCCATATTGCAGAGAATGTCCTGAAAGCTCCGACAGCATTAGCATCAAACATCATGTTATACTTTGGTACTGGAAATGCCAACAACTGCACTACTACACCCACAATGATGGCACATACGGCCCACAAATGGAAAAAAAAAATTACAAAAATTTACTGTTTAAGTGACTATTAGTATCACAGAATGGATAAGGCTGGAAGGGACATCAGTGGGTCATCTGCTCCCCCCTCCCTGCTCAAGCAGGGTCATCGCAGCGCACA
>VZRL01004336.1:40765-87423 GCA_013397895.1 Origma solitaria | reverse complement strand
GTAACAGTTCTGAAGATGGAAAAGGGGGGAAAGTCATCCTCCTGTATTCCCCCTACAGACTGTGTATGATTATTGCTGGACCACCCAATATTGCACCTGAGGCAATATTGTATGCAAACACTGTATGCAAACCCCAAATGACCCTCATTACATGTTATCATGTGATAAACTGTTATCACATAGTACATCAGCTCCTGATCCTTCTTCCTGCTCTGTAAAAGAGCACGTACAAGAATATACACGGGGTTAGATACCACAACCACATGAACAGATCAAGCAACATTGTAACCAGTGGCTCTGTACCTAATGCAACAAATGCTTAGATGAAGTTTTTTCCAGCCTGCTCTGGGCAGATCTGTTGCTATTGCAACCTTTGTGTCCCACTTGGGCACCGAATTAGGCTGTGGTGATTTAGGAATTGTATTCTTCAATTTAATGTTCTCACTGAAACATTTCAAACTCCCCTGTGGCAGGATGGAGAAGATAATTGGAGTTATAAAATATGAAGGTCATGGGTTGTAATAAAAAAAATTTACTGGAAACAGTGATGAGATAAGGAAACAAACAGTAACAGCAACAATATTAATAAAAAAAGAATAGAAAAGAGAGTGATACACATGCAGAATGTTACCAAGCCCTACCCGACTGCAGCCCCATTACCTGGACTGCGCCCTCTGACTTGGAACCAGCATTACCACCACGCTTTCTCGACCAGAAGGAACCCCTTCCCCTGGAAGAGACTCCCTGGCAATGACAGTGAGATGGTGCAGAATAATCTCCGGGTTCTAATCATGCCCCCTCTGGCTACTGTAGAAATTAACCTTGTCTGGCTGGAACTAGGACAGTAGATATGTATATAATGTACACCTACACTCCTAGCAGGGTACACTTATCTCTAGATTAATAGCATGTGCCAGTTACCAAAAAAAAAAGGGCTTGTTACACTATGCTGCAACTTCTATGTCCTTTGCTCAGAAGGTAAGAGGCAGAGATAAGGATTGATGGGAGGATGGTGTGTACATAGTTTCATGCTACTGTGAATTCGGGATGTAATTCAAGGTACATGCAAGAACTTAAACTTTAGGAAGATGTGCTGGAGAAGCCCCCTTGACAGGTTGAATGTGCTGCCTTTTAGACCCCTGTGAATGAAAATATGCTTGAAGAAAATTAACGTTGCTGAAAACTGAAACTAAAATTCCAATTTAATGGAATTTTAGTAATGACAGAACACCACAAAATACTCCTACACACAGGCAATTTTGGGAATAAAGGGTGGCAATAATTGGTTGATAAAAGAAGATCAAAACATCATGTTTTACACAGCAGGAGTAAGAAAACAGATTTAGGGTGGTAGGAATTACATAAATGTTTAATTATGTTGAACAAAATATTTATTCAATGATCTCAACAGTGCATTGCTAAGTTTGAGGAGTTATTCTTGAATGCTTACCAAAATCTGTTATTAAAATATTTTTTGTTGATCTGAGAGACTTAAAAAACCAGAGATATGAGAATTTTTATCCAAACTGAGATGAAAACCACTTCATTTCTTTAACTACAAGGGTTTAGGAAACAAGATATGCAAAAGTGACTATCAGTGATTAGAGTTGGAATTGAAAAGCTGGGAGGTGAGTGACTACTGCATTCCTCTGATCATTCTTGTTCTGTGCAGTTGTAGACACTGAGAGCACTGTTCATAAGACTGACAGCATTTACTCAGGACCCAAGAGTTAGCCTGGCTTTAGGTTCAGCTCCAAATTTGCATTAGTCTCTATTTTAAACCAATAAACCTGTATCTGCCTCTTCTGCTCTGTATTTATTAGAAATACTTTATGTGCTTTTTTTTTTTTTCCAAATCATGCTTCATATATGAGGACTCCTACCTCAGAGTGGTTAATCTATAAGGAGCAGAGTACTTGTGGAGATTTGGACCTCATTTGTACTGATGTGAATAAGGAGCTATGATTTCGGATTGGCACTTGAAGGAGATGCTAACTCCTGGGCTGGTTCTTTCTGCATAATGTTGTCTGTCATCATACTGACAAAGTAAGTTTCAATTTAATGATTTGATAACTTATGACTGTCATCTCTTCTGATTTGCAGATGGGCTTCTTCCGCCGGAGGTACAAAGAAATTATTGAGGCTGAAAAGAGCAGAAAGGAAAATGAAGATAGTTGGAACTGGGTCCAGAAAAATCAGTAAACTGCCCATGAAAACAAAAGCCCCATGACATGACACGCGCTCACTAGCCTACAGGTCCTGCTCTCATATCTTCCATATGTGGAAGAAGGAATCTTCTCCAGATTTTTCGGAGACCTTATTGATGCTGAGTCTTTTTTAATCCAAAAAAGCTAGGGAAAATATCCTGAGGCAATCACTGCAGCCATGTCAGGTGACTGGAGCGATCCATACTTCATTTAAGAGTTGAACTTGGAACTTCAGTAACCAAGCTGCAGTGCAGAGCAATATTTATGAATCCAACTATGTGGTATGCCCTCAGGGGAAGACTTTTAACTAAAAGTATTTTTTATAAATATAAGCTTTTTATATTGAGTATGTCTTTATATTTGTATCAATGTTTCGTAATTTCTATTGAATAGCTATATAGTTCACTCAAGCACTGATATCTAGCTAAATCTTTGGAAATACATATATGGATATATAAATTCTATTGTAATTTTAAACATCAATGCAAGAGAGAAAAGAGAGATTTGCAGATAAAAGTAGCTGAAATCCTCATATGCTTAATTCACGAGGCTTGGTAATATAATATATAGATAATTTAATGGAAATAAGCCAAAATTTTTTCACTGTCTCTTTCTTTAAGTTGAATTTGGTGTTTGATTTATAAGCTGAATGGCCTAAAGTATTTCACATTTGTGATACTTGGTATCTTGAGTCTGTCCTTTACTAGCCTGGATGGGAGAGGATGAAAACACTTCTTCAGTGACATGTAGCAAGATATAGCTTGCTTTGGCTCATTGAAGAGGGCATCGCAGAATCTTCTCTTTGGGAAGTTTTCTCTTGCAGCCTCTAGGACTATACAGTTGAGATACCAGAAGGATATAGTTGGGCCAACCACTATGGCATTGACAAATTCCTTTAAATTAAAAAAAAAAAAAAAAGAAATTAAGTCATATTCATATTAAGAGGAATAGTTCTAAAGCTACTGTTAATGATTGTGATCTGTTGCTATCAAAGCAAGTGATGAATTGCTACAAGCATTATGTCTGCCGTGTGAGTTATGTACTTGAGTCATGAGTTTGTTTATATAATTTTAAGAGAGGTAAGCAGATGCAAAGATTAAAATCTTTGGATCTTTGAGTCTTGAGATTGCCTGTCTGGGTACAGGCACAGTACATTCCAAGTACTGAATGTACTTCCTTAAAAATTTAGAAGGAAGTTTATTAAAAGTGCAGATGTTATTGGATCTCAGCTTGTCACTCTTACTACCGTTAATTCCTTAACAAATAATTTGTTAAATTAGAAGTAATCTAATTCTAATTAATTCAAATATGTTTCTTCAAAATGGTCTTGGATTTCTGAACAGAAATAGTGGAACTGTGTAAGACTTGGTTTTAGATTCTACTGGTATTGTGCACTTTGCATAAAAAAGAAGTAAATGGCATGTTGGTATAAAATCCATGTAAAAGAAAGAGGCACTGTGCTCTGTGGTAGAAAGTGAAATCAGGATTGAAAGGTTGCAGGATGTCTTATTTCTTAGTGTTGTGGTAAAAGAACAGCTGAAAGTTTGGAAATTTGAATGCAGAGAACACGCAAGGAATCCGTTTGAGAACAGATCTTATTCTTGCTCTTCCTTGCCGTATTCATGATACCTTCAAATTCTAAAAAATGGGCCACATCCATATTCCTGTTTGTTTTTTACCACCACCATCAAGTGTCTGCTATTAGTACAGTACTGATCAATATTTATTAACTATTAGCTATCTGCATGCATTAGGGAGAAAATAAGTTTTAAAGTGAATTAAGCATATTGGTTCAACATCTAACAAGAAAACCTATTAGTCTATTCAACTATCTTTCTTAAAACAATAATGGGTGATTTGACATATTCTGTGTGACAAATGATCATTTAAGCCAGAATCCACAGCAAAATCCTGTTATAAGCACATGTAGTGAAGTGCAGCTTTTTCATCAGAGTGCAAAACCAAAGTGGCATTTGACTGCACTGTTGTATCATCATCTAGAGACAGAATCATAGAGTGGCTTGGGTTGGAAGGGACCTTAAAGATCTAGTTCCAATGCCCCTGCCATGGGCAGGGAGACTTTTTGCAAAACCAGGTTCCTCAAAGCCCAGTCCAGTCTGGCCTTGAACTGCTGTATTATCAGAGAGTCAAAGATTGATAAGAATGGCTTGTATTGGAAGGTACCTTAAAGATCATCTAGTTCCAAATCCCTGCCCATGAACATGCCAGGTTACTCAGAGCCACATCCAACCCAGCCTTGAACACTTACAGGCATGGGCCAGCCATAACTCTGAGCAACCTGTTCCAGTTTCTCATCACCTTCACAGTAAAGAGTTTCCTTCTAATATCTGATCTGTATCTGCCTCTAGTATTGAAGAATGTTGAATTCCTCTCAATATGATATGTCTGACATCAGTTAGTTTTGTTAACCAACAAAACCTAATTGTCTGTTTTCTCTGTTAAAGAAAAAGTCAGACAGAAATTGGATGTGAGATTGATTCACAGCCATAAATTGCAATTGCTTTAAGTAGTTGGTTAAAAAAAAGGGGTCTGTTTATTACCTGTAGGAATCTTCACTATCTGCCCCTCTAAAACTGAGCCTCCCAAAAAATTATTAAAAAGGAAAAATTGCTGAAAAAATAATTTAGGGCACAAGAGAAACTACTTGTGAATTGAACTGAATTTAAAAGTTTCCAGCCGAAAGAGAAGTTCCCTTTGAAAAGTTGAAATCATTTATTTCCACTTTTTAAACTAGAATTTACTTTTAAATCTGCCAAAAATGCTTCCTTGCAATATTTTAAAAATCAAAATTAGTTATAATTTCATATTTTAAAATAAGCAACAGCACAACTAGTGTGCTCTATGGATGCCACTAGTATGCTTTGGTACTTGGCCATTGTAGCTAACAAAAACACCTGCTATTTTTTTCTGAATAAACTTGTTCTTTTATTTGCTCAATTATAATAAGGAAGTCAGCAAAGTGTGGAAAATACTGGAGCAGCCTCTGAACTGAAGTCATCTCACAAATTGCTTGGATTACCTGAGAAAGAAGGTATGCCTGATACCTGCTTGAACTCCAAGCCTATACACCACTTAAGCAATCTTTTAATCTTAAAGTGGCAATGACTTCTGCAATGCCAAACATAGCAGTGAAAACAGTCCTCTCTCTGCCTTAATACATGAGTGGTAATGACCCCACATACCAAGTCAGTGACGTGCAGGTAGCCCAGCTTGCTGAAAGCAATAGTTATGAAAAATGGTTCTTTGATGGCATTTAGTATCAACTTTCTTGAATGTCTTCTGTTTATGGGTACATTTTGGAGTCTTGCACAAGTTTAAAGCATAGTATCCGTGTAGCATGGGAATATATAATACTGCTTTCACTAAAAAATTAAGGGAGTCATGGAACTAATTTCTGTCCTTTGTCCCAGGTCTACTCACATGCTAGGATTTCTTGGATATAAATGAAAGTAGAATTTCATTCATTTAATGTGCATTGATTAAACTGGCATGAAGACTAATTGCTTTTGGAGCTTGGTTTGCATACACAGTAGAGTACCTGTACCATTGTCACTTCTTTTTCAATGTCACTGCTTATATATTGTAAAATTGTATGTTTCTTTTTGTGAACTTGTGGTTGGAAGAACATGTTCATTCTTATTGATGTCACCTGTATTTAGAAGCTTGTGTTCACCTGTATTCTAATTCACTTGCACTGTTTTGGAAATGTCAGGTTTACAAAAAATACAACTTTTTGGAATAAAAAGTGACTGCAGAATTTTCCTAATAATATAATCTTGTCAGTTCTTGTCCTTGTCTAGCTCAAGTGCTTTTCCATTAACAGGGTGAGACATTTTCTCATGTATGTTTGAATTTAATGGTATATGTACATGTTTCTCTGTGTGTGGATAATGGACGTCTTTTATTGTAGTTCTATGACTTATAAAATCAAGCTATTTGGAGACAAAGAATACAACTGGCTTGACAACAGTATTTTAAAACCATGGAAATAAAGGTAGTGGAAATTAATTATATTTCATCAATATTGCTTTAGCTACATCAAATCAAACTGCATGTGATCGTGATACTGGCCTATGATAAGAGTGTCAGCCTGTGTAACTTGAGGTCTGTTTCAACCTATGAATGTGGATGAAAATGGAATTATTCTGCTTCATGTGTTTTTCCTGCAAGGATTTATATTCCATAGTGCCTGGAATATAGTAGCTACATAACATATTTGAAATCATGTTTTCAACTCTATACATCCACATGCTTACTGTGTCATAGGGAGCCGAAGCTGGATGTAAGTTTTTACTTCTACGGCTCAAAGTGTTTCAATGTTCTCCAGCCATACTAAAGCAAACTGTTTCCTCTGTATGAGACTGTTGGCTCCATATCTAAGAGCAGGCTGGGCAGAGTTAGGACCTAGCCTGTGACTCAGAGTACATTTGTACAGGTGGAAGATCACAGCTTTACGTACCACAAAGCCTGAGGTATTAGAAGAGTTCCAAGTAGACGTGGGTTCTGACATATAGGTAGCACCCTTCAAAGTAAAAATAAATGTCCTCAGTCATTACTGGGCAAAAGTGGTTGGAGAATGCTGCTGCCAACAGGAATGTAATGCCCAGTTTGCTTTTGGAGATTAGTGGAAACGTTAGTGCTGCAGCAGCTAAAATAATAACCAGAAACTTTTGGATTGTACTAAAATCTCTTTGTTATGTCAGCATGTATGTGTGTGTGCGTATGCAGGTGGCGTACATCCCCTTCTGGGGACAGAGGACTGATGAGCTAACAGTGCCCTCTGTGAGGCTCACTTCTTGTCTTCTTGATGAGCAGAGAACAGCAGTTTGTACGTAGCAGGATTTTGTGTGCTATTTTGTATGCTAAATTATGTTACCCCAAATAGCTTTTAAGAACCTTTTTGGACTTCTATGACAAAGTGGCTTTGTTTTAGAAATCAAACCCATATCCTTTAGCAGATTTGTTTCTTCCAGTTTCACCAAGAAAGGAAGAAACTACATGAGAATTCAAGAAAAGTGAGATGTTCTTTTTCAATGGAAAAAACCAACTCATTTGTTAGCATGCTGCTCAGCCTGGCTCACGTGTAGGACTGGAGCTGGTCTGACATCTTGGCTCTCTATGCTGGCCATTGGCCTGCTCTTTGGATTGGACATAATGAAAGTTTCTCTGCTGAATCTTTTCCATTTAGCAGTGAAATCCTCCTTGAAAAAGATAGGAGACTTTTCCCCATACCTTTTGGGTCTAGTGGGGTGCATAATGACCTGTGTAATCCTGTGTAAGATGTCTTGTTTTGACTAAAATTTTGAGTTCCCGTAACTCACTGGATAACTGAGATCCTGAAGGCCTAAGGACAGTGTCATCGGAGTCACTAAGGATGCAAAGTAGATTTAGTGTCCTCTGGCCCCAGTTTGCTTACTACCAGAATTAAAATACAATGAAGGCAGCTATTTTGTGCAGATTCAAATGTACAAATGGGTTTAAATTCATATGACTACTTACTATGGCACATCCAAAGTTTCAACATTTCAAATGGCTGCAAGTGGAGATTTTATTTGCAAGTGGTTTTGACAGCAGTAAAGAATGATAGTGGAGAAATAAATCTTAATAAAAGTGCAATGAAAATTAGTTTATCATGTCTTGGTCATGCTATAATCTGAGACTGTTGGAAAGGATTAATTCACATATTTCTAGTTAATTTCTTCTTTGCTTTTGATGTAGTTCGTGCCATTTTAATGCTTGAACTTCTAGATATGTAATGTTTTAGTAAGTTAACCAGCAGTTCAACAGCTGTAAAGAATCAGAAATTAATGAAGTAGTAACCCTGAGCAGAGATCTCCCTGATGCAGACATGCATTCAGATATGATGTATTGACTTGCATAAAATTATTCTAGATTTATACCAACACAAGTGAAAAGGGACTCAAATAGGCTCCCTTGAAGCTGAAGGACACATATCATGAGACAAGCTTTGCACTAACCTATGTAAGTGGCATCGTACAGTAATTTCTGTCATTTAAGTAGTATTCCTCTGGGTTTGCGATCTGAGAGCTGTATAATTCAATCTTAATGATGCTGCCCTGTGCTGCATTCAAAGCGATAAAAGGAAGTGATCACTTTATCCAGCAGAGACCACTTCACAGAGAGAATGTATTCTGTCCTACATCAGTCTCTCAATGGAGATGGGCCACTTGAGAATGGGGCATGGTCTGCCCCTTTACCTTTATCTAACTTAAATGATCAGACTTAATTACTAAAATTATTATTTTACTGTGTTGATTTTAGATGAATGGCACAGAATGAGAAACTGACAATAAAGTGACTACCTAGTAAGAGGTCAGTATTAAATTAATGAAATCTATATATATAAGATTATATAATTGTGGTAAAATACTTTTCTCCATTTTAATTTTCAGGGTGAGGGATTAGCAATCAAATCTAATAGTCTATGAAAACAGTAGGTTTTTTTGGTGAGATTGCCAAAAGCCAGAATAAAGGTAACATGTTGCCATGTTTCTTAGCTCAAGACTGTATCACTGACATGGCTTCATCAAAGGGGAGACCTATGTTTCACCTTGGCCAAGTGGCACATGTCACACCTTGTCTCATATTCCACTGCCTGCTCAGCTGTGCTTGTCCCACTCATTCCCATTCTACAGACACTACCACCTTTCCCCCCTAGCTTTTTTAAAATGTTTTTCCTCTGCTTCGTAATTGGTATTACACTCTCAGTTTGTCTGAATAAAACTAACTTAAAGTTAAGTGATTTTTTTCTGACCTGCAGTTTGAAATATGTCACGGTTGTTTCAGCCCCAAAAAAGATTTGTCCTGAAAATTTGGCAGTTTTCCCAATTACATCAACAGTCTGAGGTCTATGGGAGGTTAGGTCAGCAACTGTGGTCCTGTCACTGAAACTGCGGGAATAAAAAAAAAGTCCAACAACATTTTTAATGTTAGAGAGTCAATGCATTACTTTATTTTCTGGCCAGGATGTTGTTCTGGCCAGGATGTACCACAGAAATCATCTCATCTGCACATAGCCCGAGTGTGCAGAGAATCATTCCATGACACATGGCTTTTACTAGATTTTTCTGATATTTTATACAGTTAAAATACATAGAAATTGATTGGGTCAGTGTTCATTGGTCTAAAGTTGCGTAGTTCTTAGTATTTGGTTTTCTATTGGATCTGGATTTCTTCGCCTTTGATGTCAATTAGGTCTTCTTTTTTATTTCTCTTTTTCCAGACCAGGTGTCTCCAACTAGCCAGGGGTGTTGTTTGGAGTGATGGTCTGTTGATGACCATTGAGAGCTGTTACATCTTGTCTTCTGTGCTACTCCCAGTCTGTTGAGATGCCACGCTAATCAGACCCCACGTGGTGGAACAATGCCCTGGGAAGAAACTTAAAATTCTTTTTCCAGGGGCAAAGGCAAACAAAACCCTTGACTATCAAGTTGCATAAATTTTTTTTTAAACTGGTATGTTTTCGAACAGTCCTCTCCTCAGGCTTCTTTTCATCTAATTTGTTAGCCATGTGTTCCATCCCACTGTAAAAGGGGGAGTCAGGAAGGATTCTTTTTAATAGATTTCTCAGACAAAAAATAGAGCAAACGCGGCAATATTACATCTGGGAACTGTTTATTGATAAAGAAGGGTAAGTGTTCCTACCGAAGCGAAATAGTGAAGAGAGCACAGAGGGGAAAAGAGAGACAGAGAGAGAAACAGAATACGGGACAGATCGTTACCACTGTAGCCCAGGTGCCCCAGCAGCGTCAGCTGTGCAGATGGAGCATGTGTGCTGCGAGATGTTTGTATGGCTGCTCTGGCAGGCTGGGCGCTATTTCCAAACAGCAGCCAGCTGTGTGTCTCTCCCGTTGGTGAAGAACAGGTTGCTGTGGCTACAGGCACACTCGTGGAGCAGCTGTGGCTGACAGGGTCAGGAGACAGCAGCTGCAGGCGGCGGCTTCTTCTCTGTTGGGCAAACAGCGGAGCACGAGGTTGCCACAGTGTCGAGCTGCCTCGGGGAAATGGTGAAGCAGGGCAGGACAGGTGCGGACAGGGAAGACAGGCACAGAAGCAGGACGGCAGGAAGAAAAAGTTAAGGGGGAGAGGAGGGCCAAGCTGACCCTCTGGGCATGCTCCCCACTCCCTCCAAGAAAACCAAAGAAAAATGGCCCTTACTGTGTCGCAGTTAACTGCTTTTGTATTCTAGGGTTCCTCCTATAGTCCAACTTCCCGGACATTTTTTTCCAGGCATTTGGGGATCTGCCCCACTGGCAAGGGAGGGTCACTTGCAGCCTGATTATGGAAGGTTTTTCTGCCCTGATCGGCTGTCAGGCAAAGCATCCCCAGGGACAGGGTTCCCAGCATGTGTACAGCCCCTAGAGTAACTTTTCACCTCATGTATAACATATGTTGAGGCATAAATAAAAATCAGATTGGTCCCTCTCGCCAGGTTGAAGTGTACCTTGTCAAATCACTAATGAATGTGAAATCTGAGGGAGGTAGATAGAGAGATTGACAGACAGACATGTACAAGACTGGAAATTATTTTGACAGTGGACAAATCATATTAAAAAGGGCAAGCCTGTCAAAGCCTCAGTCCTTCAAAATAATGTACACATTTTGTTTGGAAATGCTGAAACACAGTTAGGAACATGGAATTGGATGGTTCTCAATTTCAGTCTCCTATTTTCATTGGCAACTACTCCATATATTTGCTTTTATGGACTGAACAAATTCGAGTAGAACCAGTTCAATTTCTTTTCCTTATTATTCTTGCTAATGACTACTCTAGCATTTTGTTCCAATGGTGCTTTTAATGGTCATTTTTCTTCCCAATTTGTTCTCTTGCCCCCAAGGTCTTTAGAGTTCCTTTCCTTCCTTCCTGTTTTGAGTTTTGGAATTAGGTGATCAGACATTGTTTCCTGTGTGAGATACCAAATGCCTTGTCCAATGCCTTGTACCTCATGTGTACACAAGACTGTCTCTCCCAGCTTCATGAAGGCTACCAGTTCTCTCTGAGATGTCTTGAACAGCAAGAGACACTGAAAACTCTAGCACAAATGACCTTTCTCAAGAGCTTTTCATCCAGCATTTTGTGGAGACTGGAACCCAAATGTGGTGCATACCACATGGAGAAGATTGTTATGAATGAAGGGAACCATCCCATGGCTGTATTTGTAGATCTCAGTGGTGTGATGCCTTCCTGCTGGTGAGCTGGAAGGGAATCAAAGAGGTTCTCTATAGGAGGCTTTGGCTGTATTTTGACTGAAACTCACCACCCTCGGAAACACTGTGTCTAATCAAAATCTTCTCAGGAGTAACATGCACCCATAACCCCTCATCATTTCCATGTGAATCCTTATAAAAAGGAAGCCTCCATTTTCTTTGTAGCTACCCTTTAAATACTGGAACATGGTGATACGGTCTCCCCTAAGCTTTCTTTTCTCAAGACAGATAATGAAAGCTAATATGAAAGGACCTTGAGTTATTTCTTTCTGTTCTAATTTATTACAATGGTTAACTTCTGGTGGTGGTGTTCTGTGGAGAGTAGCACTGGATTTAAGCTAAGCCTTTTGGATATTTCTTAAGTACTCCAGCTCAGTTAGACTAGATGATCACTTCTTCCATTCCTTCCAACTGAACTATTCTGTTTTAGTTCAATGACTTTTAAGACCTATAGGACTAATTTAAATGCAGCTTTGCTTTTGTATATTTATTATATTTATTGCTATACTTATTTTAGAGATATATCTATAATTTCTGGTGTGGAGAATTCTTCATTGCTTAAACTGCATCTATAATGGTACAGAATCCTATGTTTCTCATGAAGAGGTAATGCATGGACCTTCACACTGGCAGAAGGGATCTGCCCTCAGTGGTTAAGGTGTGTATATGGAAACTGGGACAATTCTGAGATATGGAGAACACACAGGAAAATACTTAAACTTTACCTCATTGATTTTCCTTTCATTGTGAAGCCAACTGAAGTGTAAAAGAAACATCCACTGTTAAAAGAAAATAGATCACCTCTGACCCAAGAAATCCCAGAGATATCTGCACTGGAGGCAGGATGAACGTTGGAGACAGAATGCTGGGCAAGATGGACCCTAGATCTGATGCAGAGGAGACATTTGTTGATTCTGGTGGCTTTCAACTGTCCTCCATCAGTAAGAAAAATCCTTCAGATGAGTAACGGCATCAAAGAACTTCTCTGTCTTCATAAGGATACTGTCTTGGTTTGAAAGACAAGTGTCTGCTAAGGAAGGTGGGAACCTTCCTTAGAATGGATAATGTGACCCCCTTCCCTCCAAATTATTGTTATAACTTTGGAATCAAGGGCTTTCAGGCAAAGATATGGGAAAAGGAAGAACAGTTCTTTACTAGTATCTATAACAAGGCAAACAATCAATAACAACAATAGTAACTAAAAACAAAACCAAAAACCCAGTGGCAGTTGTCCCTGAGCTGCCAGGCACTTTCCCGTTTGGTGCAGTCACAGTCACAGCCAGCAGGGGTGCTGACTCCCTTCGCAGCTGCAGGGGGTGTTGTGGTGCAAGGTCAGGTCTGTGTCACGTGGGTAATGGCAGATGGGCTGGGCAGGGATGGCATGCAGATGGGCAGTGCTGGGCAGGGAGCTCAGAGCAGGGAGATGGAGCAGCAGGGCTAGCTCACTCGGGCTAGCCAGCAGAAAAGGTGGCAGGAACTTCGCAGTTGTGGCAGGTGGGGTGCAGGGCGGTGTCAGCCGGGTTCCCTTTCACAGCTGGGAGGTACGCCCTCCAGGAAGGGAAAAGGGCGTTGGAATCCCATGCCCCTTTCCCAGATGAAAGCTCACCCACCAGCTAGAGAAAGCAGTGCAGAGCCAGACTTTTTCCGTGTTCACAGCCAAAAGGAGACAACAGCTTTTTCCACTGCTCTCTCCTCCAAATCTGACAAGCGAATGCCTCCATTACCAATTCCCAGATCTCCCGTTGCCACACCTCGGCCAAAATCGTTTGTCTCTTTTGTAAGAGTAAATGGTCCTTAATTATCCGATCGTTGGTTACCTAGCAACAGAATGGGGAAAAATTCTGCCCCCCCCAACCTTTGACAGATACCTTTTTTTGTTGTTGTTTCAGTGCTTGCAATTATAAATTACATTTAAAACTCCCTATTTCCATGTAAGTATAAAAAAAATCCTTATTTGCCTGTAAGTCAGTGGGCTGCTTTTGTTTGGGTATGAGTTAATTTTCTTCACAGTAGCTAGTATAGAGCCGTATTTTGGATTTGTGCTGGACACACTGTTGATAATACAGGGATGTTTTAGTTATTGGTGAGCAGTGCTTGCTCAAGGCCTTTTCTGCTTTTCATAGCACCCCACCAGCGAGCAAGCTGGGTGTGTGCAAGAAACTGGGAGGGGACACAGCTGGGACAGCAGACCTCAACTGAACAAAGGGATATCCCAGACAATATGGCTTTGTGCTAAATACGTAAAGTGTGGGAAGGAAGAAGGAAGAGAAAGGTATCTGGAGTGATGGCATTTGTCTTCCCAAGGCGCTGTTATGCATGACGGAGACCAGCTTTCCTGGAGATGGCTGAACAGCTGTCCACCCACAAAAAGTGGTGAATAAATTCCTTTTTCTTTGCTCTGCTCATGCATGGAACTCTTGCTTTACCTATTATAGTGTCTTTACCTCAAGCTAGCAGGTTTTTCTCTTTTACTCTTCTGATACTCTCCCACATTCCACCAGGGTTGAGTGAGTGAGTGAGTGAGTGAGTGAGTGAGTGAGTGAGTGAGTGAGTGAGTGAGTGAGTAGCTGCATGGGTCTTGGTTGCTGGTTGGAGTTAAATCATGACAGTTAGCTGTCATCTGTGCTAGAGAGAATAATACAACATAATAACAGAATAAGGAAGACCAAGATCAGCTTAGTTTTTTTCCATCTTGGTATTTTTGTTTGGGTGTTTTTTTATAAATATTGACCTTTTGTATTTGAAGTGTAAATTATTTCGATAGCTCTTTCTCCTCATGAAAAAATTGCTTCCAAAGAAAATGAATATTTCAGACTAAACCTATAATACCCCCAATATCAAATATCCCAAGATTCCAATATCAAGCACTCCAAACATCCAATTTCCCAATAATGCTTTTGAGCCATCACAAATTTCACCAAAGTGATACCTAAACATTCTGACTGTTTCCATCATTCAAAGTTTTTGTCCTTCTGGTATAGATCTTTACAGATTGTTTTACTGTCTAGCATTTTTCTATCATATGGTTGATAACCATATGATACCTTACCCCTGGCACCCCAAACATGTTACTGCAGCAAAACATTTTAGGTTGTTCCCAGAGGAAAACTGTCCTTCAGATGCCAATCAGCAGTATTAATAACAAGGACAAAATTAATTCTACTTTGCTTGGCTCATTCTAAAAGGCTAAAGACTGGTCAGAAACATGACTGAAAGTTAAAGGTGTCTTCCTAAAGAACCTTCAAGAGCCATAATCAGAAATTGTAATTTGAGTCTCAAAATAGCAGGTGACAACTGCTTCTTCTATGTCTTTGTGTTGCAGCAATTCTATAAACCAATATGCTAATAAATAACCAATATGCTAATAAATGTTTATGCTCCACTCCTTTTTTTTTTTTTTCTTTTCCAATGGAGATGTAAAGCTCTGAGTCATGGCAGTGTAAAAGCTCTGGAGGAGCAGGTCTCTTTTGTGGGGAGTAGGTAGGCACTCAAAGCTACACCAGTGTTGTGATGAGTGTTGCCATAGCGAGCATTTACATACTGGCATACCAAGATATACCTTGGGAATGTGAAGCTGAATCATAATTTTACCTGTGAGCAAAATTTCAGTGTGACTGTTAGTGGTAATGTGGGCATGAACGGGCTGTTCAGCAGAATCAATCATAGTGCTTGAGCCTGTTGCAGCAGATATATTTAAGAAGAGAAATTGTGACTAAAGTAAAAATCTGTTTAGTGCTGGAAGTTTTTTACCAGGGAGTAGATAGGCAGAAAAATTAATGTCACATAGACCATCAGTATTAGTCAGATTAAATTAAATACTGGATAATTTGAAATATGTACTTTTAAAGCTGAATAATACCAGACTCACCTCCCTTTCTCCTGAGCTGTTGTTTTGTATTTTGATATTACTCTAGTGCCCAGATGTTCTAAGCTCTAGACCCAGTTGTGTGATATAAGAGAAATGTTTCAAAGCTTAATGTTTCAAAGGGTTAGAAGATCCTGCAGGATTTTTATATTTATCCTACTGATTGATCTCAATTATATAAAAAATCTTTCAGCTCTTGAAAACTCTGTCGTCAACCCAAAGAGTGTGAAAGAGAATGAAACACAAAATTTTGGTTTTAGCAAAAGTGTCATTGGACCTAAAATATGAAAGCAAGTTGTTCTAGCATGAAGCAGCATAGTCTTTGTTGTTCTGTTCTGAACACACTCTGAATGATAGCTAGACTTTTAGAGTAGCATGCATGTTGATATTAGACAAGATTTCATTGTCATTTATATTTATTAGTCTGACCTAAATTACTAAAAAATCAGCCACTAACTTTGCCAAACAAAGCGTCTATGCCCTGCTCAAGCACTGGTATTTGTTGGGTAGGAAGACCTGGCAAAAGATGATATTAAAGCCGCGGGAGAAATTGAACTAAGGACAAGTTTTGACTTGTCCCGACTTGTCCAACCGCAGTCACTGAAATTGCCAGAGGGCAAGGCGTATCAGCCTTTGTTAGTGTTAATGGCCCTCTAGCAGGAGACAGTGGGCTGCTCCTGGGTGGACCCAGAAACTCCCAAATCTTATCATTTCAATGGGAAGCTGAAAACCCAGTTTTTAGAGGTTTAATATGTAACATCTATGGTAATAAAAAGACTCTCATAGGCTATATGCAAATAATGTAGTGTTTGCATCTTGTACTGGATTGGTTGGCAGAAAATAGAATGTTCATCAGGGAACCTGTTTTATGTTATTGGAAGCAACACATTGTATCCCTTTCCTATCTTCTCTTACTTCCCTCTGTAACTCCCCCGATCCCCCTGCTCTGCCACGGAGCTGCGCCTGGCGGCCTCGTGGCAGGGTTCCCTTCCCCCCACCCCTCTTCCTCAATAAACTAGCATGCTCCGAGACTGAACTGCAGAGAGATCTGATTCAAACCGTCCGCAGAGGTATCCACGGCAAGACACCCCCCTGATTTCTCCTTCAGGTATTATATAATAGTCTTAAAACTATAGGCTGGGTTAAGAAAATATGAGTCATATCCTCTATTATGAATACTCTCCCCATTGTCCTGAATTTGAATCACTAATGTATTCAAAGACACCTTGAATAATTAGGAAAATCTCCTTAAATTGATTGTGTCTCATGATGACTACAAAAATGCCACAGCAGCATCCTGCTGTTCACCTATGGCAATGCCAAGTGTCTTGCTATTTCATGCCATTCTTCTTTTCTGTACCATTTGTTTTATTGACCTGGTGCCTTGGACTATAGGAAATGCAGAAGTAATGGAACAGGGATCCTTTTTTCTCTATTTGGCATGCCCTCAGTTCAGTCTATTACTTCAAAGGTTATATTATGGATGCTACAAACCTCAGTACTTGAAACCTGGATGGACCTTGTATCCTAGACAGAAAAAAAAAAAAAACCAACATTAAAAATGTTAAAACATTTGGTTGATAAAAACCCATTCTCTTTAGTTCAGGTTCTGTAATTTCGTGATGGCAAGCACTTGCATCATGATGCCTTAAACAGTAGTAAAAATATGAAGCAGACACAGGAGTGAGTAGTGGGAAAAGGGAATTTATCTCAGTTTAATAGGATCCTTCGTGCCCAGACTCATCAAAGGTGGAAAACACACTGAGGAGCAAGCGATGAGCCGGAACCAAGTCCCCCCTACAACGCGAACCAGATTTTTATGGACTTCACAAAATTAGCATATCTACTTAAAATCCCCCAATAAGAAACCTAATAAATGAAGTAATTGCCCCTATTCTAATGAACTCTGTTTACCAGAGGACTTCCCTGACCCTGCTTTTTCTTTTGGTGGGGTTTACCCTCCTTGTCTTCTATATCCTTATCCATTGGATCCCTATTTTTATATACTCTCCAGGCTGCATTTAACAACTTATTTAAATCATACTCATTCATCTTTTGCAGCTTCTTCCTTATGTCACTTGCAGATTGGCCTATAAATATGTAGGCTAGGTGGGATTGCGGCGCCAGGGAATTTGTGTATTTCCGTGCAGCCTCTTTGAGCCTATTCAGGAAGTCTGTAGGGGTCTCATTTACATCTTGTCTAATTTCATATCATTTGGACCAATTCACTGCTTTAGGGATAGCACATTTTAGCCCAATGACCACCCACTTTTGATATTGTTTTAATCTGGCCATCTGTTCTGGCATGTTAGGGTCCCACCCTGGGTAAGTTTGAGGGAAAATATCATTAACAGGTCCTTGAAGAGTACCAGCTGCAATCTGAGTCTCTATAGCATTTACAGCAGCCTTAATGACCATTTCCTTTTCCGCGCTATCTAATAATTCATCCAGCATTACATTTAGATCACCCCAATCTGGGTTTTGTGCCTTGATGGCTAATTCAAAACGCATGGCTACCCTCTCTGGGTTTTCTCTGTACCTCCTGACTGACTCCCTTCATTGTTGGAGTTCTCCGAGGAAGAACGGTGTTTTTATATAAATCACTCCTTGATTTCCGACAGCCTGCCTCAAAGGTGCCTCTAGTACAACCTGCTCCTTTCTTGGTTCATCTTTATTAGCTCTGGTGCACTTAGCTACCAGACTGGCTGCCCCTATGGTTTCTCGGGCTATCGTTCCCCTCTTGTTCCCGGTAGGCCCACTGACTGCTGTGGCCCCAGCTATGATCTCCTCAGAGCTATCTGCACTGGTCTCATCTGGCTCACTTTTGACTGGGGCTGTCTCTCCCTCAGCCCTGCCACTGACAGCGCGGTGGAGCGGGCACCCCCCACGGTCCCCCCTTTCCCCAGCCTGGGAGGGGCCAGGGACGGCGGCAGACACACCTTCCTCCCTGCCTGGGCCCGCCCCAGCTCCTCCCCTGCCTCCACCCTCAGCGCAGGTGGTGGGCAGTGACAGACCTGCCCCTGCCCCTCCCCTGGTCTCTCTCTCAGGACAGTCCAGAGACAGTGGAAGTGGGGGAGGCAGTAGCCACATATCCCCAGCACCACATCACCCTGGCAGAGAGGGGGAGCCGATGGCTGCAGCAGCAGGGGAGGGGGAGGTGGCCAGGCTTCCCCCATTCCTCTGGCTGGCCCCTGTTGTGGCAGGGGGTACGTTAGCCCCCAACGCAAGGCAGGGGGTATCAAATCCCTGTCGGTCATGTCTATCTCTTCAGCTCTGGTTAGAGGCTGCTTGTCTCTATCTTTTCCCTTTTTCTTTCTTTGTACAACCACCTCAAAACAGCCTTTTTTCATTTTTTTTGTATGCCTCCTCCCAACTCAGGAATATAGAAAACAATTCTGCATACCTCAAGTCATCAAACCTGCCCTGGACCCGAACCTCCACCGGTAATTCTGTGATTAATTCGTTTTCCAAACTACCAAAACGGGGCCACTTCTCTCCCCCTCTCAGTTTTAAAACAGGCCACACCCACAACGAAAGCCGTGTTAGCTTCCCTGTGTTCAGGGGGGTTCTTTTCCCCGTTAAGACATGCCAATGTTTTAAGATCAGGCCCAGTGGGGAATCCCGTGGGATTTTGGGACTAGTGGATGATGCACCACCCATGTTTTGTTTGCTTATAAACAGAAAAGAAACAGCCGGAAAGAAAACTCTTAGCAGAGAGTCTGGCGCGAGAATCGAACCTGCAATTCCCATGCCACAGCAGAGTAAAGAAAGCAAAAGAGCACATGCATAAGACCTAAACCCTGTCTGGTTTCAAACCACCAGGCCTCAGGATTTGAAACCTATGCCCCTGACCTCTGAGCCACAGGCTATCCTAAGTCCCTTGGTCACTCTGAGTGAGTAATGAGAAGCGTCCTCTCCTCACAGCCTCCCTGCGGGAGCAGAGCAGGCTGTTTACCCTCCCCCCTGTTTTATGGCCCCCTTGGCCACATTCCTGCCCTGACCCCTGGAGATCTCCCCTAAATGCTAGTAGCAATAAATCGTTTCCCTTTGATCTCACCTCTCCCGCTGTGTTTCTGTGTTAGGTCTTTCGAAACTCCCAGGTTTTTGCAACCCTGGATTGCCGCTTCCCTCCCGTAGTGCCGGCGAGTGGGGGGTGTAGCGGGGTGTCTCTCAATCCAGAACTCCGTTTTGGGGTTCCGCTCTCCTGGCTGGCTCACTGATGCCTTAAACAGGCCAGTAAAAATACGAAGCAGACACAGGAGTAGTGGGAAAAGGGAATTTATCTTGGTTTAATAGGATCCTTCGTGCCCAGACTCATCAAAGGTGGAAAACACACTGAGGAGCAAGCGATGAGCTGGAACCAAGCCCCCCGTACAACGCGAACCAGATTTTTATGGACTTCACAAAATTAGCATATCTACTTAAAATCCCCCAATAAGAAACCTAATAAATGAAGTAATTGCCCCTATTCTAATGAACCTCCCTCCCCAAAATGAGACTACACCCTAGTTTACAAAAACTTGTTCCAGAGAGAAGGCTCTGNCTTAGCAGAGAGTCTGGCGCGAGAATCGAACCTGCAATTCCCATGCCACAGCAGAGTAAAGAAAGCAAAAGAGCACATGCATAAGACCTAAACCCTGTCTGGTTTCAAACCACCAGGCCTCAGGATTTGAAACCTATGCCCCTGACCTCTGAGCCACAGGCTATCCTAAGTCCCTTGGTCACTCTGAGTGAGTAATGAGAAGCGTCCTCTCCTCACAGCCTCCCTGCGGGAGCAGAGCAGGCTGTTTACCCTCCCCCCTGTTTTATGGCCCCCTTGGCCACATTCCTGCCCTGACCCCTGGAGATCTCCCCTAAATGCTAGTAGCAATAAATCGTTTCCCTTTGATCTCACCTCTCCCGCTGTGTTTCTGTGTTAGGTCTTTCGAAACTCCCAGGTTTTTGCAACCCTGGATTGCCGCTTCCCTCCTGTAGTGCCGGCGAGTGGGGGGTGTAGTGGGGTGTCTCTCAATCCAGAACTCCGTTTTGGGGTTCCGCTCTCCTGGCTGGCTCACTGATGCCTTAAACAGGCCAGTAAAAATACGAAGCAGACACAGGAGTAGTGGGAAAAGGGAATTTATCTTGGTTTAATAGGATCCTTCGTGCCCAGACTCATCAAAGGTGGAAAACACACTGAGGAGCAAGCGATGAGCTGGAACCAAGCCCCCCGTACAACGCGTACCAGATTTTTATGGACTTCACAAAATTAGCATATCTACTTAAAATCCCCCAATAAGAAACCTAATAAATGAAGTAATTGCCCCTATTCTAATGAACCTCCCTCCCCAAAATGAGACTACAGCCTAGTTTACAAAAACTTGTTCCAGAGAGAAGGCTCTGTCCAAGGTTGGAGCCCCTAGTTCTGAGACAATAAAAATGTTTGGTCTTCCTCCCTTTGCAAGACCCCAAACTAAGCTAAATATCAGACTACAAGAGTTATAAACATGTAGGGCTAAAGTACAAGGAATGTTAGTGCAGGGTACAAGGAGTGTGTATAGGGGGTAACAGGGAAGGGAAAGGGTATAAAAATACATACAAAAGGGTATAAAAAAGAAAATACAAAAATCACCAGCATCAATCACAGGGCTGAGGTAATTGGAACAGTTGAGTGAATGTAAATCTGAGGGAGATTAAGCATACTGTCTATAAAGCTCATGTAGTGCTTGAGCAATACAGCAGTGATTAATTCATAATCATTACAACAGCCTGCCAAAGAAAACCTACAGGCTATTGAAGACAAGATACCCTGGTTACACTTTTGGGTAAAGTACATTAGGGATTGAAGGAGTTTTTCTTTTTTTTTTTTTTTTTTTTTGTTTGGGTTTTTGGTGGTTGTGTTTTTTTGTTGGTTTTGGGTTTTTGTTTTGTTTTGGGGGGGTTTTGTTTGGTTTTTTGCTTGTTTTTGTTTGTTTTTTGTTTTTTTAAATTAGGAGTTAAAGTAGCTGAGGAAACAAAGAATTTGGAAGGGATACTAGAAGTGGGAACGAGTGAAGATTGCCCACTGTCTTGTCTTAAATATTCCTTTCCTACGTTTCTACGATATTCAGCAATGGAAACGCTGAGTGAATATTTTCTCTCCACAAAACTTCATTTGCTTACTTTACAGTCCAACACTAACACTGACAAGCATGCCAAATGAGACATTGGAGGTAAAACTGATACCATGTAAATTCAAAAAGCACCAAGTTTCTGTATACGATTTTGTGTTAGTTCGGTCTTGAAAAATAAGTAGAAAAAACATAATTTCTGTTGTCTTGAGTGTTTTATTGTTAAAAAGCTGAGGTGACATCTTAACAGAAATAATGATTTTTACAGTCTTTGGGAGGCAAGCAACCTCTGCACAACAGCTATAAAAACGTAAGTGATTTGAAAGATACCTTGATGTCTAAGGAGTGGTCCAATTTCCCTTAAAGAGTTAGCACCACATCAAGAAACTTACTCTGATTAATTTTTGTTGTTATTGCAGAAATGATGCTGAAATAAAAACTTGCACTACTTTTTTCAGCTATGATGCTTTCATTATTTTGTCTAAACTCCTTTATGCTGTTAGCTGCCCACAGCTGCTCCCAAGATTGGTTCAGCCCTTTTTAGTTATTTTATAAACCACTTTATTATATCAATATGTAACAGGCTCCATTATATAAAGTACCATAGCCACAGCACTGGAAGTTACATGCAAAAGTCTAGACAGGATTTGTTCACTGGCAGCCACTGGGATTTTGTGTTAGTTACGCATTTTAGGCATTTATTGTCTTTGTGTGGACTTCAAAAAGTGCATTAAGAGAAACCCAGGGTTTTTGAAAAGCTTTCCTTTTACAGAATTTTCTGAAGCCTTAACCAGAAATTTCTGTTATTCATGCCAGATGTCTGTGGGATTCTATACTACCACATGATATTTTGATCTTCTCCATAGCAGTTCTGTGCAAGTGCTCCATACAGAGAAGAAGGACACACTGCCCCGTGTCGGTAGCTTGCCTAGGAATGTTGCCGTGTGATCATTAGCCCAGCAAGCATTGGCCAAACTGGCATGTAAAACCCTGGCTAATGGGTTGAAATGGCCTAAAATTGAAATGGCTTTAAACCAAAAGAGGGTAGATTTAGATTAGATATTAGGAAGAATATGAAGGTGGTGAGCCACTAGAACAGGATATCCAGAGAAGTTGTGGATGGCCCATCACTGGAAGTGTTCAAGGGCAGGTTGGGTGGGGCTTTGAGCAACCTGGTCTAGTGGAAGGTGTCCCTGGCCATGGTGGGGAGGTTGGAACTAGATGATCTTAAGGGTCATTCTATCATTCTTTGAAATCTGAGTTGGTTCCACTGGCTTCACAGTATTCTCTTCCTAAAGATAGGTCTGGAAAATAGATTTTGAGACTATGAGATGCAGACAGAGACACAGAGGATGATGATATCTATGGAGTACCTAACCTTAAGAGAGTTGCTTTAATTCTCTGGGTAATTGAAGGCAACAGTGCTAGCTGAAGGAGGGCAATGAGTGAGAGGTGCCTAAGGGCTGGGGTGAAAGAGAAAGAAGAAAGGGTAAAGCTCAGAATTAAGTGAGGCCAGTTTAGCCAACAACTTAAATAATTTTAACTTTGAAAGAATTGCTAGGCATAATACTTTTCTGCGATAATTATGTGGTCTGTATCTTGGAGACAACTGAGCCATCCTTCTTAAGGCTGAATAAATACTGCCCCAGTGCTGGCCAAAGCAGAACATATCCAACACTCTCCCTAGCTGCATGGTGCATTTTCACAAAGACATTTCCTCCTCCTTCCCATACTTCTATTTTCTCCATAGCTGTTACTTGACTTCTCTTTTTCTCAAATATTATTGTAATTGCTGTAACAACAAAATCCTGAATAAAATAACAGGAAACTGAGAAAATAAAAGGAGTGTCTATCCCTTTCCTCAAGCTAGTTGCTGCAAGCCATAAATGATTGACATAATGGAGGCAAGACTCAGTCTTCTCTGACCCCATGCCTATCAAAAACTGCTCAGCTTCACCTAGTTAGTGTTGTCTTGATGGATGCCGCTTACATTCAGGGAAAGGCAGTGGAGGGGAAGCAAATCTGACACCTGTGCAACAAAAAGCAGAAAATGTTTGTGTTGTAATGCAGTCAAAAGATGGAAAAGAGCAGCGAAAAGGCAATGCACAATACTTACACAGCTGTAAGAATGAAAACTCTGCACCAAAGCTTCTTCCAGGACTCAAGTTTAAGTAACTCCTTTGTGCTCCCCAATTAGAGAACTGCTCTTCTGTGTGTTTTAGGGAGAAATCCTGTCCTTTTGAGATCACCACAATTCTTTAGTGTTGATTTTGATGGAAGCAGGGACTTAACCTAAATAAATATTTTATGGCACTGTCATATAGTATACGCATCTTATAATTCTTAGGGGAAAAAGATCAGATAGTCATTTGTGATGCCATGTGGCAAAGGATATGTCCATATGGCCATGTTCACAGCAATCAACAGATAATGCCGCTGAATTCAGTAGACTCTATTGTGGTACAGCCCTGAGGAGACCAAAAGAGAAAAAAATCATTGATTCAAATGAGGCCAAGATTTCACCTCATGCTTTTAGTGTAGCAAATGTTATTGCAAAACCACACAGAGCCAGTGTTAAGTGCAAATTACTACAGGAGTTTCACATATTCATTACCAATCTAGCATCATTAGTTTATATGAGTGTAGGAAATTAGAAAAGAGGCTTCAGTTTCTTTCTTTAAAAATGTGAATTTTATTAAGAAAATTGTAAGCTTTCTTTCAATGAAAGTAAATCATATGCTGCAGGAAGAGCCACAAATTTGAGGAAAGAGCTGAGAGCCAATATTTAGTGAAGAGAGCATCACTGTACAGCTGAGAAAACAGACAATAACTCATTTCCTTGTGTAAATGGGAATTAAGTAGAAGAAAAGTAACCATGGCAGAGGAGGTTTCATTTGTAAAGGCAGATTAAAAGCTACTGAAGACAGAGTAAAGACTCTCAGGGAATATCAGGGGACCTTGTTGTTAGACACCATAGATACATTTGGTTGTTTTTCATTGCTCTTCATATTTTTTTTAAATTATTTGGTGAAACCACCCACTCCCTCCCTCCCACCTCTCCCTTCCCCATTTAATAACCCCTGTATGTTAAGTGAAGATGCACTACTTATCATGGGCAATAATATTTTTCCCAATAATTGAACATAACTGATGAAGATGCCATCCTTTTCTCCTGTGAGAATTAGTTCCACTTTGCCACACTGTTATTAGGTCAAGTCTGGTTCCATCTGATATTTTTCTGGATATCAATGGGAGAAGAGAAAAAATATAATAGCTGGTTTGGGGCATGGATGTATAATTATTATGTATATTTGAAAAAGCTACATGCAGAGCAGCAAAAAAAACAACCCAGTTTGCAATCTGGTGTAACTTTCTTGCACTACAGGGTAGCCGTGTTTCCTGGCTATTTGTCACCCTATGGGAAATTCCAAGGCCTTGTAATTCTGTTCTAGAGCGACCTCTCGTGTTATGTGACTTAACTTCTCTTTGAATCTCTGTCTTTTACCGTTTCCAGTAAGGTTATGAAAATATCATTTGTTACTTTGGATGCTGGTTTTGTTGTATGCACAAGCTCAGTTACACTCCCCTCCCCTTCCTGCTTGTTGCTTAGTCAATGCACTGCATTTCCCTGTAATCATCCCAACAACATTCACAAGATGATCTCCCCCTTCTTTTAAATTAATTTTCATATATATTCAGTTCTATCTACAGTCGTCACCTCTTAGTGAAATGACCAGATGTCTCATAAAGCCTCAAGCAATGCTGGCATCAGGAGACTTTGCCCCCATCCTGAGTGACTGCAGACTGAGATGCCAATATGTTCTGGTTTGTAATGGATGATTGATTTGCAAGGCTGTTTTTCTCTGATTGTCCCTTGCTTAAAGAAGCATTGGGCCTTTTTAATTTTTTTTTTTTTTTTTTACCATGCTGTGTTTCCTGTCTGCGGTCTTGTGTCCACTAAATCCTAACTAGTTGCTCAATTGCTTGTGAGGTTTTTTTCCCTTCCAGAGGAGTTAATGTTTTTCAAAATTTTAATGGCAATAAAATTACATTGGGGAAATAACCAGATCAGTTGTCTAAATACTTTTGAATGCACAAGGATCAGCTGTGGTGGAAGGAGGTGGAAGCCCATTCTTCAGCAATCATCTGGACAAATCATCACACTTTCTGTCTTCTCCTTAGGATCACTATGTGTCACCTCCTTCTCTCATCTCACACATTGAATTCAAACATCTAACATCCATGCTTAGTAAATCTCTGCAAGCTGTGCCTTCAGACACCATGGGCAACCCTTAGGTGAGACCCCTTAGGTTCTTCCACGGTGTGTAGACACGTAGCCACCTTCCACCTCTGCTAACGTGAGGAAATTCTCCATGCTCAGTAAAAAGACCATAAAACCGTTTCTCTGTGCAACCCCTTTCCCTATGAATGTTTACCTCTCACATACCAGTACAAACCAGGCCGTCTCTGCAAAAATGCCCGTGAATAGCCAGAAAGTCAGATCTTGGACCTTAGCAGCAGTTGGTGTTGAGGAATATGCCTAGTGTGGGTAGCTTGGTGTGCTGCTGCAGTGTCATGCAAGTTGCAGGTTGTGCTTTGAGTGGGGGGAAATGGCTGGAGTCCCCAGCAAGAGTAGTGATGTGGCACTGACCCTTTTCACAACAAAGGGCACAGGGATCTTGGCACCAGCCAGGTGACTGGCCACTGAGAGATACAGTGGGAGACAGTGGCTCCATAGGAAGACCCCAGACTACTGTGTGCATGGACACTGAGGATACAAAAGCCCAGGGATTGCTTAGTGCAGGGTCCCTCCTCGGCAGCACCCAGCTTGATTTCAAGCTGGTTTTGTGTGATTATGCCATGATTAAAGTACTTAAAGAAATCAGATGTCCAAGACTCTGTTATGGGAAACCCGTGGCCGAGCCTGTAAGGAAAACTGGTCTCACTTTGTACGAGTGGTGTATTTAGGAGTCTAGTGAGACACCCATTGACTCACTGGAGCCATCCACAGCAAAGGGTGCTTGGCATCAGCTATGAAATTCTGGGGTGGTGGAACTGTGACTTCCAGAGTGGCTGCTGGATGGTCAGACAAGAAAGTTTCCTTAACAGCTGTCATAGGACTGGAAGTGGGATTTGTAAATACAACCTCCAGTATAGGGTCTTGTCTTTTCCCTTAGAATTGGAGTATAGCTTCATTGAACAATAGTAGAATCATTAATTTAATCTATTCCAGTTGTCTGAAGATTTTAATGCATACTACAGATTGATTACACAACTTTTACAAATTACAGGAACTGAGCTTTAAATTCTTCATGCAGTGTACTAAAACATAAACTGCCAGCATACATTTCTCTGCCTTAAAGACTTTTTAAGCTGATCTCGCAAGAAAAAGGAGTCCCTGAGTACATGGTAGCTAGATCCTCTATGTTTTCAGTTGGGAATGGGTTATCACAGAACAACACTCAGAAATTACCTGCTTTTAGGTGCAAAGGGATTGCTGCGGTGGGTTTAAAGCATTATTCTTCTTGCAAGATTATGTCTGTATTTCATTTGGGTAGTAAAAAATGGATGGAAGTCCATTGCATCCTTCACTCACTAAGGCAGGTGTAAATTTTGCCACTATATTCAACAGACAGAGGGTCTGAGTTTACTTTTTATTTTCCTCCACTCTGAGATTGTGTTCTCAGATCATTACATTAACCTGTTTTCTGTAAAGCAACCTTTTTGTGTCATATTCATATTTGGGAATACTTATCACTGTTTCAAATATCTGGATAGACTGTCGAGGTACTTTTCGAGGAATTTTTGGGTGATCCTCAATATAAATCGTCTTAAGACCCTTCTTGCGTAGAAGAAAAACACTTTTCCTTCAGAACCGGGGGAATACTGCAGATGTACAACTCACCCCTAGAGGTCACTGCGATCCAGGGATTTCAGCAAGCTCCAGCGAGAGTCCAGAGCGGCTGGCGCCCAGGGGCTGCAGCGGTGGGGTCCTGACGGCAGGGCTGGCGCGGTATCTGCAGCCGGAGCGGGACGCTCATGAAGGCTGTTCTCGCTTTCCCTTTCCCTTCCCTTAGCCTATCTCCCATTCTTTTTCTCTTTATGGCATTTAAGTCTTACCACTAGAAACTAGGTGGTAGGCAGCTTTTTTGAGATGAAACTGTCTTCGGTGGGGTTTTTTCTCCCTGTTTTTTCTTTTTCTTTTGACATCTTCCTTTGCACTCGGGGGGGGCGGAAAGGACAAATATGGCCAATTTGTTGTTAATTTAGATTCAGGAGAAAATTCGCTTTCAGCAGGTGAAGAACTTGACTTCTGGATTCTTTGGTGTAAATTCTTTATAGGAGTGGATTTTACTGTGCTGTACAATTTAGGCTGCATCTGATTTTGCTTTCTGGCATGATTTACCAGTATCTCCCATTTTTTAAGATATGATTTGAGATATTTCTGAGTTAACTCTCTGGTTTCAATGTAAATTGCCAGTAACTCTGAGGCTCAGTATTATGCAGACTGGTTCAAAAGCATCATGCTGCTTTTGAAAGGATTTTTTTATAATGACTTCCTCACACTTTACTTTTACTTTGCCTTTTAGAGCAACCAAAGTTTAGTTGGAGGTGTGCTGTTGGTAGCATTCTAATGAACCACAGGCTAGGGTTTTAATTGGGTGTGTGGAGAGATACCAAAATGCCTCACTTTAAATCAGTGGTTTTCAGTCTTTTTCAGGGCCTGCTAAAATTTTTGAAATGTCTTTGAAATGTAAAAATCTGATTTTTCACAATATTGTGACCATATTTTGCCTACAAAAATTTGCCTGACTAAATTCTGCTATAAATCAAGTATATGTCAGAGCCAGTATCAAGCCAGAAGAACTGAAAGAATTGTTGGCCAAAACTTTCTACATAGAAAAGTTTAAACCTGGAAAAATACCCATGGCTAGAAGTAAGTTCATTGGTTGAGCTGGGTGCGCTATGGTCCCTTTTTTATGACATGCACTGTAATTGAATAGAGCAGAAGCCCACCTTTGCATCACAATGTAAAATATGCAAATTTCTGTGAATAATGGATTTAATCCTTTTAGAAAAGAGATTAAAGTAGTTAAACATGTCAGCCTGGATTCTGCTCTATGACTTGTTAGCAGAGACAGAGATGTATGCTTATCCTGTTGATGAACCATTGTAGCATCAGCAGCCACAGCCTTCTCTCAACAACTTGCCATATTTGCAAAGCCTTGCTGCTATATTTTTCATTATTTGGAGCCACTTTTAAAATAGTATCAGCTATCTAATATTATGAATTCTGGTGATAATCCTGTACTCATTCGTTTTGGACTGGCCTAGCACTTGGAGGAGAAATCACAAATTGAGAAAGGATCTGTTGCATTTTTTTTGTGTCTAGCTTCACTATTGACTCTTGGTAAGCCCTGTGGCAAGCCATTTAAATTCTCTACCTTTTGATTTCCTAATTTACAGAAGATTCAACATAGTTACATCAGTAAACATTATGTGGGAATGATCAATTATTAACAGAGGTTGTATAATTCTATTTGGAGAGTACAGAAATTATAGAAAATTGCAGGCATTCTGTTACTGAAATAACTACTATCTGACCAAATAGTTATGATAAAATACCACAATGGTGTAAAGAAGACATATTCTGCAATATTACATAGTTACATGGAAAAATGGAAGAAATACCACTGCCATAACTCAATAAATAAAAATATAAATACAGAAATTGACCTTATGTAGGTTCCTAAAATGAGCTGTATATATTGGGGTGGGGAGAGTATGTACATAACATTTAATGGGGTGGAAGAAGTTAGATGGACTGGAGTGGGAAGGAGTGGTTATGTTGACTCTGATTACATTCTGTTTCTTGCAAAAAAGGGAATGATGGGGAAAAAATTGAATTTTAGAGGTTAGTTGAGACAAACGGAATAGGGCCTTCTCTGGTAAAGGCTTTACAGGTAACTCTAACACAGGGAATTTAATGGTCTCAGCTGGCTGCAGTGGAAGTACTTGTGGTCTACAAGCACTTCAGTGTCCATCCAAAGCAGAGCCCTGAGACCCTTCTGTTACATGAAGCCATAGCAGAAGGGCAACTGGAAAAGCTAAAAATGTGTCAATTAACACATAGCATGTGTGAACATATGCATGTAGTTCGCTAACACATGAAATGTCAAAGAATCAAAGTTCTAAGCAAAACATTCATTTAATCCTTATTTTTTTACATTTTCTTTTTGATTTCAGTTAAAAAAAATCTTCTTTAGTTGTGGCTGCTTAAATGCTTGGCAGATGTAGTCCTAAAAAAGCTCATCATAACCCTGCTGAAATATGAAATTTCTGGAAATTATCTGAAAATCTACTCAGCCTCAACCATTCAGTCTTTCCTTCAGTGAGGAAAGTTTTGCTATTTGTGAAATGGATTTTCACCACACACCAGACCCCTGCTCTTTCCTGTAGTGTTCATTGATCATCCACATGCTTTACTTTGCAATTGGTTTTACTCACAGTGGTTATGATGGAGGGTGAGACCATATAATTTTTTAATATCCGTGACAAAAGTCCTCCTGTAGGCCACTTGGTCTTCTGCTGAGAAGTGGCACCACTCAGGAGGAAGCAATGTCCTACTTTCTGGATTTTGTCACTGTTGTTTAATGAGATAACAACATGCTTTATCTTTTAGCTGTGACATATGATGGGGTTAGGAGATCCAGAGAGATTTCTCAGAGCTGCCAAATTTGATGCTGTTCTGTAAAGGGTATTTCTTAGCAGTGAGAAACCCTCCCATTTCTTGTTCCCTTCTCATCACCAAAAATGTATCTCTTTTTCTCTCTAGGTCAGCCTACTTCCTGGCAGGTTTGCAGCACTCCAGAAGAAGTAGGACGATGAAGGGGAGAAAAAGACATGAAATAGGATGGTTGCATCAGTCCTCAACTCCTGTTAGAAAGACCAGAAGTGCCGACAGTGAGGGAAAGCCATACACAACCCAATATGAGTTATAAACAAGCTTCCGCGTTTATTCAGATTGCTACAGGTTATATACTGTTACAGTTAATTATGCTGAAAGTTACAAGATCATTGGTTAACTACAGAAGGCTGCATTTACATATTTTTCCCATGCAGGGCCCCACTGCTAATGAACATCTATTCCACCCAGGGCTCCTGCTATCTAATCTCCTTCGTTCCTTTTGTTCCTTCCGTTCCTCCTTTGTTCCTTTCCCACAACATCACACTGGCACCTGAAGATGGTACTTTCCCAGAAGATGGTACTTTCCCAGAGCTTCAGGTCACCATGACCCTCAACCTGGGGCCAGGCACTCTTACAGCTTTTGCGCTTTGNGTTCCTCCTTTGTTCCTTTCCCACAACATCACACTGGCACCTGAAGATGGTACTTCCCAGAAGATGGTACTTTCCCAGAGCTTCAGGTCACCATGACCCTCAACCTGGGGCCAGGCACTCTTACAGCTTTTGCGCTTTGTTCTGCTCGCACAAAGTTTCTAGCTCATGGCCCTTCTCTTGAAGCCATTGTGCGACACAGAAGCACTGACTCCTCTACCCCAAACTGTGCTTCCTTATGTCTTATTTCGGACCTTTAAGGTTTCTGCTGCAATTATAGACACAAGAAAGATGATCTTGCTGAGAGCACTAGGGCAGTCCTCAGGAGATGTAGGGGAAGATGGGCATCTGTTCAAGGGCTGTAGTCTGCAAGAACCAGGAGTGGGAGATAGTCTCAGAGACTGGAATACAGGTGGTTTTGGCATCTAATGCAGTGAGTAGAAGAGAGGAAAGAGGTGGATCTGTTTAAATCAGGGATTTTACTGTTGGGGGACAGGGAGGAGGAGAAGAAATCATCAGGAAGGGTAGAGAGCACATAGGAACAAAAACAGGCAAAGGGAAGAGAGGCATGCAGTCTGGTCTGGCTTGACTCCTCACAGAGGGCAAACAGCAATGAAGAGCCCAAAGATGGGGAGAAGGAGAAGCTGGAAGGACTGGTCCTGCCCATACTGCTTACAGGCATTGATTGCCTCTAATATTGTACCCCCCCTCCCCACCCAACATAAGGGCACCAAACTGCCAGGACTGGACCTACCAAATGAAACTACCTTTTCTGCTGGAGGTACAATCCAGGTGAGGACTGTTTTATTCTCAGTATGTCTGCTGTGCCAGACAAACTCATCTTGTCAAAGAGCAGACACCTGTCATTTCTTGGTGAAAAAATCAGTCTCTGTCGTGGTCTCTGGAGACCACCAACAGTGCAGCTACTTGCTGGGGTGTTTGCTGTTACAGGGATAAAACAGACAGGCAGAGGCCTACTGATGCCCAAAAGAAACAATAGAAGCCAACTGCTGTGGTGAGAAAATGGCCACTTGCTGTGCCAGCTGCAGCTGGGATGGTGGAGGGAAGGGACAGGAGAATATGCTTGGGCTGGGCTGCTGCATCATTACTGCCTAGGCTCCAGCCTCACTGTCTTGGTGTGCTGACCCTGCTGCCTTCCAGCAGGGGGAGTTGGGGAAAGAAATAAGGAAAATTATAAATGATGTTGCATGATATATTATTTTATGTCCAAATTTTACACTGCTGTGGACTTTCTGTGCTTGGAGGGAGTTGATATGGGCTTGTAAGAAATCTCATTGCCCATAATTCTGGCTGGATCACAGCTCTGCGACACTCTGAGAGGGCCTGTGAGAGTGGCTGGTAGGGCTATGGGCTGCCTGCCCTTGCCTCCACTGTGGGCTTTGTGTATGATGCTGGATCAATCCTCAGTTTCTGTCTCTCTAAGTGGACCTCTCAGATCTATCAAAGCAATTCCATACATTTCATTTTGGCATGTTAGTGCCACAGGTTGTTAGTGGCACAGGAATACGTCTCTGCTGGAACATGTTCCAGAGAGAACAATGTCCAGTCCAGGGGAGAATAGATGGCAGAATGCAATTTTCAGCCAGGGCTTGCTGCCATACAACTGCTTTAAATAAACCTCGGTGGAATTTGCAGATCTAGGCTTTTCCCCAAAGCTTTACATCACTAGACTTCAAGCCTTGCTCAGCATTCACTACTTAGATCAGTTTCTAATGCAGAGCAATGACAGAAGTGTTTGGGCACTGCTGTACCTGAGCTGTTTAGCCACAATAGTTTTTGTGGAGGCTCAATAGACACTTCTGTGCATTGTCACACACCACCGAACACTCCTGAGATACTGTGGCAAACTTAAAACGTGTAGCAGAAAACTAACAACCATGAAAATAAGGGAAAATTAAAGATTTTGGTGTTTGGTCCTTTTAACAGATATTACTTTGGAGGATTCGCAAAGGCCTAAGAAGAGTGGACAGCAATCTCTGTTGTTATAATGGGAGAAGGTCAAACAAAATTCTCACACACCATCATACATGTCCAAAGACAGGGATGTAATTATGAAAATGGAGTTTGTTCTGGTCAGTTAAGTGACCAGCTGAAGCTCTTAAGTATGCAGATAATGCCCTATAATCATGGAAGCTCAATAGTAGGTGATGGTTTCCTTTCAAATACTTTCAGAGATCTCATCACATCAGAGATCTAAAGATTCAGCCTCAAAGCTCAATTCTCAGTTATACCATCCCTCCCCTAAACTTACAGGCAAAATAAATGAGAGGAAAGGAATTTTCTAGGTGAGAGGATGGCTTATATCAGGTATAGCTGGAGAAAATATGGTAACATTTTCAGACACATCAGCATTTTGCAGTAACTGACAGCAGAGAAAAACAGCAAAAGTGGGTAAAAAAAGATTTTTTTAAAATGCATTAATAAAATAAAAAGGGGGGAACCCCCTGTGCATCACTTTGTCCTAATAATTTAAGAAGAGCTACAGAAATAAAGAAGTTTCCCACAGACAGATTTCAGACAGAAGACATCTAAACTTGCAAAATAAACTAAGAACTGTGAAGTACTTGCTCAGCTGTATTCAATCTTGTACTGTGTAAGAAGCAGGAGAATATTTGGTTCTTCTATCAGTTTACTCCTTAGAGTCATTCACAGAGTAAAGTATTTCTTCTACTGGGGGAACATAGGGAGAGACGAAGTGAGATCTCTGTTCAGTACATCAGGTTTTCCATCTGATTTGTTTCCAACACATGGGAAAAACATAGCAGATTGCATGTTGCATTTATTAGAAACATAAACATGCATTTAAATCACAGATTCCTTTCTTATGATGCAATTGTGAATTATCTTTTTGCATTCATTGTTAGAGGGTAGATCTGATGCAAAAGCTTAATGTAAAGTGGTATGGCCATTGAAGTAACCTAGACTGCTGAGTAACTGTTCATTATAATGGGGGAATATGGTCATAGAAATCGTGTTTTGTTCCAGTTCAAAGTGTTGCAGGGACAGAAGTCCTCAGCCAGTGTTGCTCAGATTGAGAAAGTTCCTGAAACAGGGTGGTACTAGACTGGTGATGAGGAAAACAAAACCTTTCTTATGAAAGAAACAGGGAAATTCTCTCAAATTTAAACTGTCAGTCTGATGTTTTGTACCAGGATAAGGCATGGTAGTGTCAGCACTTTTTTCCTCAGCATAACTTTTACTGCAATGGCCTATAGGCTGCAAAATATTTAAAAATATTAACTATTTATGCTTTTAATTTTGCATGAGTCTAAACAAGGACTCAGATTTTGATCAAAGACAACCCCTTATTCTGTAGTTATGCTTGATTGAGATAGGCTCTGACAGCCGACATAACAATAGACAGACCATTCTTTAACATATTAACCCTTGTGACCTAATTAGCCATCCAAAAAGTGCAAATAGGATCCTCAGCAACCTTTTTAATCATCCACTTCTCAATGACATTTGATTTTCCTTTTGCAATGTCAGTGCACTTGTGTTACGATTTTGAAGATATTCAGCCTTTCTGCAGAACAGATGCAAACATTACACACTTGCTCAGCTTTAATTGAAAACCTCTTTCTTTAGCCACCAGTGCTCCCAGCAACATTTGCAAGCTCGAGGTTGAAGATCTTGGTTAAACAGTGTTAACTGTTCCCACTACATCGTTTACACATTTGTTGATTATCAGTAAATATTGTTGAAATTGTATAGAGGGGATGGTGGGTGGCAGGAGGGAGCAGGAGGGAAAGAAGAGAGGAAGGGGGAAAGGAAAAGCTGAAAAAGGTGCCCTATTTACTTTTGCAAAGAAGTCCTTATTTCTCTGAGTCATTTCAAAAAAGCTCAGAAGGGATAATTCATGACACAGCACAAAATACAGTGAGAGAAAATCCCTGCCACTGAATTGGCTTGTAACTGGCATTACACTATCTGTGCATATCAACCGTATATATCTTCAGCATCTGTCTTTTTACTTTTTTCCCATTAAAAGCAAAGCCATGAAGTCCTCTGAAAGTTAACCCTAATCTATTCTGGGCAAGAAGATTTAGACCAACATCTGTACATGAAGTTTTAAATTCAGTTTACAGTAATCCCCATGTGGTTAACTAAAGCCTCTAAGTAATTCTGGCAATGTACTAATTTGTAAATGTTGTAACAACCATTCCCATTATATTTTTTAGTGACTAGCGGAGTGAAAGTATGAATTAGTTCGTTGATTTTCTCTCTTTTATATTTTTCTTTTTTCCTGTTTTTTTCTTTCTCTACCTTCACGAGTTGCCTCCTGACAGCACTTCGGGCATACACATGGCTCTTTATGAGCAGAGCAGAATGCCTTCTGTCCAAGTATGTGTCTTAATTCTGTATCACATAAATCAAATATACTCTGTGTCTGTTCCTTTGGAATGGGTAATAGAATAATACCACAATGAGGAATTGTGGGATAAGAACCTGATATTTGTTCAACACAGCTTAAAATACTCTGTTGCTGAAATAAACCTGAAAAACCCTGCTGTGCAAGTTGTGGATGTAGCTGGGTTTTGGATTCTCAGAAACATGTCTTCCCTAGAATTTCGAGTGTATGGATCAGCATATAGTAGTCTACTGCAAGCACAAAGCATGGCAAAACTTTCACTGACATTTGCTGCAGACATGAGCAGATGAAATGTTTTAAGAAGTGAAGAATAAACCAAAATATGCTAAGCAACAGCTCATGTGTCCAGCCCTCAAAAAAAATCTCTAGAGACACTTGTTGTTTCATCATTTCTTTGAGAAGGGAGATCTCACTTGCTGACTTTTTTCCTGGCTAAAGGGTTGTTTTTTGGTTTTCTTTTTATAAACCAGAGGCTGAAATTTCTAGCACAATTTCATGATTCAAAAGTACTTGGATTTTGAGAGAAATCACAAATACCCTTTCATTGGCAAGTAATTCACAGGAGCAGGTTTATCTGAAGACTTTAGGGATTTTTATGGTGACCCTTTGACACATTTGAGTGTGAGTGGTGTACCTGGGCTGGCCTTATTCATGCTAACCAGTGATGCTCAGCAGGAGCTGATTTGTCTCTTGCTATCTGTAGGGTGCCTCTGCCTTCACACGTCTGCTTGTTAAAACTAGCTTGGATGGTGGGCAGAACTCGTTGTCTGTTGTGACTGCAATGCAGACACATATTGTGTTTCTTTGCCTAAAAGAACAGAAGACAAATGGGAATTTGTGACAATCTGCATTAAGAGGTTTATTCACTGTAAGTGTTAATGATAACTGGAGAAAAATAGCATGCTGAAGTGTGGTGGCAGCTTACACTGTCAAAGTACACATCTTGTCACACCTCTGACCTGCACAGCTGTGCTGTCACAACAGGATGGAGTTGACCTTCATAGGGAAGATGAAAATAGAAGGAAGCCACCATCAGACATGGTGCAAATTCTTGTCCAATTCTGGCTGCAGGGTTGACAACCCATGTCTCCCTACCCAAGTCCTTCTCCTCTTTTGGAAGGTCTGTCACAAGAGCGTGACATCCGCTGGACAGCTTGGGCATTTCCAACCAGGATCCCAACAAGTGCTTGTGTAGTTTGTGAATTTCATACAGTCTTTCCTGTAGAGGGAAAACCACAATGAATGCTCTACTGGACAGAATGAGAGCAGGCTATGATATTAAATTTAAGACTGTAACAGGATTACATATAGTTCTGTAGCTCTACTAGTCTCAGAAGACCCCAAATCTGCCATGACTAATTCACTGGTAAGTCTATTGCCATTTCTTTTCCTGCACTTTTTTTTTTTTTTTTTGCAAATAGGCTGAGTTGGATTTTTAAACAAAGAAAGTGAATTGGTGCAACTGTGTGCTGAGTCAACTACCCTTACAAGTTTATTTTGTAATTGAAGGCTCAGATGTATCAGTGTTTTACTTTTTAAGGTTTTATCACTACTGTTGCTGCCTCCATGTCACAGCCGCAATCAATAGAAAATGCAGCAGAGGAGCCAGGAGCACAAGGGTTGTCTCAGTCCTTGAGGGGAAGCACCCTGAGGAAAATGGTCCCTCAGGACACATAAGTCAGTGCTTGTCTGAGGATCAGTGGAACGAGAAACATTGCAGTACAGCTCTAAGTCTGTAAAAGTTGACTGTAGTTTGAGTGGTGCTTTTTGTAAAGCATCAGGACAAGGAAATAATGAGATGCAGTGACCTAACTTGTGCATGAAGTTGCCATTGCAACAGTAGTACTTTCCAATAGTACTATTGTTAATGGTCATTGACATTCAGTCGGGGCAGTAAACCACTCTGCCTTCAAGGTTTTAGATCCTGTAAGAAACAAATTGAAACATTCTTGCTGCCCTGGTGGCTTGTAAAAAACAACAGGACTCAATGTCAGCACTATCTCATGGTGAAACTACTGCTGTCCATGCCCGGGAGGCACAGACGTCCTTCAGGAGATGGTCCAGAGCACAAAGAGCTACTGCAGCTCTTCAGAATGGGTATGCCTTGCTCAGTGGGCTAGACCTCTCAGACTTGGCAAGAGGGTGGCTATGACTTGCAGAGGAGGGAGGAGTTTCTGATAGTCTCCCATGATGAGTCTGTGGGGCCTAACATGACACAGGGGATGCTGCTGCTGCCAGAATAGGAAACAAGAGGTTTCGGTTGATACGATTTGATTTACAGCAACACAAAAGGGATCTGCTCTTTGCAGTGGGTAGGGAGATGCTTTTTTGCCTCTTTTTACATTGGGGAAGGTGAGCTATGCTCTTCCCCTTTGCCAGTGGGAGCTGATGGGCAGCTGAGACATGAGGACACCAGATGGCACAGAGGTGCAAAGCAACCAATGATTTCTCCACAGAAGATGACAGTGTGGCTTCCCAACACTCATCAGCAAGCATCTCATTGACCTCTAATTCCACTGACTATACCTGTGGGGAGATATGGGTTGGATTTTTCCATGTACTTGTGGAACTTCCATATTTGAGGAGGGGATTTTACCCCTTATTGAACACTAGTGTTCTGCTGTAATATCTCTGAATGAATAGTTGTCTTTATTTATTTCCTTTTTGTCCCTAACTCTTGATATTTTGATGTTCTTTAATTTAATTCTGTTTTGTTGTGGTATAAATGTAATCTTGATTTTCTGTTGTTCCTAGGTTGCTTAACATTTTCCACATGGCTAAATCTTTGGTGCTCTTATGCTGGAGTCATATAGCAGCAAAGAATGGAAATTAATCCCAAAATGTGCTGATAAGGTCTAGAGAAGAAAGAAATATGAAGCAAGGGCAGAGGAACCAGAGCTACGTAAAGGAAGGAAGCTCTCAGATGCTAAGCAACAGTGCTTTCTTTTTTAAAACATTGCTAACAAAGATGAATGGGGCACCCAAATTTGCTCATTTAATGCAACATACAACCACAAATATTTTGCCCCAAAAAGTTTACCTGAAAAACTGGTACTTCTGGATTTCAGTGGTATTCACCCAAGTTATAGTGCATGGTCTGACAGCTTTACGCTTATTCTGTAATGAAGTCACTAGCCAGAGATTCAGTTGTTTCCAGCAACTTTGAGCACAAGCTCAGGCCACTCTTTACCTGTGGGTTGTGAACTGGGAGGAAAGGTGTACGTTCACACCTACAATGATGATTACTGGCTTCCACAAGGACACTTGGATGCAACCTTTTGGCTATGGAAAAGAAAGCAAGTTGGCTGCCTGCATTATACAGAGAAAGAGTCAAACAGCTAGGTAATCTCAGGAGCAGGAGGTGTCCTTTATCTCTATAGCTGCTTCTGATATGACTTCATTTGAAGCCAACAATGTAGATTTTGGATAGGGAAAAGTTTTTTCATTTCTCCTCTTAACTAGAACTACCACATTGCAAATGGCTATAGAATCAGATATGTAAGAGTATGTACCTGATTTTATTAGTAAAACCTTTCCTAACAGTTTCAGAGAACAGTTGTTGCCCAACAACATAGGCATTTTATTAGCCCCCACCTTTCTTTTTAACTGTGCTATATAATTGTTGTCTCCCCTTAATTTTTCCATTCCATCATCACTGTTTGAAAATTGTTTTTATATTAGATATTTTCATTGACTTGACCTTTCTTACAACAGCTAGAACAAAAGTGATTTGTTTGAACTGTAGGAGGGACCATGAATTAATAGCTCAATTCTATATTGTCTTCTCATTAACGGGCAAGACAAGTAATCTTCTTTATGAGTTAGAGTTTTACCTTGCAATATTTCACAGCATGCAAAGACAGCCCTGGACACCTACGGTGTCTCAATCAGAGGGTGACAGACAGTGCAATAGCATACACCCTGTCTTCAGTATGCTGCTGTCAGTCACCAGTGACTGAAGCTATTCGTGGTCCATAATAATGTATAGTTGCTTTGCAGGAAAAATACCATCACTAAACAAATACAGTGCATTGCTAGATATTTAATTGATTGCAGACATTTTTAAAGTTCTGAAAAGATCCTTTTTTAAAGAAAGCACATTATTATTTCCGGTTTGTTGAAGTGATTTTATGGGTTGTTTGTGTAAACCTCTTTCATACAAATCATCCTTCTTATGGATTTTATGGGACTATTGGCAGGAGAGAGGATACCAGCACAGTGGCTTTCCATGTTATGCTTTTTATTGTTAGCATTTGGAAACACATTGGGACATGGTAAACTTTAGAAAGATAAGAACTTCCGAAAGATAAGAATTATATATGTTGTATATAATCACCCAGCTGAGACAGAGCTTTTCATCATAGTATTCATCAGTTTATTAGGCAAAATTTAGGAATATGAAACAGTTGGGGCAATTGCTTCAGGACAGAGTTTCTGGAAATAAAAGGGCTATATGCATTGACCAGTCTTTCCTTTCACCACCTTAAAGTCAGAAAAATTATACAGTCTATCTACCACACACCGCAAAAAAAAAGCTTGATCAGAGTCCCCAGTGAGGAATTTGCATGATTTCAGGAGTGGGATGGGGTCTAAGTGATTAAGAAAGCAGTTATATTGCTGCTAGAAAAATAGCTCAGGACTAAAAGTTGTCATCTTTTGGGGTCAGTTCATAGCCTTTTGGAGTCCATGGAAATTTTGTTACTGTCTTTTTTTGTGATTGGGGTTACACTACGAATATTGTTTGACCCATCTTCCATTAAAAAAAATGAAAAACCTTACCATCCTCTTTTTTCATACACTCACGCAATATGCCCACTTGCACATAAAGTGGTTTTGGTAACTTTTATTTCTTGCCTTTGGGCTTGATTTCAAAATAATTTAATATACTTGGCTTTTGTAACTTTCACTAATTAAACCATCTAAAGCAGATGGAATTACAGAAATTACAGGGTTTAGAATATCGTCCTAATTGGTTTACGATCTATGTGACACTACAGTGCCATTCAGACTGTGTAATGTATAAGGACTGCACAGAAGAGAATTCTTGCCAATTAATTTTCCTGAACTCCATTATCTGCAATTTTTGCCTCTTTATAATCCCTTTCCTGTTAAGCTTTTTCCTGGTGTCCTTGTTGCTGTGGGAAGACAGAAAGCATCCCATTACCATATTGGGGCTTTTTCTCTTTGCTAAAAAAAACCAAACTTTTTTTTTATCTGCAATGGAATGGGACAAGAGAATAATAGAATAAAAATGAGTGAATTTAAGATAAATAACCCATATGAGAAATATAAAATAGTCATTGTGCATTCTAATACATTTTCAAATGGTGGGGATTTGAGAATGGATAGAAAAAGATCCCATTTTTTGAGAATGTAATCACACAAAGTTGTAACAATACAGTGGTTCCCTTGCACAGGAGGAATGAAAAATCCTCTGTTTCTTTAAATTATGTCATTTTGCCATTTAGACATGATTTTTAAACTCACGATTCCCTTTTGTTGCCATGGTAACTGGTTTTGGCCCTCGTGGTGACAGAAAAGTATCTCAGCTCTTGTTCCTCTTTGAACACATATGTTTCTATGTATAGCTGAACAGGCCGAGGGAAGGGAGGTGTGACAAGATCGCACCTTTTGGAGCAAGGTAACACCCTGTGCCAAACCAAGGCTGTGCTGAGGAAATAGCCTGCAGCAAGGACAGATTTATCCCTCCTGATTCCTGTGTGGACTCATTCAAACTCCAGCTTTAATGATGCCAGATAGGTTTCCTCCCCCTGCTCCCATCCCCCTGGCACCCCCTCTTTCCTAGGTGACATTTTAGGGGTTTTTTATATATGAAGCAAGTATTTGAATGAAATCTGGTTTCAGGGGATTCCTATGGAGCTGACTGCTAGTACCTTGCAGCATTGCAGGCGTCAATTAAGAGAAACAATTATCCCATTTTAAAGCTTCAATAAGAAAAGCAAATAAAAACAGAAAAAGCAACAACACCACAAACTGAATAGAACAGAACAGCAAGAAGAAGCAGAGGAAAAGAAAAAGTGGACAAAAAGTAATGTTAAATAGCATGGAGCATGACTAATGGCACAAGCATGTTAAAATCATTGGGAAAATGTCCTTGGAAGACGAATGCATTTTCAGCAGAATAATTAACTTAATTAACAAATTTGCATGCATATTCATCAGGCTATTGAAGTCTTTCCAGCACAGCTTGATGAGCATTGGTGTAATAATTGTCTCATTTACATTCTGCAATCTACTACAATTTGGGGCATGCAAAAAAAGCCGACCTCTTCCTTTTGACTTTCTTTAGGACCCTGACCCTCTCAAGAAACACATACAAAAAACATGTAATGTCCACTGCTTAGCCACGCTTTATCAAAAAACTTACTCCCACTCTGCCATGCTTTCCTGCATTTCACTTCCCTCTTCCTTTGCTTTATTTTTTTCCCTTTGGCCCAGGTTCTCTTTTTTGCCTCTGCTTGCTCTCCTGGGTAAATCTTGGCACCAGTTCTGACTTCAAATCTCCTGGGCTGCCAGACTGCATCATGTAAAAATTGCCATTTTCCTCTGTCTCTGCAGGGCAATCTTTAAAGGCAGTAAGGTGTGACGCTCCAGACTGGCAGCTTGGCAAGAAAGAGCCCATGGATACCAACACACAGGAATCTGGAGGGTTCACTCTGACAGGCAGTCAGTACTGGGAACAAAAGAAATTTTTTTAAAAAATTTTTACATATTGCAGGCATATGGTCACAAGACCAGCACAAATATATTTCATTACTGATATTGTATATTAAAGAGAAATAATGTACCTTAATTTTTTTTCTCCTTAGATTATAATAAAGTGAATTAAAAGAGGCCTCTAGAACACAGTTGGTTCATAGTGTTGCATTTCAGATCCATTTACAGTTTTACCCCAATCATTTGCAAATAGAATCTGATCACTTGATTTTAGACTACTGTGATTATTTTAGCATAATTTTCTTTTTAAATGTGCATGGATATTTTTAAATGCAATTCGGCCATTTACCAGCATTTTTGTTACCTTGTTTTAAGCCAAATCCTTCAACCATACAGTATAGAGTCCCTACAATGTTTACAACTAGTATTAGGCATGCAAACTGTGTTATAACTGAGTTGACTTGTAAGACATCAGCCTGAATGTTTTGTACAAAATGTACATTTGTACCAAATGTAACTCTCACTGTGTTACTTTTCAGGCTGCTTAACAACACTGTACAAGCTGTTTTCCTCAGAAGATACAATCATAGTAAAATTATGTTTCCTGACTTCTGATTAAAAGGTTCACTGGTAAAAGAAATGCAGAACCTAAACCAGAATGGATATGGAAGGTAAAAACAGTGACCCAGGGTTGTGATATAGAATTCCTAGGCCTGTTAGCCTCTGTTCCTCTCTGTCACTCCAGAGATCCCCGTGTGTCTAGAATTGTGCTCACACCCTTCACCCCGCTGAGCAAGGCAATACTGATTTCCAGCTTATTTAAATACAGTTATGATCCAGAAACCTCCATATTCCATTATTTCTGTCCCTTCAGTAGCTTCAGCCAGAAAGTATGTTGTGGGTGTTCCTCATGAATATCAACAGAATTGGACCTCTCAGGAAATGTTCTTGTGGCCATTTCCTTCTGAAATATTGCTGCTGCTGGGATTTATGGAGCATAATGCAGCCCAACCTCAAGCAGGCAAATATATTTCCCTTCTCAGTCTGATGGAATTCAAACCTATCATTAGCCAAGCAGGTACTCTAACCAACTAGCTGTAGTGTGTTTTGGCAGGAGAGGAGAACATTTCTGCACCTCTTCTGTTGGAGTGATTCTGTAGTTAAATACCGAAAGTATATCTATATAAAAGCAATGAAGTTGTTATGGTAGGACCTCTTTCAAGAAAGTAAGCTGTACTGACTTGGTTGATGGAGGTGAATTTTTTCATCAGAGTATAACAAGAATAAGATAGAAAACATTCAATATTAAAATTTCTTAATTTGTTAGGATATTTATGGTCCATTCAAATCCATAAAATAGATGTTCCCTGACTTCTGATTAAAAGGTTCACTGGTAAAAGAAATGCAGAACCTAAACCAGAATGGATACAGAAGGTAAAAACAGTGATTCAGGGTTGTGATATTGAATTCCTAGGCCTGTTAGCCTCTGTTTCTCTCTATCACTCCAGAGATCCCCATGTGTCTAGAATTGTGTCCCAGGGCCGGGACGGGGGGCAGGGGTGGGGATGGGAGGTGGAGAGGGTGGGTGTGAGGTGTGGGAGAATGAGAAGGGTGGAAGAGGGGGGCAGGTGGGAAGGCAGTCTCTTTCAGGAAGAAAGAATCCTTTTCTGGTAATGAATTGGAGAATACCATTCCTAAACCACGATATGCATTCATTTGTTTACCAGTTAAAAGTAGTTTAAAACTGGGCCATTTACAGACTTTAGCACCTATGTAAATTCAGAAGTTCCAAATAGTCCTAGCAACATAATAACAATAATTTAAGACTTTTCATATAAAGATAATTTAGATCTCATGTTTAGGCTGTGTTTGAAGATTAAGCAAAGTTATTAACATTTATTGTTTCCAGTTGTAGTTACTGTTACAGGATAGGATAGATGTGCCTTGGTCAACAAATTTTATAATTCTTAAGCAAAGCCTGTATAATACAACTAATTCTGCCAAGAACCGTATTTCCACCCAATGTTAATATGCTTGCAACAGTTCTATTGATTTCCATGGCTCTGAGGAAACTGCGTGAGTCAAGAGAGTTGCTTGGTTCATTTTTCACTGCACTTGACAATTACATTGCTACATGGATATGGGCAGTTTCAATGCTCTTACAACATAGCTGCTTTCGCATTCCTGCAAATTGAGCCAGTAGCACTAGAGAGAACTGAGGAAGGAATCAGTCACAAACAGAATTCATTGTTGTTGTTGATGTTGTTGATGTTGTTGAAGGAGTAACCTCGTCTGAATTACAGCAAGAAGATGTTGAAAGCATTGTATTGCGGCATGGTGGAGTTTTTCTCCTTTTGAGTGCTCTAAATTGAATTCTTATTTTGTGAAGTTAATCACTTTTATTTGTGACACTGTGTAGTTTACAATAAGAGAAACCCTTTAAAGTATTTTATTTTTTAGCAATTTTACATTTGTATATTAATTTGAAGTTTCAGTGACTAAACTGAAATAAAAACATTGGCCAAATGTTTATTTTTATACAAAATTTGCCATATTTTTTGTGACTCTGTAATGCTTCTCAAAACAGACATATTTTTTTAAAAGTTATGTTACTTTAAAGTTGAAATCCCAATGAAAAGAACAATCAAAACATTTTGCACTGAAGTTTTAAAGCATGCATTTAACTTCTCAGAAAAAAACCCCCAACTTTTGTCAGCTGAGATTGTTGACAGGCTTCAGCATTACTGTGAATAGGCTCTGTGGGGCTTTATATTTGTTCTCAAGCTGCAATTTCAATGTATTTTCTATTCACAGAAACAAAATTTCCTCTGAAACTGAGCTTGATGGACTTGTACAACATGAGAGAGGGAGGAAGTCTGGGGGCTGGGCTGGAGTTCAGGATTTCTCCACTTCTTATGCCACCCATCTCGCTACAAACCTAAGATTCTTCCACCCCTACAATCCTTGAGTCAGTGTATAGTGTTGGCCATTTCTCTCATTCAGTGACATCTAAAGCCAGCTGGGCTGGATGGTTTTCAGCTCTTGTAGCCTTACTTGATCCACCGCGTCCCTCAATAGCTTCTGGGACTCATCACGTAGGACCCCATACAGCAGCTTCCATTTTCAGTGTATCCCTACAACACTGCAGGAGCCATTAGTAAAGAGAATGTATCACTTTTCATTTTCCGGTAGCTCAGTACATGACACATTCTCCTCTTCCTCTTCTGATGATAGTCTGACACTTTCACCTTTGGGCCAGTTCATGATGACTTCTAAGATCCCTGGTCAATTGGGGTTTCCTATTCGAGCTCACTGTGAGATCAGCGTGATGCAGTTATTCCATGTAGCATCAGTGGCATGACGTGGGGAAGGGACTTTCCCTTTGCATGTCCAGCCCAGCACTGGCTGTCAGGGTGCCAGGAGGAGCTGTGCTTTGGCGACCATCACTTCCTGAAGCAGCTTGAACTGCTTCAAAAACCACCACTATCTCTTTTTCAGTTCAGTTGTTACAGGCCTTTGTGTTCTCTGCTCCAGAACCCCACAGCTCATCCTCAAGTCTCTTCAGGCACTATTTTGCCAGAGACTCAAGGAAGGACCATTCTCCCCAGCTGCAGTGTAGAGGGCATTTTTCACATTTTGTCCTGTCCTGAATGGCCCAAGGGCTACTGAATGAACAATATGCTGTTTAATTTGCTCAAAAGCTTCTTGTTGTTCAGGACCCCACTTGAAATCATTCTTCTTCTGGGTCACTTGATGGAGACGGTTTACGATCTGACTGTAATCTGGAATATGCATCCTTCAAAAACCCACTGTGCCAACGAAAACATATGTTTCCTTCTTGTTGGTTGGTGGGGACATAGCTTTTCTGTCATTGACCACATCCATGGGAATCTTGATGATGCATCTTGCCCTTTTTTACTCCTAAAAACTGAATTTCCTAGGCAGGTGACTGGACCTTACTTTGCTTCATGACAGAACTGGCCTTCAGGAGGATTTGAATTAGCTTCTCCCCTTCCTCAAAAACTTCTGTTGTGTTGCCACACACAATGATGTCATCCATGTATTGCAACTATTCTGAAGCCTCACCCTTTTCCAGTTCAGTCTGGATGAGTCCATGGCAAATAGTGGGACCTTGGACTCCAGTTCATACTGAAGTTCCAGCATGTCCATCACAGCAGTACTCAATGGTGGTATGGCTTCATTCTGGCCATGATAGTCCACTGTCAGTCTGCAATCTCCACTGGACTTACGCACTGGCCATATGAGGCTATTAAAGTGTGAGTGAGTCTTACTGACCACTCCCTGGCTCTCCAGTTCACAAATCGTGTCATGGGTGGGGGTCACGGAGTCCCAGTTGGTGCAGTATTGTTGATGATGCACTGTTGTGGTAATGATCGGTAACTGTTGTTCTTCGACCCTACACAGTCCCATAATAGAAAGGGCCTCTGTGAGACCAAGCAAGGTGTTGAGCAGTCTAATTTCCCCTCTCCGCAGCAGCTGTCCCAATAGCCCAACAATACCCTTCTGAGTCCTTGGAATACCCGCTGCTGAGTTATTCTATGCCTAAGATGCCTGGGGCCTCTGGGCCAATCACAATGGGGTGGTTTTTGCCTTTTGTTCCCAGTCAGGCTCACCTCAGCCTCCTGTACTGTCAGTTGTTGGAATGCCCCTGTCACCCCAGAAACAGATAGATTCTGCCCCTACAGATCTTGATGGCATCAGGGTATATATATCCTGTGCCAGTGTCAACTAAAGCCTTATACTCTTGTGGGTCTGATGTGCCAGGCCATGGGAACCACACAGTCCGATAGATCCAATTGTCCTTCTCCTAGCTGGGTGGAGG